>VZRU01001529.1:65136-350806 GCA_013398155.1 Pedionomus torquatus | reverse complement strand
GGGGGGGGGGGTGGGGTGAGAGAATTTAAAAACCCCCAGCCAAAATAAATCCTCCCCTAAAACTCACGAGTAGCTTTTGCAATGGGTGCTGTAATGGGTACGTTCTCCTCTCTACAAACGAAACAAAGAAGACCATCAAAAGGTAAGACCTGTTTTGCTTTTCCTGTCCCTTCTGTATCTTTGCTAGGAGAGAAATGTCTATTAGGAAGGGAGGAGAAAATGAACATGTGCCACTTGCAAGTAACCCAGCAATGTTTATGTGAGGTGTAATTTGCAGAGGAGAGTGGGATGTGAGGTGGTGGAGGAAACGAGTGGGCATGAGGAAATTGCTGTGGAGGGGCTTGGGGGGTGAAAAGCATCTGAAATATCATAATCCTTCATACAGGCACGTATGAGGAGGAGAAACTCAGTGGCTCCCATATGCAGAGCACTTGCAGAAGAGACCTGTTTATTTCCAAATCCTATGCTTTTTAATCCCTTTGAGGAGGGAATAAAATGTAATACACGACAAATTCTTCCCAATACCTTGTGGTTTCTTTCTGAGAAAGTATTGTTGCATATTCAGTAATCCAGCACCAGGCGTGCAGTACTAATGATGTGTGTTTTATAAAGATTATCAAGAGGGGGGAAAATCTAGGAGGTTGTCATAGAGAAGGAGAGGAGGAGAAGCTCATGAGAAAGGAGAAAGTAAGCAGCAATCCCAGGGATTTTAATCCTTAAATCCTTAACTATTGGCTGTGAGATGCTGATTTTTCAGGAGGTCTGGTTTGTGTAGTGTTTGCTCGAGCTTTGCTCAATTTCCTTCAGGGTTAATTCAAATATTCCAGAGTGCTGCTGAGCAGAAAGTTGAAAGCTCTGTCAGAGGCACGTCCATACCATACAGAATGAGTGTTGTTTAGAAAACAGAAAGAAAGACTGTAACTTTGGCGAGTCTTTCTGCTATTTGAAAATATTCCCTGCCACAAGCTCTGCATTTAACAGTCTCTCAGTACATATAGTGTAGGTTTCAATTTCCACTGAATCTGTTGTTCAGTTCATATTTATACTTTTGAGTTGCAGGTTGGTATGGATTTTCTAGCCATTTCAATTAAAAATTCACTTAGGAAATAGGAAGCATCAAGTAATCACTCCAAAGAGAAATGGGGAAGGGCTGTGCAGGGGATTTGGTTGTGAGTTTGTGAGCAAGTGTAAAATTCCATGTTCCTGAATCAAGATGGGCAGGGTAAAATTTTACATTAGAGTATGTGTACGTGGTTTATAGTTTCTTTCTGCATTGATACAATGCAATTGTACAGTCAGCTGGGATGTATATGATATTATTTATAATGTGAGTGCAACTCTATAAGTGTGTGAGCCCTGAGTGACACCTGGAGCGGTGCGAGTCGTGTTCAAGCACTGTGAAGCACATGAGAGCATGGTGGCTGCTGTGACACCAAGGGCTGTCTCATCCACCTGCCAGAAACATGGGAGCTGGATATCCAATTGGATATCCAATAGATGTAAATAGTTTGGGGCTGAATGTATCTGTTCCTTACTACTTTGTTGTCTTGCAGTTGGCTCAACTCTCCAGTGGATGGAAGAAATTGCTCTTTGCTGGAGTTCATGAGCAATACAAGTCCAGCATCTGGTCACACATTTGAACACTTACAGTGGGATTCAGTCTTGTTGATGTGTGCTGGCAGTGGTTGTTCAGCTCTGTTTATCAAAACTTGTGTTCCCTGAGTTATCTTCTCTTAGTTCTGCTGTGTTATCCATGTGGTGTTACTGGTTAGTAGGGCACCCAGTTGGAGAGAGCAAGTTGGAAGAAATTAACTTGATTTTCTTGGCTATTTTCAAAGGCAGTACAGAATTGCACACCTTTTAATTGCTGTTTACGTGGCGGGAAAGAGCATTGCAGAACAATGCTGCTGGTTTTGGCTCACTTCAGCCAGTTGCAGATGTTTCTCTAGAGTGATGCCGAGGAGATCCCCTAGATCTCCAAACAGGAGAGGCAGAGGCGTATTGGCTGCATCTGCCTCTGGGCTCCTCGGTGTGTTTTACACTGACTGTGAATGCTTCACCTTCTCAACAATGAAACACTGACGTGTGTTGGGTTTGAGCACAATCCGATTTTTTTCTTTGTCTGTGAGTCAAATAGTAGCAGTCAATCACTGCTACGTGATGGATTCCTTCGTGGTGCCCACTTGTTCCTTTAGTATCTCTTCCAGCTCCGAACCATCCCCGTGGCCTCTGCTGGACCATGCTTTAGTGTATCCACTGAGTTCTGCTGAGGAGCCCAAAACTAGCTATGGCACTCTGGATATGCTTCCACAAGTGCTGGGCATGAGGGGAAGGATCACTCGTCCCAGTGCTGGCTGTGTGGTTGTTGCTGCAGTTTGCTGTGGGGGTTGTCACAGGCCACCTTGCTAATGCAAGGGAGTAACTGCTCTGTTTGATATTGCTGCTGAGTAAAGTTTTTATTATCTATTTCATTATTAGATCATCATGTACTGTTACTTATTATTTATAATATTTATCTGTGTGTTTATTTGAATATTTCTGGATTTATGTAGGAGTGAAATACTGCTGTTAAAATAAGGGCTTGAAGAAGTAGTTACGATGGGGTTATATCCCTGTAAATGCACTGACATGTTGGTGAATACGTGCTCTTCCAAGCAGTTTGAAGACAACTTATGTAGCTTTTTGTAGCTAAGCAGCTCACACGTGTATCTGAAGTTATGTATCTTGGCTGTAATAAACTAAAAGCAAAACCCATGCATGTTAAAGAATAGGTAAAAGAAACGGGTCATGTCTCAAGTGAGAAGTTTTCAGGGATGGGTTAATATGAGTAAGCACGTGGTGGATCCTGGCGGAGTGGGTTCAAGTGGCCTATGCTGAACCTTCAGTGAAGGACAAAGCTCAGCTTGTGCTGCTCCCCCTCGCACCCCACTTGTGGCTGTGTCCAAGACACCGGCAGTGGAATTGGTGGCTGGTTTGGTCATTCCGGCTGTGAGCAGCAATGCTGGAGGATATTAGCACTGTTCAAGAATACAAGATTTAATTCCTTATTTTAATAAAAATAGGGAGCCTGAATCAATAACGGCAGCAGTAGCACAGAAATTGCCTCAAGTTGAGAGCAGTGGTCCATCAAGTGCAAGACTTTTTTTCTGGGAGTAGACAGTGTTGTGGGTTTGTACAGGAGGAGATGATTTGTTTGGCTTGAATGTGAAAACTTAATGCAATATAATTGGGCATTTTGTCTAAGCAGGTTATGAGCCATGTGCCCTGTCCTGCGGGATAAAGATTTCTACTTCTTAGATTTGCAGTCCTATCAGTAAAGCTGCAGAAGCTTTCCCTGTTTGCTGGAGTGTCCCTGGATAGTCTCTGAGATTTGTGCTCTTTGTGTCGGTAGTGGCTCGGGGCAGTTCCACAGATTATTTGTACATTTCATTAGAAATGGTTTCCTCTGATCTCCTCAATTGATGGCATTTTAACTTCACTCACTGTAGGGATTCTTCTTGTTTGCCTTTTCCAGCATTCTGAGTTGGCCCTCGAATGGTAAGGTAATCCCTCTTTCTACCGTGTTTGCTGTGCTTGTGTCTCAGCCAGCAAAGCTGCACAGCATCCCTGGGGTCCTGGTGGAGCCTACCTGAGATTCTGTGTGTCCCCGCAGCAAGGACAGCCAGCAGCCTTCCGTGCTAGGCAAAGCATCTCCAGCAGGTCGAGGGAAGTGATGCTTCTGCTCTGCCCAGCACTGCTGAGACATCCATGGTGCTGTGTCAGGTCCTGGGCTCGCCAGTGCAGTAGCGATGGAAGCTTGCGGGATTGAGTCCACTGAGGGACCATGACGAATATTAAACAAACTGGCACATCTGACGTATGGGGAGAGACTGGGAGCTGGGACTGCCCAGCTTGCAGCAGACAAGGCTCAGGGGGGATCTTATCAGTGTATAAATACCTGATGGGGAGTGGTGATAGAATCATGCTCTTCTCAGTGATGCCCATGACAGGACAAGGGGCAATGGGCACAAATTGAAATACAAAAAAATTCCCTTTAAATATAAGGAAAAAGATTTACTGTGAGGGAGACTGAACACTGGAACAGGCTGTCCAGAGGGACTGTGGAGTCTCCATCCTTGGAGATACTCAAAGCTCAACTGGCCATAGTACTGGTTTCCTGTAGTTAACCCTGCCATGAGGAGGGAATTGGGCAGGATCTTCAGAGATCCCTTCTAACCTCATTCACCACTGCCTCTTATTACTGTTGCTTTAGAAACCTTAATGATACCAGGACTTGGGCAGTGCTGGGAGCAGGAAGAAGCATCAGGAGCTCAGTACAGACCAAATGCCAATGAAACTCAGAGGAGTGCTTGGTCCTCTCTTACTGTGTTAGCAGTTAGCGCTTTAGATACAAGAGTAGGATGGACTTGAGAATTTCAAGTTGCTCGTATATCCTCCAGCAAACATAAGCAATAAACCGATAAATGAGTTAGAGGAAAAAAATGAAAAAGCACCAACCCAAACCCAGAACACTAAAAGGCAGAGGGCTAGCAGAGCACAAAATGCACACACTACTGCATCTCTGGTTTTAACTAGATGCAGAAATAGAGATATTTTTTTTCATGTGTTTTTACAGTCTGCAGCCAATCATGACCAAATTTGTGGCTAGAATCAGCCATTTCCATACTTGTCATGGAAACGCTGGGATTAGCAGATTGCTAAAGCAGGGGAATTTCTTGTTTTGACTGCTCTGTACCTCTGTGGTGGTGTGTGGTGAGGATGGTTACACTGGCATTTGTGGGCAAAATCAGTTACAGCAGAAAGGAAAAATTGAGGAATAAGGGATTGGCTATGTTTGCTCTTTCTTTTCTCTACACATCCCCACCCCACCCCCCACCCTTAGTGGAAGTGGAAGAACTCAGCTATTTCTCAATATCTGATTCATGTTGGCCTTAGGGCTCCAAGCCCCAGCTCTTACCCTGAGTGCACCAGCAGAAGCAGCACAGCTTTCAGTTGGCAATCCTAGTCTGTTTAATGGGGGTAACTGTGTTTTGATCCACAACCACCCAAACCTAAACTACCAAGAGGAGCCATCAGATTTTGTGTCTTACCAGCTGTATTTTCAAGTGTTTAGCTTACCACTGAATGCTGCTTGGCTCGTCGTTCTTCATAAGCCTATCTGACCAACCTGAGCTCCTAAGATTGCCAGCCATGGCTGTGCCCACTCAGTTCCCTGCACTAGAACATCCCACTTCTCTGCTCAAAAGCAGAAAAAGTAGCTCAGTCCTGTTTCCAAGTCCTGCTCAGCACTAGACCTTCAGCTGCAGAACAGAGATGAGAGATACAGGCAGGGGAGCTGCCCTGGTGTTTACTTTGCCCAGTATATGTACCATTACAAAATTTCTTTTTGTAAGCTGTTTGCAGCAGTTTTCTTCTCAATAGGCCTTTGAAATTCATCCAGGAGGAGTGAGACTTGCTTTTATCCCTCAAAAATCTGTTCAGGTTTTGCAGACCGAAAAGCTTTGAAGAGTTGTTCTTCTCTTGCTTCTGCCCTTCAAAGAAACTTGACAGCATGAATGAATGTGCGTGTGTCCTCAAGACTTTGACCACGCAGCCTTGTGTCCTGGGTATTTTGTTAATAGAGAGATCTAAGTTCCCCACCCATTTTCCTTCTAGAGCGGAGACAGCATCCTTCTCCCTGGTCAGAGACCTGAGCCTGCAGGTTCTTGAGTGAATGGAAGAAATGGCTGATTTGGTTTCTGCTGGCTGTGCCCAAGAGCTGATATGTGGTCCTGACACCTCATTTTTCTCTCCTTAATCTTTTCTGATCATCATCTGATACAGTCTGGCAGGTCAGGTACGTGGCTGGCTGCCTGCACTGAAATCTGAGGGTATGACAGGCAGGTTTTTTCCTAGGGTGTAACGAGTGTACAGAACAGCACTCAGCAACAAAACTGTTTGATGTAAGCAATCAATCAGAAGCAATTTAGAAAAAATGTGATGACCAGTAAGTGTTCGTCAGAATATGCCACTTTGCGTGAAACACTTCAGTTTCTCCTAAGTGCAGAGAGGTGCATGGGAGACTGCTCGGTGTCACAGCAGCCAAACATCCCAGCCACGTGGCTGGGACATGCCAGTGATGGGTGGCACAGAGGTGTGGGCACTCACAGCACCCTGCTTTCCTGTGTCCTCGGCAACACCGTGCTGGAGCTCATGCAGGTGGGGGGGTTGCTTAGTGGTGGGTAGGACTTTTATGACTGCTTCTATTTCCTACTCCCCTGTTTTTCAGCCAAAATTTCTTCAGCTCCTACTCAGTTGCTAGCTCTAAGTTTCTTCCCTTGACTCTTGCTTTGTTTCCTGCTTGTTTCCCTATAAATAAAACTCCTGGCACTGAGACAGAGTCATCTCAAATAGCTGGCCTTAAGAGTGGATAGCACTGATTAAATTAAAATAAGCTATGTGTCCCTGATTGTTTCCCACAGCCATATGGTGCCTGCCTAAATGCTGTAGTTGGGACCCAGCTTGGAGGTTTGGAATAAAGAAAAATGGATGGGGGAAAGTATATTATCTAGTGTGTTATATGTTATGTCGCATTGTGTACATGTGTGCTTATTTCCTGCCCTCGGCTACGGGTTCTACGTGCCACTCAAAGTGCAGCACATCCACACGGAGCCCCGAAATCCCACCGCAAAAGAGGGGACTAGAGAGTTCAGCTTTGCATGCCGGTAGCCTACAGGGCTCTGAAGTTTCTTTTTGTTCCACAGTAATCTAAAAAGGTGAAACAGAAAATATTTTCCAACTTTTAACTTTCAGCCTTGGTTAGTCTTCTAACCTTTCTCCTCAGCAGCTCTTCTGTGGATATCTGACGTCTGGAATGGCTACTAGGAAGCACCTGGATTTTTACAACTGAAAATATTTAACACTGTAGATGTGAAAAGCTTGAAACTTCATACTTTGAACAGGTTTGGGGTTTTTTCAGTTTCCAGATTCGCATCAGTTAATGTCACCAAATATGTAAACAGGAGTCAGTCAGGATTGTACAAATGTCTTGAGGAAAAACTTAGCTATAAAATAGCAGATCAAGATCAACAAAGCAAGTCACAAACTCAAGCTGGTTTTTGTCATACGTGAGGGGAAAAATACAAATATTTATTTGTCCACTGATAAACCCAAAATCAAAATTTTTATTTTGATGTTTATTTAAGCTTTATTAAAAACCCTAAAGATTTATGAGTTCTTAAAAAATGAAGTTAAATTTTTAAAATTATAATATTTTATTAATTAAAATTGTTAATTGTGCTTATTCACCAAAGCTTTCCAAACAGTGTATTGACTTGTAATTTTATTACAACTTTAGATGTGAATAGAAGTGTGTAACTGCTGAAGTACTTCCTTGGTTGTGGTGGGGGACAGCTCTGGGCTTTTCTGTCAAGTGCCACATTTCTTATGCAGAATCATTGCCTGGAGAACGCAATGGCACGGTGATGCAGAAAGGCTGGGTATCTGCTCACGGTCTGTGAGTCATGTTGCCACTCACAGCATGTCTATTTGGAAGGTAAGAAACTGCTGCATTTCTCTCCAAGAGGCGTTTCCTAGCAGGTGCAGGATGCTCAAGGCATCCCGTATCCTCCCCTGCAGGAAGATACTAAAACATGAGTCAGGGTCTTATCCAACTGGGAAACACAGGTTAGAGCTATACGGTACCACAGCAGCGTTTCTAACCAGAATACGTTAGGCTTCCAAGCAGGGTATTTAAATTTTCTGCTTTTATTTATTCTGAGATGCCAGAGGGGTGGGGAATAACTGTTATTGTAAGATAGATTGTACTTAACAAATTAAAAGTTATTAAAAGTGTAAACTGTATCTACATAGCACCTCTGCTGTTAGGACAGGCTGAGAGAGCTGAGGCTGTTCAGCCTGGAGAAGAGAAGGCTCCAGGGAGACCTTGGAGCAGCCTTCCAGGATCTGAAGGGAGCTCCAGGAGAGCTGGAGAGTCAGGTAGAGGAGTGACAGGATAAGGGGTAATGGAATTGGAAGAGGGGAGATTTAGATTAGATCTGAGGAAGAACTTCTTTGCTGTGAGGGTGGTGAGGCACTGGAAGAGGTTGCCCCGAGAAGCTGTGGCTGCCCCATCCCTGGAGGGGTTCAAGGCCAGGCTGGATGGGGCTTGGAGCAACCTGGTGTGGTGGGAGGTGTCCCTGTCCAGGGCAGGGGGGTTGGAACTGGATGATCTTTGAGGTCTCTTCCAACTCTAACCATTCCTTGATCCTATGTTTTTCAAAATAGGTGAGTCAAAAGCGAAGGAAGCTGAGCCAGCCCAGATAGCTCCACTCTGTGTTGTGGCTCTCACTGTGGGTTGATGTCTTTGGTCCAGGCTGAATATGGTATTAATAGTGGTCAGTTAATTTCTATCTGCATTCATGAAACTGGGGGTGTAAATCATGGTGGCTCTGCTGGGGATTGGGAGGGCATGGTGGGACTAGTCCAAATTGCTTAAATCCCCCCCAGCAGACGTGAGGCAAGGTTCAGAGGCAGTGAGTGTGGCTGGTGGGGAGGTGGGGAAGGCCTGTGCGCCACAGGCAGATGAAGGAGAGCAGAGCTGCCCAGAGGCTGAGCTCCCACCTGTGGGTGGGCTGAGGGAGGTAGCTTAGAGAGGAGGGGAGCTGGCCTAGCCTGCTGTGGGCAAGTTTTTAAGGAAGACATGAAGTAGGTAACAGAGCCATCCTTTTCTGGCAGAGCTCTGCTACATCTGTTTGGCTTTCCTCAATCCAAACATTACTTTCTTGACATATTCAACAACCACAGCTCTTCACACACACCAGTGTTTGCTTTTCTCTTGCTCTCCCTCCTCCCCCCGAGCTCCTTCTGTGGGCGGCTGATTGGGAAGTGCCCAGAATTTCCATAGATAGCCAGGAGCCAGGGTCTCTAAAAGCCAGTGGGTGAGCGCAGGACGTTCTGTATTGTGGCTGAGAAAGAATACAATTGAGGATACACGTTGTGTTGCTGGAGGCAGGTTTCTAGGAAACCCGAGCGATGCACGCATCGTTCTGCTGAAGGGTCCTTGGTGGAAAGGGAGGGTGTCACCTCGGGAAGGGGGAACCAAATTACAGCGTGCCAGAGATCAGTGCTGAACATCAGGTGCTTTTAGTGCTCTGACAAAATAAATGTTTCTGCCTGTCAAATTTGTATGCAGGAAAATATGGATGTTCACAAGATGTATCCAGCTAAGGAATGGTTCCAGAAGCGGGGCTCATGTGTTTTGACAACAATTCTAACTTTGCCTGCCTGCAGCTTGGGGCTGATCTCCCAGGTATATTTTCCTAGGCTGCTGTTGCTTCCCTCTAGTGAGTGATGCTATACTTTGTTTTAATTATTAGTGTCAGGTGAAACGTCAGGCAAGGCCCTTGATCTCATACCTCAAACTGCATGGGCTGAGGCTTGCTCTCTGTAGGGTACCCACCCAGCCCTGGGAAGGAAGCCACCCGTAGCTCCCTGGCTGCAAAACACTGGGAGCCGACATGGCATCCGCTAGAAAGGACAATTTCCCTTAGGAAAACTGTTTCATCCCATGCAGGTGAATGCTGTGATGCAGCGGGGAGCATCAGCACCCATTTGCGTTCTTAATCCTCACAGTTCAAGAGACTTGCACGTTTCCCCCTGAACTAGGAGCAGCACCTGGAAAGGAAAAATGGGGAGCAGGCAACTTTCATGTTAGTGTAGGGAGGATTGCTGCCTGCTAATCCTAATAAACTGATGTAATTGAATTGGCACGCTAGTTTACATGCTTCTCTGGGAGAGTCAATGTGACCCCCAAACTAGTGCCTCAGGAACTGAAAGCATGTCCTTGTGGGGATCTGAATCCCTGTAATGTGTTGTTTGTTTTTATCTAATATTTTAACATGTGAGCTGACAGAAGGTCCGGTTTGCAGTCCTGGGCATACAGAATTAGCCAGACTGCAGGCATCTAAACAAAGAGCTGCATTAGGAAAACCCTGCCTGGGTAGACATTTGTATGTATTGAACGATGGGCAAAGGCAAGTGCGTGCAGTTCTGCAAAGGAAATCTGGTCCCACAAGGTCCATTCCTGTTTGTGTAGGCAGCGGCCGGACCTGCACACAGAACAGGTTCTGTGCTGGGACAGAAATCCAACCAGATGCTGCTCTTTCAGGAAAGTGCCTTTCATTTCCAGGGCGTTAAGGCATCAAAAGTGGCTATTTCCAGTAGCAATTTGGCAACCTCTACTTGGCAGGAGTGAGGACATTACAGCTGAGCTACTGCCTTATCATTTCTAATCACCTCTGCAGCCCTCCAGGAAAGCACCCTGGCAAACAAAGGCAATTTTCTGATCAGGCATTTTCTGGGCAACACCATCAGCTCTAGCACTTTGCATGGCTATATTTGCATTTTTTTTAGCTGATGCAGCTTTTCTCTTTCCTCTGCCCTGACTATTGATGGAGGTAAAGCACATGCGGTTCAAAAGTTCACGCGGTGCAGGAAATCAGAGCGCTGTGTGCTTTCCTCGGGCTGTTCAGCACACACCGGAGAGAACGCAGCACTGAGCCGTTTGGAATGCCATCCACAGCCCAGCTCACGTCCAGGTGAATGGGGTGTGAGTTAAAATGCGGTGCTGTGTCTATTGGAGGAAATGCACTCTTATGTTCTGCTTACTACCGCTTTGTAGAACTGCCCAGGCAAATTAGCTATTAGACTAAAAGTTTGGTCCAAACCTGAAGCTTTCCTTTACCCTGCAGAGCTTGTGAGATGTTTTGGACACTTTGGAAATGCTCTGACTTGGAATGGGTTTTGTCACATCTCTTTGCATTGTTTGTTTTTAGCAAAACTCCGTTCCTTTAGAGTTTTGGCCTGGAAATTATTGATAGTGGGGAATTAGCTGCTGCGTCTGCTTAACCTCCATCTGGGTCAAAACCAGACAGACAGCTGTTAGAAGCTGCTGGGGTGGGAAGCTCGCAACTCAGCCCCGTGATGCCCACACTGACTTGAACATCTCAGGCTCTGATGCCTCTGAAGACACAAAACCTCTGCTGCCTCAGCTGCTTCCTCTTGGCCCCACTGCGCTGCTGCTCCCTCCTGCTTTCCCCCTCGCTTCCCCTCGGGCTCCAGCAGTGCCGGGGCTGGGGCCAAGCCAAGGGCCCTGGCGGTGGTGGGAAGTGCAGGTGCAGTCTTCACTCCTCTGCTTCGCTGTTCCATATAGTTTATGGTCAGGCCCTGGATCCTCAGTTAATATGCCTGAATAGTGTGTTTAAAAATAGCTAAACAACTCTAAGCAAATACTAGAGGCATGTGCATATCTGGTAATGTTTTCCACCAGCAGGAATGTTCCAAACTCTTCTGAATTCCTGAAAGAGCAAAAAGCGAGGAGTGAGCCTTTGATCATTTCCCTGTGTTTCTGTGGAGAGGTGCTTCCCTGCAGAAGCCCACACAAATTGTGCTCATTTACTTAATGGCTGTGTTTCTGTCCTGTTAGCCTGAACATAAAGCAATCTCTTTAAAGAGCTTCATTTCCCTATAAATCAAACTCCCGAGGCAGGGTGAGGGGTGCTGGAGGAGGGATGCTGCAGGAGGTCTGGGTCAGCCTGTGCTTTCCCAGGGTCGTGGCCCAAGGCACCAGGTCTGTGTCTCCACTGCACCCGCTGCATTCGCTGGTCTGCGGTTTGCGGAGGCGATGCATCTGAGCCGCAGCACATCAGCACCCTTGGTCATCCTCGCCAGCTTGCTGTCCTTTTTTGTGCCGTAACTCTTACAGCTGTAGAGTTTTGCCTAAGTTAATTGCTTGTCACTTGCCTGCTTGCTGTAATTTAGTTCTGTTGTATTTTCTGAAGTGTTACGAGATAGCTCCCAAGCATGTGAGACTTAAGAAAGTAGGAGGTCAAAGCTGAAGTATTGTTATTCATGTGGTGAGTGCTGTTTTTCAGCGTCTGAGAGCACGGAGACCACCCTGCTGAGCACCATGAGAGGCAGAGGCTGCGCAGGTGGGTTTGCTGAGAACCCATTTGGCTCAGGAGTTCCCTGTGGCTGTGCCAGTGGTGAAGGGCAAGGATAACATCAAGCAGCTGGTCTGACACAGCAGTCACCCGCAGAAGCTTTTCTCTGCGGAGCAGTGCTCCTGGTCTTAGTAGTGAGTAGTCACTGATGTTATGTGACAGCCATAGGATGGCTGGAGTAACAAATGCCACTTTTGAAGAGCGTGTCCCAGAGTCATTGTCTTCTGTTGTCACCACCTGCTTTTCTCTCTGCCAGCAACCAGTAA
The DNA here is from genome assembly GCA_013398155.1 of Pedionomus torquatus. Classification (NCBI taxonomy): domain Eukaryota; kingdom Metazoa; phylum Chordata; class Aves; order Charadriiformes; family Pedionomidae; genus Pedionomus; species Pedionomus torquatus. The sequence continues at coordinate 338,559 of VZRU01001529.1, read as the reverse complement.
ATTTGATGTTGCTGGTAGGCGCAGGGCCGCGCTTCAAGAGGCTGACGGTACTGTGGACAAGCTACATGATGCTGAGATAGCTACAGACATAGGTCTCTTCTCAACATGGGCAAGGAAATGTTTGTTCTCCATCTCTTGATGGGAGTTATGATCCTTTCCAACAATTCAGGAGAGTTAATTTTCTCTGCACCTGTTGGGTTTAGAAACTCTTTTACTGTACATGCAGACAGAAGAGAAGGAACCGGTTTGATTCTTTGTAGTTTAAGGAGCTTGGGGCAGTGTGGTTGCTCTTGTAGTACTGGTGGATTAAGCAAATCGCAGTGGAACAGCTTGGCATCTCCCATCGCTACCTGTCAGGTGTGGTAAGGGCCTGCACTCTTCTGTACCAGATCTGGAGAGACAAGTGAGATGTCATGGGAGGTGGGTGAGGTCCCCAGAGAACAGCTGGAGGAGATGCCTCTTGCACAGGAGAAGGGATTTTTTGCAACGATACTTTGAGATCAGAAATAGTTGTGGACGGTGGATGTAGGACAGCAATGAAAAAGTTTGTGGTCATCAACAGGTGGGAATGTTTGAGCACGTCTTTGCCTGGTGTGGGAACAGACAGAGCCAGGAACCTGCAGAGCCAGGCTGAACCATGTGGACATGGAAATCAGCTTCACCTTCCTGAGACCCCTTGGTCTCGTTTAACATAAAATATTGCAGAGGGAATAACTCAGCAGTAACTGCTCAAATCCTTATGTTTTAAATCCTCTGTGCATTTTGAAATGTCTCCTTGTTCTGGTTCAGGGCAATATGTATCCTGAGTCAAGTTGAAGTTACCTCAAGCTAAGTGACAGGGTAAACTAACATGTTTTCCTCCTGTTTCCTTGATTTTCTGAGTCTGATCTTTCATAGGGCATTTTAGATTTTAACCTGTTTGCTGCTGTGAAAGGTGCTGTTAGGGAATCTGCAGCATGGAGAGAGCAGCTTAGATGAGAGAGATGAAGGTGTTAGTGTTTGTACTGGAAAAGACAGCAGAGTATGCCTTAAGTTCTAACAAAGTCAATACTAAGGTGGTTTCTAGGCCTGGTTCTCGGAGAACAACGCACATGTTAACCGAATGTTTTTTGTACTGTAAGAGAGCCTCAAATTGATTTGCATTTCATGGTCCACATAAATGTGGACACACTGCCAAAATTGTCTCTTTCCCTCCTCTGTTTTCATTGTAGGTTTTCCAGAAAATGGAGCAAAACATTTTTCCCTGCTGTTTGGTTCTTCGTTTCATACATATGCATTTCTGGGGCACACACTCCTAGAGCACACAGCTGAGTGCACATGCCTGGAGTCTCTGCAGGCTTGTGTAGCTTTGAAGCAGAGAACCTAAAGCGTAAGTAAGATATTTGCAGAACTAAAGAGAATCTAGAGGAGCAACAGTAGAGATCTTCAATTCCTGTAAATAAGTTCAGTCTCAAAATGAGACTGAAAACTCAAAATGAGTTTTTACCTGCCCTCTGCTTCCATTGTAGAGATGCCTATTGGACAGCAGTAGGAAAGGAGATATTTACAGAATGAAACTGCTCACAAATGTGAGGAAAATCACTTGTGTTACGGTTTTCTGTTGATCACTGTAATGCAGTTTGCTGTTGACATCACATTATGGAAGAGATTTATCGGCGCACAGTCTTGGGTGCTAAACCTGCTGACACATGGCACTGTAAGGGAACACTGTAAATAGGTTGGATAGTTTTATTTTTGCAGTGCTCTAATTAGTCACCCTTAACACCTCCATAAAATAGAAATGCGGATTTTGTAAAATCCAGCCCCCGAAATCTCCTGGCTTCCAAACTGGAACATATGCAGGATTCTCAATTTGAACATCTCAAGCTGGCACCTGTCTTGTTTTCCCTGAGCCTCAGCTTTTAAACTTCAGCAAGTATAGGAGAAATGTTAGCCTGCCTTTTACAGAATCCTTTGAGTCTAGGAGAAAAGTTTGAAGGCATGAACTAATTGCCCAGGAACTTACCAAGTCTTGTGGAGCTTGATTTAGCCCAGAATGTTTGGGGCTGGCTGTGCCACAGGTGCAGCTCTTCAGTGAGTCTCTTCCCATTTATTCTGGAGTTGTGCATTGTTGGGGAGCAGAGAGAAGATGAGTATACAGGTTCATTTACAGGCTTTTGCTCCCCTTGGTGGCAATAACCTACTTAGAGTGGAAGCAAAGCCTCGGGCTGCAGCTTCCTCCAAGTCTTTGCGAAGGCCTAGGAGGGGATTTTCTCTTGCCGCCTCCCTGGGAGAGGGCCCATGGTGCAGGGGGTGGCTGTACCTCTACCCACACAGGCTCTCCTGCTCCTCCATCCCTAAAACCCACTGCCCAGGGGCTGCTCAGCACCCACCAAGGCCTCTCCTGCCCTGAAAACAGCATGCCCTTCCCTGTTGCTCAGCCTGAATCACCACTGTCACTTATGGATGTATAGGGAACACCTGGCCCCTATTTAGCAGCCACCTTAGAAATATGTTTATATTTCAAGCAGAGGAAATGCTTTCTTGCTCAAAGAGGGTGTGTGGGGCCTTATGCATCTGATTTTTCAGGGATATTGCAACACTAGAGGCTGGAAAGCAAGGATGAGGCTTGTGTAACAACAAATGGTATGGCCCTTGTTCTCGGGCTAGAAATGGATTTTGCTGAAGAGTTTCCCCTCCAGCAGCCTCCTCAAATTCCTTTAAAGCCAAATAGGACATCTCCTTCTGTGCAAGGGTGGCAGGCAGAAAATAGGACAGGGTTTTGTCCTTTAGAACTATTAATACAGATCACCAAAAAAAAGTGCCAAAAGCTTTAAAAATACAGTGAAACTTTAGCAATCATTTATTTTTTCTTATAGCTAATATAGTATTTGGTGTAAAACACAAAGCATATTTTGATATCTTCCTTCCCTGGTGGAAAAGAGGGCAAAAAGGAGAATCCAAATTCACTCTCAACTAAAACCTCTTGAACCCTCTATGTCCTTTTTCCCTGAAAGGTTCAAAGAGGCTTTTCATTTCTAAAAGCCAAAGGAAAAAGAAAGTGTGGCCAGCCCATCTGAGCACATACTGCTACTGCCTTCTGAAGGAGTTTCAGCAAGTGTGTGGGATGATAAATCACCTGACATCAGCCTTGGCACCTGTGCAGGGCTGAAGAGGAACACAGCTTTGCTCTGATGTACCCGTTTTCTCCTGTGTGAGGCAGAAATCATCATATCAGCTATTTTAAAAGAGCTTCTGCATGTACAATGTCTATATGATTTACAGAATTATTTAAATATCTGTAGATACCAGATCTCAGAGGAGTTTTGTCTATTGTGACTCATCTTATATTGTAAATTTATCTGTAATTGTCATCTTTCACTGAAGGATCCAGAAAACTTAAAATATTTTCAGTAATTAATTGTAAATATTAGCTCTATTGTCAGCAGCAACAGTTTGGATTGTTTTAGTGCAGTGAAGTGGGAGGGAGCTGCTGTTTTGGCAAGTGATAAGCAAATAGTATATCATTAAAAGCCAAGTGTTGGATTGGAGTCACTAACTCCAGTAGCAGGAGATGTTCAGAGTCAAGTTCAGTGGTGAGTTCCTAGCTGGTAGAAGGCAGCTGCACCCCACACCTGTGTGAAATGCAGATTGGTGTTCCTTGGAAGAAGCTTTGAATCGGACCTTGTGAATTCACCAGGATCTGTGGAAATAAGAGGGGTTTGTGCTTTTCCATGGTGTGTGGCAAGTGTTTCTATAGGGTAGGTTTTTCAGTTGATTTCTTGCATTAGCTTGTAGAGGTTCAGCCATTGCCCAGGCAAAGTGCATTAAAAAGTCACTAAACCACTAAACATTCTCCTTCAACCTTGTCTAGTATCTAACCATCTTCTACTAGAGCACAGGGACAGGGCTGTCCCTGCCCCTTTGCCCACACCTATGTTTCCTCTTGCAGCTCCTTTCTCCCTTGCCCTCCACAGCATCTGGGCAGCTTTGGTGCCAGCTGTGCTCTTCCGTCCTGTTGTTGCAGGTTTGCGGTTTGCTCTGTGGGTAAACATGCTGACAACTCTTGGCTTTCCCCTCTGACTTGCAGGCATGTGTGGGGATGTCGTACCTACAGCCAAGTTATTGATTTCATGTGCAGTTTATGCCGAACACAATCAATGCTTGTGCTTAATAAGTAATTTCAGTATAAATGGTGAACTGCCTCCCTAAACAGATTATAACTCATTACTCCTAAATAGAAGTACCTAGCAATGCTGTGATCAGCGTGCTATAGAGGAAGCCTCCCAAATGACAGGATGTATGGACACACGTGTTTCCACCTTACTGTCCAGTCTGCAGCGCATCCCTAGTTTCACCTTAAGCAAAGCAACTGCATTGCTGGAGGCTGTAAATACCATCCCTGCTTTTAATGGCCTTGGGATACTGGCAGGAGGTGAGCTCCCTGGTACCACCGTGATGGTGGTGAGATCATTGTGCGCACAGCTCAGAAAGCTGTTTATGCAACATTTTTTGCAGAGAAAGATTATTGAATTAAGGTCATAAATTTATAAAGGCAAAACCTGGGGGTTTTGTTTAAAAAAACCACCCTATTGCCTTCATCCAAAGATCTTGTCAATCTGAAACATAGCTTTTGCGGTGACAAATGTTTATAATCTTTTTCCTAGTTTTTTGCCTTTTTTTTTTTTTTTTATTTTAATCAAAGCATGGCAGGAATAAGAGTGATTGATATTGAGAAAAATTTGCAGTTACCCGTCTTCAGAAGTCCGCATCCTATCTCTGAGTATTCCACTTCCTCTTTTCATCTTTTTAAATAAGAAGATTAGATTTTGCCTGAACTCAAGCCATTAAGCCTTCGGAAGATGAAGGTTCACTTTATTAAGCTCTTAAAAAGAAGTCCAAGGTCTAGTCCCAACTCTTATTTTGTATGATGGGCTGTCCTCACTGTTTCACTACTTCCTCAACCTCAGGGACAGGCTAAGAAAAGAATATAAGGGAATGAGGTTTTTGCCCATGGCAAAATGGATTATTTTTTTCCCTCCCTCCCTGCCCTGCCAGGAGCTAACCTGCCTCAGGAATCCACTGTTTGGAGCCAGGACTGGAAATGACTGAGGAGAAGTTCCATCCCTGTGTATCCTCAGGGTAGATTGGCCTTGTCTTAAGCAATGTGGGAAAAGGTTTGGACCGGAATGAAGAGGGGGGCCATAAAAATTCATGGAGAAGGAATTGTGTCTCTGTGAACACCGAGTGTACAAGATCACGTCAGGAGCTTACATGTTTATTTTTTAAGTACAACATTAATCTCTTGTTAGGACAGTCAAGATCACCTCCCCAGCGTTTACATGTGTTTGTAAGTTTAAATACTATGGAACACACAAGTGCTATACAAAACCAGTTTCATATTTTGGTATGGATGACATGTAAAATTGGAAAGTAAGAAGCAAGACCTTTTCTATTAGAAAATGTTATGAATTTCTAGTATCACCACTGCTCCTGTATGTGCCCCAGTTGTAGTGGAGGGAAGAGTTATCTGGTAACAGTCTGTAGAAGGGAAATTCAGGGCCGGGGGAAGGGGAAAGCAGATAACGTTACCAAGATAGCAAAAGCAATCTGATGATGGATCTAACTCGGCCAAGAAAAGCCAGGGAAACAGTTTGTCTCTGTTGAAGAAGGCTGTAAAAGCGTGCAGGCAGGCAGGACACATCCTAGAGCTGGCAGGGTGAGCCTTTGGATTTGGCCCCCATAAACTGTCTGTTGTAAAGCTGCTCTGAGATCTTGATTTCAGCTGGAGAAGGAATTGACCTGTCTGACAGGTATTTTGCTTATTCTTACTATTCGCGCTGTCTTATTCTTAGCGCTTTGTCTCATGCACCAGAAGGAGGGAACTCTCTGGGTGGGGCCTGGGCTATTGTGTTACTCCTATATTAAGAGCGAATTTGGGTCTTGAAAACCTTGAGTTTTATTATTGTCACAAACCATGTGAGATGGGACAGGTGGGGACAGTGACTGACGGCAGTGGGAGCTCCCTGGCATCAGCAGCTGCCTGGGCACAGGAATAACCTGCTCTCCTGCTGGACGCTTAAGTATGGCTATAATATGTAGGGGAAAATTAAGTCACGTTATATGGCCCTTCCTTAGGGTAGAGCAAAAGAAAAGATTCTCGGTAATCCAAATCCTTCAGCTTTGGATCACTGGTAGGCTGCGGAGCATGGCTGCTGCCTCTTATTTTCAGCGATTAAATTGCATCCACAAACTGCTGAGTTAAATCTGTTGCTATAATTAGCACCTGAGGGGGTGAGGAGATGGGCTCTGAAAGCAGGAATGGGATAAAAAGCTGTCCATGGGATGGGCACTGTGCAGGTTGGCTGAAATAGCCCCAGAAGCGGCAGGCATCAGAGTTTCCACCACGTAGGCAGGTTGGGATGGGTTAGGTGGGGAACTTTAATGTTTCCTGTCTCATCTGTGTGTAAGCATATGCAGGAGAGCAGTATCTTAAATGCTGTGTGACTGGCAATGCAGAAGTGTGAACATTAGCATTCCTCCTCAACTCAGCCCCCTCTGTGCGTTCTTCAGAACTTTTCACCTCAGTTTCCACCTTCTTGTCACGTCTCTGGTGAGATGGGTCAGTGTAGATGTGTTGGGATGTGGAGCTCCCTGCCCTCCCCTGCTGCCGATGTGTTCCCTTCCTGTGCATCACACTCAGGATGCAGCACACTTACCTTAAATCGTGACATTTCGGAGATGCATATCTAAAAATCATAACTCGCTTAGCTTGTGCCCTGCGTGCAACCCCGTGTCCCCCCCCTCGCTGTCCCTTACCCACTGGAGAAGCAGCAAAGTCCAGGGAATGGAGGGGATTTCCTTGGTGGCTCAAACCAAGACAGTTATTTCACTTGTCAAAGCTCACAGTTTTTCTTGTAAAGCTAAAAATAACTGAAAGAAACATCTCTCTGTATGTTATGGAGGATGACAGCGTCATGCCAGTGCCTGTGTTGGCATCAGGAATGGGTCATAGGCTGGTAAAACACTGTTTTGGTTGGTGAGATGCTTTCTTTGCTGTGGCATATGCTCAGTGTCTCTCTTCAGATGGGGCTTTGTTGTTTTTCGATAGGTTAGTGAGCTCCTATCTGCACAAGGCGTCTCTGGAGGCCTTTAACAAAGCACTTAAATACCCTTCCAGCTTCAAACCTGCTGTATTTTGAATAATAAAAGGGGCCCTGGTGAAGAAGTTATTCCTGATGCAGATTCTGCCAATGTGCTGTGCTCCTGCCAAAGCTCTGGGCTGGTCTCCAGGTATTTTGGCACTGATTATTTTAATTGCGTCTTGATTTCAACATCCTGCTCTTTTCTAAACCTTTCTTTTTATACTTCTTCCCTTCCCACCCCCCCACTCCCTTTTGTTCCCTTTCCTCTCTTTCTCTGGATATTTTGCTGTCTCCTTTTTACCTCTTTCCACCACTGTTCCTGCTGTGGGAGGTAACTTGTGACTCCTTCCCATTGCTCTGCAGCTCCTCAGGAGGGCAGGGATTTCTTTCAGAGGTGGGTGGTTTGGAGGAAAAGGAGGGTAGATCACACCTGAGGAACAGAGAGCCCTGGGATCTCCCTCCTCAGCTGCCATTGCCCCCCTGGCGTTGGTGTCTCTTTGTGACTCCGGTTGCCCTTGCGGTTCCCTCCGTGGGCCAGTATTGAGCGGCTTGTGGGTTTGAGACACTCTAAACCTGTCAGCCACTTTACAAATATCTATGGTAACTCCTGTGCTTATGTTCCATGCCTGGTTTCTCCTCCTTGCTCATGGTTTTGTCCTTGCTTCCTTCCACACCCTCCCTTTGTGCAATTTTCAGATGGCGTCTACCTTCTCCTTTATGCAGTTGGTCTCTTCCCCACTGCAGAAACTCTGTTTTTTTAGAAGGGGATTTTGAGTGTCTGACAAAACAAAACTAGTAATGAACTTGAGACTAATTCCTCCTGCAAATCTCTCTCTGTGACAACCTGTTGAAAGGCATTTTCTGCACAGCTCGAGTTCTAAGTGCTGGGCCACCCCAGGAGGGAGGCAGCTGGGTGCCGGTGCAAAGCCTTTGGATCACCTAAACCTCACAAAGGGGCTTAACGTGTTTTGTGTTTGGTAGAAAAGCTCTGGGCTCGGGTTGTTGGGGGCTGGATTATATCCCTAATGAGCAGTTGCTAAACATACCTTTCTGACTTGGTGTAAGACCTCAGTGAAGGAGCACGGTGTTCCTGCTTTGTACAGGATTGCACAAATTAATTCTCCATAAATACAATTATAACCACTCATGGCATTGACGTTTCCCACACTAATGGTTTTTACATTTACAGTTTCTTACATGCCTAATACAGCATTCTGAGTGTGGGAGAGACTTTTCCTTTCGGCATGTCTTACCAGATTGGTTTGTGATGTTCAGGGATGACATCACAAATCTTAGAATTCTGCTGTGCTGCTTATGTCTGAGTGGACACCAAGTGACAGAAGATGAGAGCTTCAAGGACGCTGCGTGACACTGGACATCTTCCTGCTCTCCACAGCAAACATCAGCTGCTTTTTAGGTGGGTGTTTTCCACAGTAGACTAAAACCAAGTATGCAATGCATTTGTATAGGTTTTCTTAAATACCAAGACAGCAAATTCTAGGTCAAGAAGTCACTGACTCACAAATAACTGGAGTCTGGGATGGCATATCTAGGTATTTCCCTTGTTCTTATACGCTTCCTAAAGCATTTCCCGTCCTCATTGTGGTCCCAATCTAGTACATATGTTCCTATGTAATTTTTCTTCTTTTGAGTTGTATTTCAGTGTTTATTCCAAAAGCAGTGCAAGTACTTTGCCTTACTCTAAATGTCAGGGAGCAAAAAGTTCAGCTGATGTCAGGGATGGTTTGGATAACACAGCTATACTTCGAGTCCTGAACCTGCTCTGTAAATATTAGTAGAATACCTGTCAGGCTTGGATTTTGTAGACTAAAGCTTGTGAGTGCAGCTGGGTAACACCTAGACACATAGCAGTGTGTTTAGTCATCTGGAGGATGCAGCCCTTGAAGAGGGTTTGTGGGGCTCTTGGATAGGGCTGGAAGTGCACGAGCCTTCTCCGTTTGGGATCCTGTGTACCAGGGAAAAACTTAAGCCTGCAACAGAAGGGTCGGTGGGTGTAAGAAGAGCACTACAATGGTTTTGAGTTCTGCCAAGAACTGAAGTCCTTCAGAGACTTCGGTGCTGACAAGTTTACAACCAGTAATACCAGTGCATGATCTTTGCAATTATTCAAAGCTTCGGAGATGTGTAGTACAGGTCTTTTTTTTCTCTCTCTCTTTCTCTCTCTCTCTTTCTCTCTCTTTCTTCATAATCTGTGTTGCATAACAGCAGGGATATCTCTTCCTGTCTCTAATAATACATTTCTTTATTTTTTTTCCTTCATAAAGTAATTGTACATCTCTCTATATTAAAGGCTGCTTGTGTCAGGGGAACGCAGGGAAATGCCAGTTGTGTGGAGGCTCCCTGTGGAGCTGCTGGAGCTCATCTCCTGTAGCCTGCACTGGTGTCTAAGAAGTCACTGGCTTCTTAGTCCTTCTGTATTTTTACCAGTAGCTTTGTGTTCCCTGATAGTCCCGAGACTGTGGTACTGATGCCAGCCTGCTGGGCAGGTGACAGGCTGGTGCTGCCGAGTCCCCTGGGCTGCTTCTTACTCCAGCTTCATGTGAGAGGAGCAGGATATGTTGGAACATATTTTTTATTATTTTTTTTCCTTATTGATACGTTTCTTACTTTGTCACTGGGAAGTGTGAAATCCTTTTTTTTTTTCAAACGTGGTAAATGAACTGCTCTTCTTTTTTGTAGCAGCTTGAGTCTGGCTTTGCTGTGTGCTCTGGAGAGGAATTGCTCAGCTTTGGGTGAGAAGGCAGAGGATGCAGGAGGCAAAGAGTAGCTCTGGATTTGGTTAAGCTTCTGGCAGTGGCTGGTGGCCACAGCTACACCCTGTCCAGGAGCATTTTCCTAAGGCTTCTGTGTCACTCTCTCTGGCTTCCTTCAGTCCTGTAATTCTCCACATACAAACTGTCTCATAGAATCACCCAGGCCAGAAGGGACCTCCAAAGGTCATCTAGTCTGACCTCCCCGCATTCGCAGGGACACCCCCAACTAGACCAGGCTGCCCAGGGCCTTGTTGAACCTCACCTTGAATATCTCCAGGGAAGGGGCCTTATCCACCTCCCTGGGCAACCTGTTCCAGTGTTCCACCACCCTTAGAGTAAAAGAATTTTTTTCTAATATTCAACTTAATTCTACTCTTCTCCAACTTAAGTCCATTGCCCCTCATCCTATCGCAGCAGGCCTTTGTGAACAGACCCTCCCCAGCCTTCCTGTAGCCCCCTTTAGGTACTGAAAGGCTGCGATTAGGTCTCTCTGGAGAGAGTCCTAAGACGACATCGTACTTGTGCTTCTAAACAAATCTCTTCTAGGAGCACTGTGTTCACTGGGTGGCTTGTGCTGCAAACATGGATATAACATCCATTTGATATAAACCCAGCTTTTAGGTAAAAGCCACCCCATCTTGCACTGTGGTGCAGAGATGCTTTAAGGCGTTTTTATCTATGAAATGTGAATTTCCTGACATAGTCATTGCTTTGTCCAGCAGAAGCATCTCTACCCTTACTACAGTGAGTCCCTGGAGGTGCCATGACAACAGGGCGCTCTCAGGTGCTCATTGTGACTTGGACAAAATGTCTGATATTTCTTGTGGTTATATTTTAAATAGAGGATCAGAGCAAGGAGCTAGAAGAACATGGTGGGTATTTTCAGAGACTGTGAAGAGCGTTTCTGCTGGCGGAGGCTGGAAAGAGCTCTGTTTACTCTTCCTGTCTGACAAACATGCCTGAAGGACAGCAGCATAGTCCAAAAATCCTCAGATACATCTGTATGGAAACAAAAATAGATATCTTGGTAGTGGGTAAAACAGAATTCTAATATTCTGCAAAATCTAATTAAAATTGCAATGGTGAAATGCTTTGAGATGTTTTAAGGGAACATTCCCACCTTTGTGCTCTGTCTTGTGCTTTGCAGCTTCAGTCTCCAGTCCTTTCCCCCAGGCCTTGCAGGTTCCTTCCCAGGGTAGGTGGTGGCTGCATGAACACACAGTGTGCTCCTCATGTCCCTGACCTCACTGGACTTCCCTAGTTTGGTAGTGGTCTGTGCTGAGGCAGGCTTACGTATTAGTCAATTAAAGCTTGAGTATGAAAGCTTATTGAGTTACAAACGTGGGCAACCCTCTTTGGTTCCTTTGTGGCATGCTTACTTCTGAATCCTTTAGAGACGTATCCCAGCAGCGTTCCCAGGCAGGGATTCTGACCTTTTTTGCTGCCACAAACACATACTGAAATTGGGATACGAAGTGTAACAAATCAAAGCTCTTTGTATTTCAAAAGGTGCTTTCTCGTGTTTCTTTTTTACCCGGTGAAAGTAAAACGCCTACCTGCCTGCTCAGTAGGGGGAGGCAGAGTAGGAGAGGAATGCCATCTGTAGATTGGAAACATTCTGCATGTTGTTAGAAGAAGTGACAGACCTTCTCTCCCAGTTTATCACTCTGTCTGCAGCACCCAAGCTCTCGCGGTTGGTTCAAGGCTGTACGAGCATCGTGGTGAACACAAGGTTGGAACATTGTTCCCATAGTTTTGTTCTAATGGCTCATGAAAAATCAGCATAGTGCTGAGAAGAAAGTCTCTGAGAATGGTGGTTCTTCCCACCTGCAGCAGCTGCCAGCCAAGGGTTAACCAGGTGGAAGCAGGTTCCACACAGGGATTAATCCTGATTTCTGTAGAGCAGTGGAACTTCTGTGAGAGGGTTTTTACCTTCCCAGGCTGCTGAGCTGTGCTTGGAGGTATATTGTTTGGAGATAAAGTCTTTGGTATGTTTAATACGTGTATCTGTAGCACACCTCCAATGGGCACGGTATGGTCTGTTCCAAGTCTCACAAGTGCCATAGAAAAATGTTTTCTGAAAGTGTAAGTGATTTATGCATTTGCTTTCCTGAGCTGTCCATCAGCATAGCACCCTGTGCTTTATCACAGAATCGGCAAGGTTGGAAAAGAACCTCTAAGTTGTGGAAAGGACCACTGGTCCAACTATTCACACACAAAAAAACCCCTACCTCTTGGCCACTAGAGCATGCTCTGAAGTGCCACATCTACACGTTTCTTAAATACCTCCAGGGATGGTGACTCCACCACCTCCCTGGCCAAGGCCGTTCCAGTGCCTGACCACTCTTTTGGTAAAGTTATTCTTCCTAATATCCAGTCTAAGCCTCCCTTGCCTCAACATCAGACCATTTCCTCTGGTCCTGTTCTTATTCACTTGGGAGAATAAAAAAAACCTGAATGTGTTTATCCTGACAGCACTTTGGCATGATGAAGCTGTGATCACAAAGACCTGCAGCATGCTGGGCTCAGCCATGCCGGGGGAATACCCATGGCCTTACTTTTCAGGTTATTCCCTGTTTTGTAATGCTTTAGAGGATCAAAGCACAGCTCACACTGACTGCAGCTGAAGTTGCTGAATACTCAACATTCTGCAAATCAAATCCCAGCCTCTCATGCTGAGCACAGAATGGTGAATGTGCAATTAGCGACTATTTCTGCAATTAGCAATTGAACAAGAAGTCTGTAGCAGAGACGTAGCCTGTTCACCAGAAGAATACTGTTACCCAATACTGAGACCATCCATTCCTCTTTCTGCAGTTCCCTCCCTCTCCATCTTTCACTCCTCAACTGGGGGAGAACCCAAAGTTACTGCAGACAGTCACCCAAAGCTTTTTCATCCCCTCTGAAAGAATGAATCCAGGGTCTTATTTAAGAATAATATCTATTTATTCCAACAGGCATATGCAGATTCTGAATAGTATTGCACAGTGACTTTCTTCTGGCATTTTTTCAACTTCTGATGAAATGGCTGTATATTAATTATTTTCTTATTGTGCCTTATGGTTTTCCAAAACTGCCAAATACCAAGTAGAAAGGACAAAGACTGTTACCTGACAATACGCTGTCCTTCATATGGTGAAGCACCACCCTGCATTTAAAATCACGGCCATGGCTTCTGCAAAATGAGCAGACAGGTTAACTGCTAGAAAGAGTAGCTTTTCCATCTGTTAAAGCATACCTTAGAGGTGCTACCTGTAGGGGTGCAATCCTGTGGCAAAGGCTTTGTGAACTCTATAAATAGATATCTAACTTTATATTAAAATGTAGTCCTTGGAAACCGTTAACCATTTCCAGGTCTCAGTTTTGGCATTGCAGAGCACATTCAAGAATTGGTAGAAATGTGGGTCTCTTACGTGGGGCCGCTTATGGGCCTCTCTGGGGCTGTCCAGTGGTGGTAAAGGAGCCAGTTTATAGTGTTCCAACACAGCTGTACAGTACCATGCTGGGAAACTTTAATAGTTTCCCAGATATCTTGATCTTACCAAATCATGATTAGAAAGCAAGGTAAGAAGGATCTCCCAACATCATATGCCTTGCCCTCAAATGTGCCTTCTCTGCCTTGTTTCTGCCATGCTCCCTTTTTTCATGGATGATTAATGTTAATGAAGATTGAGAAAATTGTACTTATTTTGGGTTCTCATGCACACATCCGAATCCAGTCCATGCCTGTTGCAGTAATTTTAAGTTTGTGCCCTTGTGTTAGAAGCAGAATTTGCCCCAGTGTGTAGGAAGCTGTGGAGTCTGATTGGTTCATCCTGTCCTTTCCAAGCTCCTTTTAACAGGACAACTTTGTGCTGCTCTGCAGCATCACTGCCCAGAGCTGCCACAGGAGGAGGGAGCCTTGTCACCACCGAGTGATAATTTATGGTCAACATAGAAGGGACATGGACTTGTTGGACAGGGTCCAGTGGAGGACCATGAAGATGATGAGAGAGCTGGAGCACCTCTGCTGTGAAGACAGGCTGAGAGAGCTGGGGCTATTCAGCCTGGAGAAGTCTCTGGGGAGACCTTGGAGGAGCCTTCCAGCATCTGAAGGGAGCTCCAGGAGAGCTGGAGAGGGACTCTTGGTCAGGGAGGGGAGTGACAAGGGGGAATGGTTTTAAACTGGAAGAGGGGAGATTTAGATTGGATCTTAGGAAGAACTTCTTTGCTGCGAGGGTGGTGAGGCACTGGAAGAGGTTGCCCAGAGAAGCTGTGGCTGCCCCATCCCTGGAGGGGTTCAAGGCCAGGCTGGATGGGGCTTGGAGCAACCTGGTGTGGTGGGAGGTGTCCCTGTCCAGGGCAGGGGGGTTGGAACTGGATGATCTTTGAGGTCTCTTCCAACTCAAACCATTCTGTGATTCTGTGGTGTTGCTGTCATCAGGCAGCCTTTTAACAATGACTTAAAGGACTAATGTCTAGGACATTAGTAAAGAAAAGGGCATAATTTCCCGTCTTAAGGACATAAACTTTGGGGGCCACCAGTGCACCACTAGCATCTGGCCGAGTTTCTGTGCAGTTTTCTGTGCAGGTGAGACAATCTCCATCCTGGAGGCTTTCTTGGAAACCCAAAGGGCACATCTGACACTTGCAAGAGGCTGGGGACACAATCCTTAGACTTGTGTGAATATCCCAGGAGGCTGCTCCAGGATGAGAGCCGCAAACTCCAGGAAATCCTCGGGAAGGGCTGCAACACCAGTTGCACATAAAAGTAGAGACAGACCTGCAGGTCCAAGTTTATCTTTCTCGATTATGCTCAGATGCAGCAGGGTTTGCCATGGTGCAGTGTGTCACCAGTAGCCTCCAACAGTTCACTACTGGTCTGGTGCAGGAATTCGGGTTCTTCTGAGCTTTCTGTAAGCAAAGGAACAAATTGAAACATTTTTGAATTTTCTGTGCTCTGTGAACCACAGTTTTGCTTGCCAGTCATAAAGGTGTAATTCAGAGTGATACATTGGTTTTAATCACGCCACTCTCCTGGACTAGGAAACGTTTTACAGCCTGATTAGACTGTAGAAACCCTTTGAAATAGAACGGGAAGCGGTTGCTAACAGAAAGTCAACTGTTACACAAAGCAAATGAATGAGCAAAGTAATCCTTGCAATAAAAATAAGCACTCAGTTCCCAACTCTTCTATATAAAGTCATCTGGTTGCTTTATTTGCAGAATTGATTTTATTTTAATTATATTCCAGGCAGTCTGTTCCCCACTCCTGTCTGTTGTTTTTTGATTCCATGATTATTAAATGGTGCTACTACTTATTTATTTAAGGGACTGGATCCAACCCACTGAAGCCAAAGGGAGTCTTTCTGCCAGCTTACATGGATTGCTCCTTCTCCACCCTGCTAAGCAAGCAAGCTGTCCAAGACAGTCCTTGGATTTTTGAAAGAATTCCCATTTATTATTTATAAAGAAAAAAACCAATGACCCACAATTAACACATTCTTAGGGCTGTTTCTAATGCTGAGATTACACCTATTGCTCCCTGGAACATTTTAGAGGCTGCAATGGGGTCAAAACCAAGTACTGAATGAGTCCTCAGTGGTGTTCCTCCAGGGGCTGTACTGCTTGGCAGCTGTGGAGGGCTATGGATGAGCTCCATTTCTGTAAATATCTGTCTTGCTGTGCTGCTGGTCAGATCTGAGTTTGTTCAGTATCTTGGGAAATTATCATTTTTGAGATGTACTGCCTTACACAACTCACATCTTGCTTTTCTCTCTCCTTTTACCTGATTTGTAGTTTTCTGTCAGAGGTCCAGGACGTGGTTGGGAAGGTGTATTTGAATGTCTTCACTTGCATGCCACATCCCAGGTGTACTAAGCTGAAGTTGAATTTAGCTCCAAATGGTTTAAAAACTGCCATAAGTTGACAGAACCCCAGCAGAGATGTGAACCAACTTTGTGCTCTGTTTCCTTCTTAAAATCTTCAATTCTAACTGAAAGACAAGAATCCCTCTTTGTTTTTTCGTTTTGCTGGCAGTGGGAAGGTGACAGTGACACTGGGCAGTGCATCCCTTACAGGTGCCGTTACACAGATGTGTGTCTTCCCCTGCAGCTACCTGCAAGCACCCAGCCTGAGGGGGAGGCCCAGCAGGCCATGGGGACATGGTGACATCTGATGGGTATCCTGGGCAGCCCCAGCTCAAGAGGTCCCAGCAGGGGCCCGATTTTCTGCTGTTTCAAGGAGATCTTTGTAGTTGTATTTCAGTTTAGTTGGTTGTGAAGTGAATGTGAGTCCTTTCTACTTCTCTAATCCCTATAAAGAGTCGTTGAGATGTGGTGATGGGGGATCTGGTGTAGGGAAGAACTTTGTAGAGTGGGGCTGATGGTTGGACTCCATGATCCCAAGAGTCTTTTCCAATCTGAATGATTCTATGAGTCTATTTCTATATAATGTTACAGGATCATGTGGAATCCAGAACTGCGGTTTCAAACTAAACCCAAATCACATAATTGTTCAAAGAACAGCCATAAAAATATGTCTTTACTTTCAGTCTGCCTTTCTCATTTTTCCTTTTTTGTTTTTCCTTTTTTTTTTCCATCCCTGTATTCAAGATTTCTCCTGCTTCATCTTAAATAACAGTTTCTAAATAGAGAAATGCACTGAGGTTCACACTAGCTGCGGCTTCAGGAGGAGTTCTAATTATATTTAAATATCTAAGGCTAACAAATAGCGCGGTCAGCATTGGCAAAGTCTGCTTGTAGTTGATAGTTTGTTCATGAGGTTATAAATAGGCTTGTCAGAGCTCTAACCTGTGCCAGGCAGGTATTTGATCTTTAACATTGACTGGGCTCACAAGCCTAGGAAAAGAGTGATTTATATCTAGGCAAGATTGCAGAGTTAAAAATAATGATGTAGCCAGAAACAGTAGTGGTCTTTAATGCATTAAATTGGCTGGACCCTGTCTCCTGACGGACACAGAAGCACGTGGGGAGGGAGCAGAGGAGAGCACAAGCAAGGGTGAGGAGCAGCACGGGGGCTGGGGGTGATGCTGGGCAGGGGTCAGCCAGCCCATGCCGCTCCCAGAGGCAGGTTGTGTGGCTGTTTGCAGCTCCCTGGTTTTACTAAGGGCTACAGCCCATGTGTCACTACACAGCTCCATGTTTTAAATGGCTGGTGGCCGCCCTTCTGGCAGGTGGCTATGCTCTGGGGTTGTACATCAATCATGTTCTCATCTGCCATCCTTAAAGTGACATACGTATATCTTGCTGCTAACGTCTGTAGCACAAACCAGGAAATTATCCGTATCCTGGAGTGTTACTTCAACTTTTGGGTACATATATGCATTATATGTTTCTTTAGACATTCTCTGGTACAAGGCAGAGGACACACGGTGCATTCAGAGGTAGGAAATGTGTGTTCCTGCAGCATCAGAGTCCCTCTCCATTTACCTGGGGCTGTTATTTTTTCTGTTATGGACAACCGTGTTTTGCTGCCAACTGCTGAAGGGGCCTTCTTGTGATGGCAGGCACGTTGTATCTAAGACAGCAAGGAGAAAAAGTATTTTGTTGAGAAGAAAAATAGAGACAAATAAGGTTTGGAGTCTCTTTTTCTCATCTCCCAGATCTCTGTCCTCGGCAGCCTCTGCTTATTCCTGCCGCTGCCCTCCCCATTCACCACTGCCCAGGCAGCTGGGACTGGTCTGAGTGTGACGGGTACCTCTGGCCTCCAAATTCCATGTAGCCCTGAGGTGACTCCGTTTGTCCTTCTGGAACTCAGAGTACCAGGGCATATATTTCATATGAAATCATATGCAGCGATTATGTATTGACTATTTTCCATATGATTTTCAAAAGTTTTTAAAAATAGCAATGTAAGTGCGTACTTCATCTTAGGAGGGAGAAACAGAATTCCATTCAGTATTAGTCAAACTGCTTTATTCTCTTCTTCCTAATAAGTCAGGGCATCCAGAAAATGTTGAGAGAGGAGAGTTAATGTGTTTCTGAATGATCTTCTTCCCTGGGAAGCAATGCTTGGAGTGTTTTGTGCTGGAGTTGTCATCGTTGCCTGTGTAGAATCTCTCCCCTTGCCCAGGGTGTCACCGACCTGCAGACACCCGAATGCCTGAGGTGCTCCAGAGAGTTTTTGTTTTTTAAATATATCTTCTAGTACATGCCAAAAAGAATGCTTAGAATTAAAAATCTACTATAACTGAAACTATTGGGGGAAAATGCATAACAGTATAATAATAGTATGTTGGCAATTTTTCATAAGGCTGATGGTTTGCAGGCCAGTTAATTAACTGTGGGTTTTCTTTGCCGGGGCTATAGGGAGATGCTTCATGAGGAAAAATGTAATGAAAGCCACAGAGTGACTGTCTCAGAAATTCACTGTATGTCAGAGTTGGAGCAAAATACCTAGCTTATGTGCTACTGCGTGCTAAAAGAGTGTGTTTGGTGATGCTCGCTGATTGTGGCATCCATGAAGGAAAGCACCTGGAAGTCTACATCTTAGTGAACTCTGGGGTGGCCTGGGAGCCCTCCCTGGCTGGGATTGCCTGTGGATCAACTGAAGCATCATTTTCTGTCTTGTGTGTGTAACGCATTCATCGGAAGGCTACAAGGGCTTTCCTGTGAGGTATATGAGGCAGCACGTGTGCTCAACCCCTCTCTTACAGGATTAGATAACCAAATGGTTAAAGATTTTAATGTTTGCCTTCTACACTCTCCTGAAACCCTTTGGAATATGTTTTAAAATGTAGAAGAGGATCAAATATACTGGGATTTTTTATTTTAACTCTGGAAACAGCCAGATGTTTGCAAAGGGTTGTTTTCTTGAACATTCTTTTCTTTGAATAGAGATTTCAGTCTGATCAGCAAAGGAAGTTTAGTATATCTAATTCTTTTGGCATTAAATTTCAAGTTTACACTTGGATAAGAAAATAAAAAGCAGTGGTATGATACTGTCAATAAAAGATACTTATCATTCCAAGTGATGCTACGATGCCTGGGATTTGAACAGTGGTTTTGAATAGCAAAGCAAAATTTTTATACTTTCTGCTACCATCCAAGCATCAACCTATTACTTCAAAGGTGCTACTTCTAATCATCTCAGGATACAGGTTATTTTGGCTACCTTTTAAACTCTTACTTTTTCTTTATTTTCAAATTGTCCGGAGATAACTGAAACTTTTAAACGGTGAAGAAAACTGTAGAGAACCCATTTTTCCCCTGGGTTTTACTCTGTGAGCTGTGACTGAAGGATTCTTGAAGTGAGCGTGGACTCAGGGCTGTACCTTTCAATCAGATGTGGACAGAAGGTGACTGGGTTACAATCTGGGTTGATTTTCAGGTTCAGTTGTGAGTCTGGAGCGTAGGGCCAAAGAGAATGGAAGTCTGGATCTCAATGTGATGCTGATGAAATTCCGATTCTATGCGTTTCTATTCTATAGGTGTTTGTGATAAAAATGGAGTTAGTCAGAACTATTTCAGAAGAGCTTACTAGAAGCTAACGTAAGATCAAAAAAGGCTTAAGTTAATTAATTGTGTTTCCTTTTGCCATACGTCTGTCGTGGGCAGTTTGTCATGGGCACTCGGTATGTCTTCGTGGGCGGTTGTGTGACTCTTCATTCGTGTTACTCCTTTCTTAAAAAATTCTTGTTACTCAGAGATTTTGCCTCAACAGCTGTAGTTAGGGATGCTAAAGGGAGCACGGTTTTCAGAGTGCATCAGTCGAGCACCCCTGGGAGGAGGAGGAGGAGGAGAAGGAGGAGGAAGGGTGGAACTGCAGTGGGCACGTGTTGTGAACTAAGTGGAAAAACTCCTTGTGCTTCCAGCTTGTTTCACTGCAGAATTTCTCACCTGCTGAAATAGAGTGGCTGTTCGGTTCACAGTAGGTTGAAAACTCCCAGAGCACTGTTGCTTAGCTCTCTTCCAGCGCTTTCTCTTAAGGGATAATAAACTCCCTA
Organism: Pedionomus torquatus; assembly: GCA_013398155.1. Lineage (NCBI taxonomy): Eukaryota > Metazoa > Chordata > Aves > Charadriiformes > Pedionomidae > Pedionomus > Pedionomus torquatus. The sequence goes on along the minus strand of VZRU01001529.1, from coordinate 318,715 downwards.
TAGACTGTTTTGCATTAGGATTTGAGATTCAGTCTTGGGCTTTCCTCCCCCCCACCCCCCACCCCAGATACCGTATAGCTTGACTTCTTTTCTTGCTGTCGGCACTAATGAAGGGGAAATTCTCGGTCCATTGAGAAGGACACAGCCAGATGGCCAGCATGGCAGAGGTCGGATGTGCACTCGCAGGGTAGTGCTCAGCCTGTGTCTACGTGCCCCCCAGCAACAGGGGAGGATGCAGGTGGTACCTTGTCTACAGGAAGCTTGGCATCTCACAGTCATCACTTTTAGAAAATACTGTCTGCACCAAAGTTCCCAGTCTTCCATGGTGAATTATTACCTCTCTTTCAACTCCCCAGTTTGCCTCAGCCCTTCATGGAGAAGAGCTGGGCTGCAAATCAAAGCTTCCAGTAGCAGAAACTCAGTAACTTATTTTGGATGCTTAGGCAGAACCTTATTTCTAGAAAAAGAGATGCTCCCAAATATGGTTTCTTAAAAAAAATAAAAAAATAAATAGTACAGGGGATCTATGGTCAGCTGCTGGATTTATAGTGAATTATTCTCTGACAGCTGTGACTGATGGCTGTTCCAGCCCAGTGAAGCTGAACGTTCAGACAGCTACTTTGCCCCTGCTTGTCTTTGGGGCTGGGCTTTGAAAGAGGCAGGTAATGTCCCATGTTGGAGCTGACTAATTAATCTTTCTGTGCAAGGATTCCCTCTGGCGTTATCCCCAAAGTCCTACTGTGTACAGCCGTTGCCATGGCAATGATAAAAGACTACTCCAGCTGGCTGCCTTTCTCCTCTTCATATTTTTTCTTAAGAAAAATAAAAGCTGAGACATACTTTAGAGCAGATTTGCTGCCTGTGGAAACTCTGATCTAAGTTTAAAGGTCTCCTGAGGAAAACGTCCTTTTGTCTATCCCCAGCTTCCCCTGCTCCCTGATGCATCACCCCTGTTTCAGACAGGCTTGCTTGGCCCAGGCTGCCGTGTCGCAGCAGAACCGTGGGGTTCTGTGAAGTGTGAGCCCACACTGGGCAATGGATGGGCTTGGGCAGCTGGGGTGGGGAGATCCCCAGTCGGGATGGGCTTGATCCCTGGGAGCTACAGATACCTCCTGTGGGCACAGACAAGTCCTTTCGGGTCTGCATGATCAAAGGCATTTAGATCCACAATGTTTTTTTTATTACATGTAGACAAGCACTGGACAGGAGTTTTTTGGATTTTTTTTCCCCCTAAAAGCATTTGAGGAGTTTCAGTTGCATTTTATCTCATTTGAACACCTAACGAGCTCTGGCAAATCTTAAAATCTGAGCAGGTGGCCATCTGCCTTTTCTGTACCTACATACATTTAAAAGTTTGGCTCATAGTACACTCTGTTTTCTTCTCTGTAAAATAGAATAGGATGGTTCAGAAAGGATAAGGTTCATTCCTAACGATGAGGTTAGGAAGAAGACTATTTGGGAATAAAAAAAGAATACTGTATATGAAATGACTGTGAAGTCTTTTACCCACATCGGGTCTCCAGCAGTGTCCACTGGAGGCATCTTTCTATTGCTTGCAACTCCATTATTGACACATGTGTGGGACCAAGTCAGAAGTCAGAAAGGCCAAGGCACAGCTAGAACTCAATTTGGGATGTAAAGAAAAACAAGAAAGGCTTCTACAGGTACCTTAACCAGAAAAGGAATGTTAAAGAAAATGTACCTCCCGATGACTGACAGTGGGGAACTTGTATCAACAGACGAGGAGAAGGCAGAAGTTCTCAACAACTACTTTGCCTCAGTCTTCACTGGCAACCCCCTTCCTCCTAGCTCTCGTGTTGATGGCCCACTAGTCAAAGTCCCTCCCACTGTAAGTGAAGATAAGGTGCATGATTGACTAGGGAACCTGAAGATTCCATGGGACCTGATGAAATACATCCCAGAGTCCTGAAGGAACTGGCTGATGTAATTGGCAAACCACTTTCCATTGTATTTGAAAAATTGTGGCAGTCAGAAGTCCCCGCGGACTGGAAGAAAGGAAACATTACACCCATTTTTAAAAAGGGTAGAAAGGAGGACCTTGGGAACTACCGACCTGTCAGCCTCCCCCCTGTGCCTGGGAAGATCATGGAACAGATCCTTCTAGATGCCATGCTTAGGCACATGGAGGACACGGAGATGTTTCAGGACAGCCAGCATGGCTTTACTAGGGGCAGGTCCTGCCTGACTAACCTGGTGGCCTTCTATGATAGAGTGACTATGTCGGTAGATAAGAGGACGACCTGTGGATGTGATCTGTCTGGGCTTCTGTAAGGCCTTTGACACAGTCCCCCGTGACATCCTGCTTGAGAAATCAGAGGGATACGGATTTGATGGGTGCCTAGTGGGTAAGGAACTGGCTGGATGGTCGTTTCCAGAGGGTGGTGCTCAATGGCCCGAGGTCCAGTTGGAGACCAGTCAGAAGTGGTGTCCCTCAAGGGTCTGTGCTGGGACTGGTACTGTTCAACATTTTAATCAATGATAAAATGATACAGACAGAGGGATTGAATGCACCATTAGCAAGTTTGCAGATGACACCAAGCTGTGTGGTGCTGTTGATGCACCAGAGGAGCGGGATGTCATCCAGAGGGACCTGGATAGGCTGTAGAGGTGGGCCCAGATGAACCTCATGAGGTTCAAGAAGAGCAAGTGCAGGGTTCTGTGCCTGGGCCAGAACAATCCTGCCCATCAATAGAGACTGGGGGATGAGAGATTAGAAAGCAGCCCTGAAGAAAGGGACTTGGGAGTACTCATGGAAGAGAGGCTGGACATGAGCAGGCAGTGTGTACTTGCAGCCCAGAAAGACAAATGCATCCTGGGCTGCATCAGGAGAATTGTTGCCAGCAGATCCAGAGAGGGGATTGCACTGCTTTACTCTGCTCTAGTGAGACCCCACCTGGAGTACTGTGTGCAGGGCTGGAGCCCTCAATAGAGGAAGGACATGGACCTGATGGACTGGGTCCATAGGAGGGCCACAAAGATGATCAGGGGGCTGGAGCACCTCTGCTGTGAGGACAGGCTGAGGGAGCTGGGGCTGTTCAGCCTGGAGAAGAGGAGACTCTGAGGAGACCTAATTGCAGCCTTCCAGAACCTGGAGGGGACTACAGGAAGGCTGGGGAGAGTCTGTTTACAAAGGCCTGCAGTGACAGGATGAGGGGCAATGGCTTTAAGTTGAAGAGCAGATTTAGATTGGATATTAGGAACAAGTTCTTTCCTCTAAGGGTGGTGGAACACTGGACCAGGTTGCCCAGGGAGGTGGTTGAGGCCCTTCCCTGGAGATATTCAAGGTGAGGCTGGATGAGGCCCTGGGCAGCCTGGGCTAGTTGGGGGTGTCCCTGCAATTGCAGGGAGGTTGGACTAGATGGCCTTTGGAGGTCCCTTCTGGCCTGGATGATTCTATGATTCCTGGTTAGGAAAAAGGAACTGATGCTGAAGGATACCTTTATACCAGATCAATTCAGAAGCAGGACAAAGATGACAACTGACCTATGGGCTTATGCCTGTGTCCGTAGGCATGCTCAGAATGAAATGATAGAGACTGGTATAATCTCAGCTTTTTTTTAATGCCTATGTTGGCATCAAAGCTTAGTATTTGGAAAATCATCTTCCAATAGCTTCCTGAAGCTATTCAGACACTCCTTCGCTCTCCACCTCCTCAAGACAGCAGATTTTCTGTCCAGAAGGGAGAACTAAAGCAAATTATTCACCAGCCTCCGTGTTGAACATCTTTCCCGCCCCTTCTGCCTGGGTGAAAATGGAAGGTTTAATGGAATTTTTCAAATTCTGGTGGCCATAATCCTTTTATACAAAGCTCTCAAACTCCCTCGTTCTCCAGAGCTGGTGCCTGATAAAAAGCATCAAACCAGTTTCCAAAGACTTAACTTAAAAAAAAAAAAAAACCACCAAAAAGCTAAAATCTTGTTAAGTAGGATCATTTATGACTTTGCTGTTTGTACGTGGTATGTCAACATTCAGCTGTAGCATTTTATGGATATCTTTGGTTTAAGTTTGAAATGATGACAAAAAAGTCTTCAGTCTGTAGCTTGAGGGTATGTATACAGCGCCTTCCAAATTTTTTTATCTACAGAAAGATAACCTTTCCTTTAACAGATCTCCAAACATTTTCAAAGTAACTATATTCAATTTCAGAGCCTACAGTGTTATCAAGAACTCTTTTGCTGCCCTGTGCGTGGGAACACTTCTGTACAGTATTTTATATTTTTTTTACATAGATCCTATCTTTTTAATTTCTTCTACCTAACATGTTCCTGCAGGGCTTGTCAAGCATCCTGCTATCACCAGGTGCCCGGGGAAGAAACACGGCTATGGCAGGCTGCTGGCCCTGCTCCTTACATCTTGTCCCTACATCACCTCTGCCCTGTGAAGTTCAGAAGTGTTCACATTCAAACACTGTCCCACATAAACAGATGGCTCTCAAGCCCCGTAGATGACACATCATTTGCACCCACGGGCTGAAGCTTTGAAAAATCTCAACTGGAGAGCAGACTGGGCTTTATAAGCCTGTGTCGTTGTGCCTTAGTACGAGGCGAGGGACAACCTTGTACTCAGGGACACTCAGAAAAACTAAATCAAAGCATTTGCATCAGGAGTGAAGTCACTGTGCAAAAGTTACACTCCTGTGTCTAGGGCAGCTGATCAGGAGTAAGAAGCCACAGTGGTTGCCACAGTGTTCATGTCCCCACTTCAGGCAGAGCTCAGAGGGACAGTCTGCACTGGGAGATGGCAGAGCTTTATGGGTTTTCCCATGGAGAAACACAAGCAGATAAAAACTTCAGGTGAATTGTGGTTGAATGTGACTGAGTGATGCTCCTGGTGGTCTGAAGAAAGCTTAAGGAAATACTTTAAACTATTTTCAAGGAGAACATTTTTAATCCATAAAAACCACTGGCTACAAAACTGAATAGAGAAAGAAATGTTCCGGGCATCCTATGCTGCTAATCAGAAGAGTTAAAATTTCTTGTATTACAGACTTAAATTATCCAAAGGTCAACGGCAATTTAAAAAATAATGTATTCATTTCATGGAGGGGATCTGAACAAAAAAAAAACACCACCAAAGACTTTGCAGATACTTGCCCCATTCCAGACTGGTTAATGTTACAGACAGTTGCCTGGAATGCCAGAACTCACCCTATTAGTAGTAACTGGTGTGGAGTTTTCATGGTGGGAAAGCTATAAACTGATGGCATTAGCTGCTTCTTGTCCTTGGCTCAATATATGATTGCCAGGGCTTGGGCAGAGAGCTGCACAGCTCACTTTCTTTCTCCGGATTCAAATAAGATATGTCATGTGTTTGCTCCAGATCTGTCATTGCTGGTAAAGGTGGTATCGTCTGGCCTTGCCTTGAAAAGTTGTCCTATAAAGAATTGGGAGTTACGTTTGTCAAGTCAGCTATGGGTGAAACCCTGCCATACATTACCTCTTATACTAAAATCTCTCATTTCTGAAATGTATCTTTCTCTTATTACTGCATCCAAGTGGAGGAAAAAAGGTCGGGTGGTAATGAAGCAATGTTCATAACAGGTCTGTCAACAAGGAGAATCAGGCCAGTCCTGAACGTCCCTTATTTTGTATGCTGTCAATCAGTAAAACGCTCTGGGAGTGATGGAGTGAGCCTGTAATCAGCACAGAACAGACGTGTGAATCTTGTTTAATCCTGTTTGACTTGTCATTTTAATGACTTGGGTTTGGGACTGAGCTGTTGCATAGGACTCCAGGAGATGCTGCTGCTTTTAAACTCCTTTAGTTTCATATGTTGTACAATTGCTAAACAAGCTGTGGTCTGCAGGGTTGACTTGATGTGAATTCTTTAGTTATTCCTCCTGTGCCTTGATTAGCAGGACTCAAAAGCCACACCACAATTCAGATAATGAGTTGAATGTACCATACCAGAAACAAATTTAGATCTAAAATTAAGATTTTTCCCTCATTTAAACATGCTTAGCGTTCAAATAATTTGGGGGCCAAGAATTGCTTGATACTTAGATGCTGTCTGAACCCCTAAGTAATAGAGCATTTGGGCTACAGAGGCTGACAGCAGTAAGACAGCTTTTCTTCTGCGTTTGACACCGGTCATCAGCTGCCTCCTGTCCTGTCTTACTCGGCTGCCATTCTCGTTATGAAGAAAAGTTTGGTTTCATAATTGACATTTTGTGTGACCAAGAATGGCGCTTATCCTTTTGCTTTTGATGATCTGGAAGAGCAGCAGGAGAGGAGAGTGAACTGGAGACTATGTGGCTACTCTCAAAGTTTCTATGGTGAGAGATCATGGGTAGCAAGTAAAGACTGAGCCCTAGGTCAGCTACAGCAGCCCTCACTCTCTACCTTGGCTTGTTCCCTGGTGCGGAAAAGAAGAAGTCTCTGTTTCTTATCTAAGCACAAAGAGCCCCTGAGATGGAGCTCCTACAGGAGAAAGAGACTAGGAAAGAGAAGGGAAAGCTGCCCTTTGCTTTTCCTCCCGCTTCAGTGGTGGGCACTTGGCAAAGATGAACAGAGCCTGTGTGGAAAGCAGGACTTATTGCCCTTTTGGGGAGGTATTTAGAATTGAGAATCCCAACAGATAAAACAACCCTTTTTTCATTATTTTGAATACTGGCGGGGCCTGAAGTCCACTACCCAAGTAGTGATCAATTTGATTTAGTGTCCCTGAAGTTTTTAGTTTCTCTTGCTTGTAGTAATTTTGTGTACATCCCATTCATACCTTGTTCTGCCCACTCGTCATTACATATTAGAGTGGTGAAATGTGCATAGATGGCACTTTCCTGGCACCTCTGTATAGAGCAGTGGGTGGAAGTCAGAGTACTCTGGCACTTACCCTCCACGTGCACTTCCCAAGGCTGCCTGTTTTGTCACTGGTGTGCCAACCAAGCCCGCTTTGAAAATACAAAAATAAAGGGCTGTTGCAGTTGATCGTACCCATCACATTCCTGTCTTTCATAGTTAAGCATCCTTTAAACACGGACATTAGGGCTTTTTGATCTTCTGACCCTACTTGAACATTGCTTTAGGTAAGAATTACTCTTCTAGTCCAAGCTCATACTGTCTGTAGCATCTGGGGAGGTATCACCCATTCAGGCTTGTATTTGAATGGTAGGTGCTAATTTCAGACAAGTGTCTATCACTTGAACATAAAGTGTGCAGCTGCAGCAGCCCCCAGATGATTATTACCTCCAAGTGGCAGTCATTTGGTTCTTTCTCTTTTTTTATCCCTCTGCTATTTGTATGAGTACCCACGGTATGATTCATTTCCCCTACCTCCAGCTGGCTGAAAGGTAGATGTTTAGATCAGCACTTACTCTAGGGCCCAGTTACAGTCAATGGGGAATGAATGATCCATCTCTCCAAAGGACAATCTGTCCGTCAAAGAGAAAATGGGATAAATTGCTTATTGTTCTTCACTGACTAGTCTTCGGACTCAATGTCTAAATTTTTGATGGGCAAAATATGAAAAATGAAGGTCAAATGAAAAAATGGATGTGCTAAGGGATATTTGTGGCCCCACTCTGTGGCCACAAATGGTTGGTCAGTATAGAAAGGTGGCATCAGTGGTTGGTTAGTATAGAAAGGTGTATCCCTGTCCCTAAAGTAGCTGCTTTGCTTGTTACTAAATTGTGACCATTGCTCTTATTTCCCTATTTTAAAGCAGTCTCTAACATTAGACTTCAGAATCCTTCTAGTGTGGCCAGCACAGAAGGTGTTTTAGAGCACCTGAGGAATTAGTGATTCCAATCAAAACCATTTCTCTTTGTCCTTGGAAATGTGAGGTAGGATGCCTGGCTTAGGAGACCTTGTTTAATAACTGCAGCAGCTGCTAATTGAGCTGGAGGGCCTTGTGGCAGGCAGCTCTCTTACAGGTGCGTAGGAAAATTAGCTCTTTCTGGAGGCAGTTGAGTCTCAATTATTCATTCACCTGGTGGTTGCTTGCTGACTGATTTGGCACTCTTTGGCTGGGTTGGGTGTTCAGGTTGTAACTCATATCACAGACTTAATTTTCAAAGTGAAATGAGCTGCAGTGTGATATGAAGGTGTGTGTGCTTTGAGACGGCTTGGAAAAAACTCAGCACAACTTGACCTGGGTGTATTGAAAAAAAAAGCTCAATTAAGCATTCAATTTTAATAAAACATAGGGTTGCTTGCTTTATGCCTTTTATTTTCTTAATTTGTATTGAACAGTTTACTACTGGTTTGAGGTGGTTTCTGCTCAGTGCTATGGCATTCTGGGGCTGTTGAGACCATTGGTTCTCTTGCATGTGATTCCTGACTTGGCGACTGCTTTACCAAAGTGGGAAGTGATTTCACAGGCAGATGTGGAGCACAAAGGTGTGTCACAAGCAGCCATTTCTAACCAGAAACACATTGTCTCTGTGAAATGTTAGGCTCAAAGAATGTATTTTTCTTCCAGTTTCTGTGTGAATGCTCAAACTGATCTCAGTTCTCAAAACATGGGAAAAATACCCTGTGTTTTCTTTAGTCTGAATTTTAAGAAGCATCTGGGTTTTGGGTGCAGTTGTCTCAAGGGCCCTGCAGCTCCTGATTTAGGGACATTCCCTAGAAGTTTCGTTTAATACTGTGATTAGTGAAATCCTGTGAGCACCAGGCAAGAAAACCTCATGGAAGTCCCATGACCCCAGCAATGAGTACTTTTGTCACCTTAACAAACTGTAGTGTTAAATGTCTTTTAAAATAACCACTAAATTAGTCCTACTTATTACTGCAGTTGGCTGTCCCCTGGTCTTGCATGTGCCTCAGTCTTAGAAGGAGCATATTAAAAACCATGGCATGCACTGTGAGAGGGGGGCCTTGTATGTATATCTGCATGTATGTAAAGGCAATTTTTAGATTCCAGTTTCTACCTTAGAGATTTAGGCTGATTTATTTATTTTTTAATTTTTTTTTTTTTTAATGAGTTGCCTTGATTTCTACTGCACACGTTATGATAAATCACTCCCGGTGACTTGTGCTGTGACTTGCACTGTGATGCTGTTAGAAAATAGAGCTGTGCTCCGAGCTGGCTTCACAGGCAACACAGCCCCAAAGAAAGAAGTGTTCCTGCGCAAGAGCAGTAACTCCTCTGTTACTGTTACAGGAGGCATGTCCTCCTGCTCCCCACTTCTGCTTTCCGCTCATCTGTCTTCGGTGTCTGCAACCTCATTATCTGCTGCTGCTGATTTTCACCTCCGCTGCAAAGTGCTCTCCAACCATCTGTATCTACTGCCTTGACTGCATTCACTTCTGTTCTGGACTCCCAAATCTGTGTTTGTAGGATTTCTGCATGCGGAGGATGATGCTGTTGCTTCTCTTGGGCTCAGGTTCATCACTTTTCCTAGTCATTTAGTAGCACATAAAGCAGCAAAATGGATGTGGTTACAGCCTGGAAAGGGACAAAGCTCTGGACCTTGGGAAACTGGTGTTTTGGAAAACGTTTTTCTGATCTTACAACTTACTGTTGGTAAATGATACTAAATTTCCCCAAGCCAGCACAGGTTACAGTAAGACCTACATACCAGTGCATGAAGGGAGATTTCAGGTAGCCAATTTGTTTTACGGAGTGCAAAAGTTACAAGTGTTTCTAATTAAAGGGGATTTTCCTCTTATTATCTAGTTTTGCTAGAGACACAGTGGTGTTTATTCATCTTGATGTCATTGTAGTAACATAAAATGAGCTATGCTAATTTGCCCTATGAGGATTATGACATATCTGTAAAGGAAACAAATACATTTAGAATTAGGGTTTTTTCCTGGTGTGTATATAGAGTACCAGAAAGATAAGGCTGTTGCAGGGAGATTGGCCATATTGTATGCTTGCACGTTCATTGAAAAATACCCAAAAACCTTGCTGTTCTGAGCAGTGTCTTGTACTCTTTTAGATCAATGATGGTTACTTATGCTTTCATACTGTCCGCGAGAGCAGGCCACAGCATTTTTCCAACAGGCACTGGATTGATTTATTTTTTGGTGGTGGTGTTATTTTTTTTAAGCTATATCATAATGTAGATTTATCAGAGGAGAAGACCTGGGGCAATACATCTCCCCCTGGTGCATGCAGAGCTTGTATGAGTGATAGATAATTCATAAGCATAATGAAGAAAAAATGCAAGAATAGTGTTCCTGCAGGTGAGTATGTTCAGAGGTGGAGAAGCAGCACCAAGGTGATCTGAGCACTGTCTCCCATGGGAGGAGAAAAGATTCTGGTACCGGTGGGGAGCACGTTGTGGCTGCTCTCCCATCCCATATCTCAAAGGCTTTGGTTGAGCCCCAAGCCCGTTTTTCGTACTTCTGGCATGCAACACAGTACCTGAGTTATCTCCTCCAGGAGATCCATGAAGTTGCAGTACATCTTGCTGGCCCAACTGGAAGTTGGGAAGGAAACTTACAGGAGGAAGCTCGTGAGGGCTTCCAGAGTGCTTGGTTGCCTCTTGCCATCTGAACCTGTCCCCATCTCCTGCTCTGGGAACACCTTGTATCCCCATAACTGAGAGCCCAAGTGAAACCCCGGGGGAGTGCAGCCCCTGGGAGAGTCTGACACATTGTCAGATTGAAGTTGGAGATACAGCAGAAGCACTAATTAGACCAGATAGTTTGCTGTCGTCAGCGAGAACTAGAGGCAGCCTCAGTGCCGTGGTGGCACTCCCTGGGTCGGGCAGCACGCTGCTGCTTGTCTTGTGTTGAGTCAACAGATTTCCTTGAAAGCAGAGTTAGTACGGCGTCTAGGAGAAGCACTTCCAGTGTAACTGCAACTTCTATCAAACTGTGGCTTTTTCATAGTAACTATTGTCCCCAAAGAGATCTTTCTTCTGTTTCTTCTTCCCACTTAAAACCTTCATTTCATGTCTGAAAGCATGTGGCACTGCAGCCATGCTCCGACAGCGCAGGGTGTTCAAAGGGAGGGAGATAAGACATCCGAAACCTTCAAGATATTCACAGTCTATTGCTGGGCTTCCCAAACTTCACCAGGGTTTTCTGGATAATTTCATCAAGACTGCAGCTGGGGATTCTCTCAGTGGCATTACAACCTCCACAGAGTGAAGGGTCAGGGCTTTCAGGTTACCAACTTGATAGCCACTCCTTACACACAGTAGGAACTTCGGTGGTTGGCCCCTAAAAGGCTAGAATACTATTAGAAAGCATTTGCATTAAACAAACCTAACAAAACCAAGAGGAACATCCCATGCCTGAAGCCTTGGCAAAAGTCCACCTGAATCAAAGCTGGGATCAGTTCCCCAGGTGCCCTGGATCTCCTGGAGGAACCGAGACCATCCAGGCTGGATCCCTGCTTTGGGGCAATTTTAACATTTGACATCTATATCTGAATGCTTTCTATTGTCGCTTCAAGTAGAGTGATGGAGTTTGAAAGCTGACATTGGGGTAAGGATCCAAATTAGAGAGAAACTTCCTAAGAGAGGAGAGTGTGCTCTCCTGCACCCTCGTGCTCTCTGTTGTGCTGCTTTCATGGTGCTGCTCTCGCTCCTTCCTCTTAAAATTGTGAACGCTGTTCTCAGAGACCACTTTCATCCCCGTTATCTGTAATTAGCAGTACAAATGACCGTCCAGCTAATGGCTATTGCTCTACAAATGTATTGCATTTTTCTAAAGTCATGACTTTTTGGACATGACCCAAACAGATTTTCCTACCTTTTCAATTTATTAAAGATGAAAAAACAGCCTCATATGGAGCTAAAAAAAAAAATAAAAAAAAAATCACTCTTCAACCATAGCGTACACTCTTTGACATTAATCCTATTTGAAAATGTTACTGAGGTGCAAGCTGTTATTTCCAAACCTGCAGCAGAGCTCATGGCGGTGTCCCTGTGCACGCTTCATAGGTGAATTAAATGCTCACAGATTGCTGTCCTTCTGCAAATGAGAGTAAATGAAGCAGCTTCAGAGAAAACCATGTTAGCCTGACTTAGTGCAACTTTTTTTTTTCCATTTTCGGGCTTTTTTAACAGCTCCAGGAGTGGTTGTGTTTGTCTTGGGTCAGGCATTCTCTCTGCCCACTGTTTCCCTGCCTTGGTTTCAGTTCCTCCAGTAGCTGCCAGCTTTGCCAGTTACCTATAGTGGTTTGTTGCCATGTCTTTATGGCATAGACCTTAGGTGAGGGAAAGGGCAATATAGATCTCTACTATTGCCTGCAACCCAATTAACTACTCTGTTTTAAGAAATGACTGAAAGGTTCAAGAGTGGTATTTGTCTACTTCAAGTTGCACGCTTCAATCTTACCTTTACCTTTGCAGCTAAATGGTGGGTCTCTCCTAAAGGCTTGTTCAGCTCACCCTCCCTTGTCCTCCTGCCCCAAAAACAACTCAAAGCTTTTATTAATTCTTTGGATGTCTTGCAGTTGCCAAAAATTATGCTGTGGCTTTTGATGAAGAATCACACTTTCTCAGTTACTTCTGTGCACTTCTTCTAAAGATTATAAAGAGATTTTGCAGTAGCGATTAATTCTTTTTAGCCCATCCATATTTCATAGAGTGATTTCAAAACGATGAATGTGCTTCAGTTCATTGTTGATGCAACCTTCTGGTGTTTTCTGTGCTGAAATACAGGCTAATGTATCAGATAATGCTACGCAGTTTTACTCCTGGCTAGGTAGGGGCTTGCTGTATGAACCCTAATTGCTTATGCTGTTTTCAAAACTAGAAAGTAAGTTGCATTAATCACTTTTTGCAAATAGTTTCAAAGTTATAAACCATTGATCAATAAAGGTGAGAGAAAAAGACTGGAGCCTTCAGGGAACAAGTAATACATTCATTACAGTGAACAAATTCAATACAAGGAATGAATCAATGTCATAACTTGCTAGGAATGTATTACATATTGTCCCACGTAATCTAGTGCAGACCAAACTGGTATTTCTTTCATGTGGTATCTGAAAAATGATTGTTCTTCCTCCAGTGAATTGCTGTTTGATATTTTCTGCAGAAGAGAATATGAAACAATAACGAGAGGGTCAAACGCTGCCCTTCTGTGTGCACAGGGCTGCCGGTTTGCTCAAGTCCTCAGCTTCCCTGCCTGCATCTCACTGTGTTACCTAAATTCCATATTGATGACAGCCCTACAGAATGTAATACAGAATGGCACCCCGGAGTCACCAGTACCAACAGCAAGATAAGTGCATTGCGTGTCACAGAAAGGTTTGAACAACAACAAAAAAGGCAATTATTTAGAAAGGAAAAAGGCTGTACTGGGGAACGCCTACTAGGATGGACATAAACCACTTTACCCAGCCTGTCTGGGAAACAGGAGCTTGATGGGCACTGGATCCATCATCTGCCAGCAATGAGTATGTGGCATTCATTTATCAGGTGTGAATAATTTTGAGGGAATCTTTTCTTCCTCTCTACTCTCCCTAAAAAATAGCATGTTCTCTCTTTGGAAATCCTGGAAAGGGTTTTTGATCCACGGTATCCTAATGGTAAGCAAACAGCAAAAGTATCTCCAATTAGTTAATCAGTAAAAGGTCTTTTATTCTAGAAACTCATTTTGCAGGTTTTATGATTATCTTTTTGGGATACCTTCTTTCTGAACTACGTAGTACAGCAAAAAATCTAAACCGGAAAATTTCTGGATTACTTTCTGAAGCTATGAAGTACACTACATAGAGATACACTTCATAGTTACACTATGAAGTATCTTTATCAGTCTTAGCTTCATATTATGTTTTTTCCTCTAAAAAGACAGGAAAGTCATTGAAAGTCTACTGGAGAAAATACTTACAGCAGGGATTTGAGAAAATGTTTTTCTCATGAGCAGTTTAAGCTCTGTGTACTATTGAATGCCATCAAGTTGAAAAAACCCAAACCAGATCAAAAAAAAAAAAAAAAACAAAACAAAGCCATGCTTTCCTGTCTGATATGAAAAACATGCAAGACTAGGCACCTTGGATGAAAATTCAGCCTACATTGTGCTTTTATTATTCTTTTTATTCTTTTTTTTAATTCAAGAGAATGCAACACGCTTTTAGCTGTACTAACCCCCATCTCCTCCCTCTGGATACATTCAGACTTACAATGATTATTGATTAAAACACTTCAGAACATAATCAATGTCAGGGAGAGATGTGGCTAAAGTTCTTCAGTGTGGGATAGTGGAAAAGGGTAATAACAAAGAAAAAAGTCATCCCCAAACTATTATTTGCTGCTGGTGGTAAACAGATGAGTATGTTCGTTAGGCTGAAAAGCTAGACAATGAATAAGTGAGTGAAAAAAACCCTAATCATTTTAATGTGCATAATAAATGCATGAATTGGACAGCGTTAGACTCCATCAGGAATGAGTCGAGTGTCTTCTGTGCTGGCTTCTCATTATTGACTGATTTGCTTGAAGCCCAAATTGTAAAAAAAAAAAACATCAAACCCTAAGCAAATATCAAAATGCGACAAATTGGTGCAGAACTTTGAAGTGTTTTGCACAAGCTGGGCTCTCTCTTGTCTGCAGACCCCACATGGTTGAGTTCTGGTTTGGTTTGATTTTTTCCTGCGTGTGGTGGTGATCCTCGTGAAGAGGTGGTGGTGTTCCTCGTGAGGAGGTATTGCTGCTCTGATGTGAGACACGGCTGGGCAGGTCTGCAGAAACCAAGAACTTCTTGAGACTTAAGATGGTGGTTTTACTGATAACTAATTAAGTTCACATAGCCTGTTCTGGAACTTTTTACACTGTTCCTTGTAGTCAGCCCCAATATCAGGAGTTGTGAAAGTTTCAGTATTGACATTTCTGCAGAAAATTTCTCTGTATTTCAAAATCTGTCATTAATCTAAATTGGTAAACCAAGATTACTTAAATAAAAAAAAAAAAAGAAAAAAGAAAAAAGCCAGAATGTATGTATTCAAAAATGTGTTGAAGAGCAGATAATAAATGTTTTGGTTTTTTTTTTAATTTCCCTTAACCTCTGATGTTGCATGTGCTTTGTGACACGTGGGCAGTGATGTCCTGTCAGGTTTGGGAGCTCCGTGGTCACCTTGTTGTGTGCCATGTAAGACAGTTCAGCATTTCCTTTGCATAGAAGGAAATGTGTCAGTGCTAGTGTGTTAGGAAATGTGTCCTGTGCTGGTGATGAGGCTCTGTATTTGTTCCAGCAGAAGTCGAGCCTGTCAATAAAGCACAAGACTTGGGGTCGACGGTAGAAGCTGAACATCAGAGGGGTTAACACTGCCGGGGCTCTTCATCCCTCCCAAAAAGTCTTCTTTCTGCAGATTGGTATTTTGCCACTCCACTACATAACTCTTAAAACTACATTTGAGTGGTTTCCAGCCTTGGACAAAGGGATAAAATACTTTGTACAAATCAGTGACTACAGCTAATAACAGCAAAAGATATTGAGGGGGCAGTGAGTGTCAAGTACAATTAGTTGAGGGCCTTTAGATGTCAGTTAATTGTAGCTGGGATTCTACTGGGGGTTTTCTTACCTGGTGTAATCACTGTGATAAAGATAGGGTTGGTGCATAGTGGTGTGGCTTCTCTGTGAGATAAGCAATGGGTTATTTCTCTTGGAGGATATCCAAAAGCAGCTGAGTAATGCTGAACTGGATTTCCTATCCCTCATTCCAGCCCTACGCCGGCGATGTGAGTACTGAAGAGCATCACGTACCATCTGTCAGTGCGAGTGCCCAAGTTGGCAGGGGATGTTTCTGATTACAACCCATCCAGGAAAATGCCCTCCCCTTGCCCCCGCCCCCCTCAGCACAGGGCATACTGCCCAAGATTTTTGATGTACAATGTGTGACTCTGCTGCAGATAGAGCTTTCAACATACTTTATCATCTTTGAGTATTTTCTGCATGTTTCAATTCTCCATGATATAGTAGCAAGGTTTTTTTAGTTGCCATTTGCTGTCCTCTGCTTGATCAGGTACTGCTGTGTTATTAGGATGGGGAACTCAATAAGGAATAGAAGGAACTAGATCATGTAGACTTTGTAGGAAGGGAGGTCTAACTGGAAGGGATGTCAGAACACACAGAACAGTTTAATATTTAGACAGGTGTGGGGTGAGGCATGTGTCTGATTTGAAACGCTGACAGTATGGCTGCAGAGCAAGCAGAGGTGTTATCGTGGTGTGTGCAGGACCAGTCTTGCTAGCCTGACTCCAGCAACAGCTAGGAAATGTGTCTGTGGGAGCCTCTGGGAGGCTCTTGCAGGGTGCAGTGGCACCTGGGTCCTTGCTGTTATCTTTATCTGTGCTGCCAGGATGAAGCGAGGAAAGGGATGGCTCTCCAAATTTGATGTATACCTTCACTTGCTGTGCTGCTGTACCTGCTGTGCCCTCCATCCACCTCCCAGCTTTCTCCTCCTGAACCAGCAAGTTAGTTTTACTGCACGTGCACAAAAGGAGACCCTGCCAGCCAAGCTGGTGGGGGATTGGATTTGGTCTCATGAGGTTGCAGCCAGCAAGACATCCTCTAAACTAGCTATTTCTGTCACCACCGTATCATCACTGACCTGGGCCTTCTCTCTTCCCAGTTGTGTGACCCTTGTGTCACCAGGTGACTCTAGTTGAGAGCACATCCCCAGGGAAGCAGCATTTCACTATGTTGTATGAGTTTAACGACCCCTTGGTAGCTGTTTTTGTTAATATAAACTTAAAATGGCAAATTACTCATTAGATGAGGAGTGATGGTTGGTCTGTCTCTGGCCTTTAGGTCTGTACTGGCATGAGGAGCTACAGAAGCCTCATATCCCACATTTAACTTGATAATCCTTAAGGTCCCTTCTAACCCAAACCATTTTATGAGTCTATGATGATAGTCAGCTGTTCCTGGAAGGACTTAGACACCGCCCACCCCCCGGCATACTCCTTGAACTCTCTTGAATATTTATCACCGATCTCTGTTGGCCATAAACCTTGCACAGCCATTTGGGTGGTTATTTTTATCTTGGTTGCTCCACTGCAGTTGGGTGTCAATATTCAGACCAGGGGCTGAGGAGACAAGAGGTGCAATCACTCCTTGCTGGCACATTTTCCCTGAATGATCATGCTGAAGTGATGAATTCAAGCTTTTGACGTGTTCTTCATGGTAATATTAATAGCAGAGATTACTGCAGATGACAGCAAATTAGATAAGGCAGGGTCCCCCAATGCTTACTGCCTGACACTGAATTAGCTTTGGCTTTAATATTTCACTTGACTGAAGAGCAGTGCTTAAAATCTCTACAGTGCCCCATATTTTAAACTTCCTCCAAGAAAGAGAAAATGAGGCTTAGGCCACAAATAGGATGCTGACATTCAGGTCTGTGTGATGGTTGCCTTGGGAAAAGCTGGTGGAGTTGCACCTGCAGGGAGTCACTACCTCAGCAAATCAAAGGTCAGAGGCAGGGAGAAGCCACAACAGCGTTCAGCTAAGGGATGCCATTGAAAAGGTGAGTTTATCAAATCCCTTGCCATAACATTTCAGATCCAGGACTTCATGTTTGTGGCTTGGAGGGTTTTTAAGTTTGTTTCTCCTTGCTTCATTTGGCAGAGAGAAGCAGGAGATAGCTTTTTGTCTTCTGAAGTTGATTCAATACAAATTTTTGGATACAAAAGTCAGAGTAGCATCCAAGTTTCATCTTCAAAAGCTGAGTTGATGAAAAGCATATAGTGAGGTCCACAAAATGCTTAATGAGAAGGCACAGCCAAATAGAATCATAGAATGGTTAGAGTTGGAAGGGACCTTACAGACTGAGTTCCAACACCCCTGCCCTGGGCAGGGACACCTCCCACTACAAAAAATACAAACAGGTTGCTCAAAACCCGGCCTTAAGCACTTCCAGGGATGGTGCATTCACAACATCTCTGGGCAAGAAAAGTTAAGAAATGTTCTTTTGCCTTGGGTCGGCTGTTGGGTGATGTTCATGCCATGTTGTGCCAGGAGCAGGCTGGCCCTCATCCATCAGGCCTTGGTGTCTGGGAAAATTAGTCTGTGTGGGTGGGAAGACACACCTGTGTCTGGTTAAACCATAGGAACTGAGTGCTTCATGGAGCCTAGTGTGAAGGTATCCCCAGCGGTTTTAAGCCAAGGCACGGTTAGCAGGACACCATACCTGAGCAAAAGAGCATTGGTTTTCCATGTGGTCAACAGCTGGGGAGCAGACTCTGTGCTTGTGTGACTGTGGCTTTGGGAATCCAGAGCTCCCATTTGCATTTGTCCCATGGTCTGTGTGTCGTGTGTATCTGATCTGTGTATCCGTAGGTGTGTATCTCCAGGTGGAAGGACTGGCTGAATTAGACCATCATTTATAAGACCCAAGAGTGTCAGTGCTGCTTTGCTAGAAAATCTTAGCTGTTTTTTGACTGCCATCGGTCAGACCCAGGCCAGTGCATGCTCTCATCCCAGCTGTAGAGTACCCAGTAATATGATGAAAAATTCATTTTAAAACTTGTTCTCACAACATGAATGATAATTAACTGACAACAGCGTAGCTCTATTGCACACAGCTTATTTGGAGATCGTGAGTGCAGTGGAGTCCTTCAGTGCTGCTTTATTTTCCTTGAAACATTGCCTGAAGGAAAAGTTTACAGTGAAGTTCCACTTCCTCGAGGTTTTGTTTGTTTGTTTTGTTTTTCTGATGTTTTGCTTATTGACAAGTGATTTAAACACTTGATCATAATTTGAATATGGAAAAGTCAGCATTATTTTTACTGGAAAAGGCAGCACTCAATCCTGGACCGAAACTGAGAACATCAGTTTGTACATAATTTATACATTAAATTATTGTGGGCCTGACTCCCAGGCAGATACTGGCCATTCTCACAGAATCAGCACTGGCAGAGTCCATATCCTTCACCAAACACGGGGATGGATAAGTCTTTCTGAGCCCCATCCATCACGGTGTTGATGTTTCACAGGATCCGTCCCCAAGCCAGTGGGCAGAAGGAGGGCAGCCAGCACGCCGGTGACGGGGCAGGGGGTTCACAGCTTCTTCATTTAGTCTTTGTTTTTCTGGAGTTTAGTGTGCACCACTTTGAGAGCAGTGAGGAAGTTCCCGAGGAAGAGCAGCAGAAACGTGAAAGCCAACACGAAAACCTGGCATTCTTTGCACTCCTTATGCCTTGACAATCCAAAAAGCATGATTGCATTATAGAGCTGCCAGAAATGCCCAAAGAACAAGAAGGGAAGGAGAAATGTCAGCCCCCACCACATCCAGGACTGAAATCTTTCAACCGTAAGGTCCAAGTGGTTTATTTCCCCCAATGCACGGAGTCTGTAAAGGCAGCCCCTTTGATAATAATATTGTAGGAACTAAACACAACTCTGAAATATTGAAAATGCTAAAAATTGACTGTGAAACATTTGATACATGAGCCCATCTGGCCACGTTAACATCACTCCAGACAGGAACATGGAAACGTAGTGATGAAACGTAGTTTGAGACACACAAACTGCCGAAAAGGGCTCTGGTAAAACCATATATTGACTTACCTCGTGTTTTCCTTTTGAAAATATGCTCCCATTAAAGCGTGGAAAAGTACAGATATTAGTCAGAAGCCCTCCTTTGAAACATTGGATTTTGGAGGGATTTTATCACTACCCTCAGTTAACACCTGGTGGTTACAAATTGCTGTGGTTCAGCTCAAGCTCCTGTAGCATCAAAGAAGCAGGAGTCACACTGGTGCCTGGGGATTTCTCTGGCACATGAAACAGCTGCTCTCTCTTATGGCAAATGCAGAAACAGGATGATTTCAGCATGTTTTGCATAGTTCTTATTGGACTGAAAGCAGCAAAACTGGGAGGGTTGGAAAAATAGACATCAACCGCTTTGTTTTTCTGAAACTTAAAAGGAAGCTAATAGAGATTTCAGTGTGTTGAGAGCAGGGAAGTTTATATTCATGACCTGAATTCTTCTGGTATTTTTTTGTTAATTGATGCATGATTTATGTGCACGTACATTTTCCCTGTCTGCTTATTTCCATAAATGCAAAAAAGAATTACAAAGGCTTTTCTGGATTTATAGAGGACTGGGAGAGATCATCTCTCTCTGTTACCAAATACTACATGGTTTTAGACAGCTAGCATGATGCTCTTAGCTCAATGGGTGGTTTGCATCTCTCTGAAGTCCTGGCTGGCATCAGCTGCAGACACCATGGTGGTTCTTTACAGAGGTTAAAATGGAATAGTAGGGTACAAAGTCTTAGTTGAATGCAATCAGCCAAGATTACACCAGTATAAATATGATTAGCCATTACAACCTCCATAGATTGGTCCCATATTGACTTAAGCAAATCCATTTATTCATCAGTTTTCTTTAAGCACAACAAAAATTTATATAAAAATTCTTCTGCCTGTCTGAAATATCGGTTTTCTTTGAAAAAAATGGAAAAGAGTAGCAACTGAAGGCTTCTAACAAATGCTTTGGGGCCTTTGGGCCTGTTTGATCCTCACCGTAGGTCACAGCAGTTCAGTGGCTGGTGGGTACATTTGACTACGTGCCTTGTGTGTTTCTCCAGCTCTAGTGCTCTTTGGCCATCCCTAGGAATGACAGCATGATGTCCTGGGACCAGCTCAGCACTGGGGCTGCCATTCAGGATGAAGGTGCTGGGGGAAAAGGACTGAAAAAATGTATTTATTCCTAGAAGCAGATACCATGGGGAAAGATTATAACTCTTCTTCCTTTTCCATTTTGAGATGGTGACACTGAGGATTGATCAAAGGTGGGAAGTAGCTTCTAAGTCCTGCAGACATCACAGTCCCTGTGTAAATCGATGAACCAGAGAAACCTGGAACCAACAGTGAAGACTTGGGGGTGAGAGCTGTTTGTTGAAGCGCCTGATTAATGGACAATTGTCTTGCAGAATAAGTAGGTGGAAACCAAGCTGCTTTCTCTCAGGTTCACCTCCTTGGAGAGGCCAAGACAGATCTGACACTGTGCTAACAACCCTTTGAAAACCCCATTGAGAAAGGCTGACATCTATGGTGTTTCTTAAAGCTATCTGTAACTACGGAGCAAGGAACAGCAGCTAATTCCATCTTTACATTGTTTTTAGGTAGAATGACAGTGCCACCTCCTTGCACCACAGGAGGAACAAGGTGGCCTGGTGGGCCTGTCTTGCTCCCTCTGCCCAGAGTTGCACACTGCTGAGATCCCCGCTGCCCACACCACTGACCCTGCCACCCTGAGGTGACAATAATGGCAGCCCCTGTGGTGACAGGAGGGTTGGGCTGGCAGTCAGAGTCCCTGCCCTCCAAATAATAACATCCAGGAGTTGGTATCAAGTAACGTCAAGTAAAGTCGGTAACTTTGCTTTTGGGCTCCTCTTCAAACCCTTGCATGGCCGAGCCTGTGGGGGTGGCAGTCCAGGGAGAGACTCCCAGTCGGTTTTTGCTTGAGTGTTGTTAAGCATGGGATGAATTCAAGTCAGATATCATTTATGAGCATGATTTCCCCTGCAAAGCTTTCTGGTGTTAAGCTTCTAGCACCTGAGAACGGGCTGTGTCTGAGGAGCTGAGATGGTCACTGCTGAAGGCTTTCAAACAGCACCTCTCTGCTTGCAAGCCAGCTTGTCTCAGTCCCCCTTAGGAGAAATGGGGCAAAAGTTGAAATCTGGGTTAGAAGAAATGCCTGTAAATGCTGTTATATTTTCCCTTGACATTTTCTTTTTTTGTTCATTTTCTATTGAGTACTTTTATTTATCCTGGTTTAGGGACCCTGACTATGTTTGCTACTGGATGTGGTTGCAGAAAAACACGTGAATGGGATTTCAGAGAGCCTTTGGCCTCATGGTATTTTATGCTTCTTCAGAATTGTTTCAATCCATAGATTTACACTTGGATCTATAAGCTCAAGTCTCATTGATTTCAGTGACAGATGCATGGGTGCACCTGTGAGCTGAATCAGAAATAAGGAGCTTTAGCTATCGGACGAGATGTCTTCATTTCCCTGACAGCTTGATTTGTTTCTGCAACTCATTCTTCCAGATGAGTGAAAAAAGATCCTGCTTATTACATGAGTATATGCAACATTATAACTAAATATCCTGCTCCAGATAGGAGGTCACAGTTATGGCTTAAGCCCTGGGTGTTTGCCGTTCTGGCAAAGGGAGCACTTGCCTTCGCCACGCTTCGTAAAGCAGTCGCAACCGGAGAGGTTGCTCTGGAGTAGCTGGGAGTAAAGCGATTTCTTGGCCTCATTTGTTCCCCTGTCTCTGGGTGCTTAAAAAGCTTGATTATGAAATGTCAGGAAAATATGGTTTGTGAAATCAGCTGGCATGTGGGAAATACCTAATTCCATCCCTGCGCTGGGAGCTGGGTTTCTCGGTGAGAGGACAAGTGTTAATCACCATCTATCTCAGAGCCTCAGGACTAACAGTAGAGCATTCACAGCCATGAATGTGCCTCCTTCCGAGGAGCACAGATCAGTATGCCCAGGCTGTATATCCTCATCATTCAAAAGTAGGTTTTATTATACTGGGTAAATTGACTTCAAAACACAGGGAGTTTCTGTAACATTGCTATTTGTTCAAACCCTTACTGTAGTGATAACCAGATCGGCTTGTGTGGCTTTTAAATAATTCATGACTTTGCACTGGGCTTTGTTCTCCGAGAAAATAAGATTTTCTTATAACAGTTCTTATAAATTATCTGCCTTAATTGTGGTAGCTATCCTTTGTCATCAGTGGTTCTGTTGTTTGATCCTTAAAAGGCCCCTTTCTGGCCCTTTTTGGATTCAATAGTATTGCCAGGGATGCCTGTGGAGAGGGAGGTCCCTAGAACAGTGCTCATATCTTGCCTTTGGGATGTCAAGCAGATCTGGCTTCCTAGACCCCTCCTCAGCTGGAAGGTGATGCTCTCAGCACCATACCCTTGAATCTATGTGCATTCCTTCATATTGCAAACGGGCGTTTGCAGCAATTTTGTTAGTAAAATCCCTGCAGTCAAACTGTTAATGAAGCTCTTCTGATGTACTGGGTGGAGAGGTGCACTCTAAGCCTACCAGATAAATAGAGAATAACAATTCAATCATGATGGCGGGTCCACAGGACATTTTGGTGACACTGGGGGTTAGCTCTTTGTGAGACCGAGTTGGAGGCGAGGGACGGACCGAAGGAAAGAAGAGATGGGCATGCTACAGAGCCAGAGCTTAATGAATACAAATTGGCTTTACGTGAGGTATTCACAGCCCCTGCAGTGTTGTGCTTGGGGTGGAAGGTGCATTTACAGATTAGGTGAATGTTACCACTTAAACTCCCAGTTGAGACCAGGAGGAGAAAGGGAAAGTCCGCAGCTTAAAGCACCAAACTCTCACGCTTGGTCACTGCGAGAAGCTGAGAAGGGAAACCCAAGGCTGGAGTAAACAATCAAGCTGAATTGGGAATTTGTGTTTTATTTGCACTCACTTGTTCCTACTCTTAATAGAATCACTAAAACAACCTTTACCTGAAATATTAAACCCTAAAGATTTGCTGCCGCGGTAAATATTACACTTGAATTGATTGGGTGCACTTCAGAAATCAAGCTGCAGTCTTAATAGAGGAGCCGTGCATATTTTCAATGTTTGTCAATGTATTAGGTGTTTAATTAAAAAGAGGTTCCCAGAGGATTAGGCAGCTTCGTGTTGATGGCAGAAGCAGATCTGTTAGCAATTTTTGGCAGGTAATTATAATGTGGAACCGGATGGCTTGAGCTGAATATTTTATGATAGCAGCTCTAGTTGGAATGAAGAGAAATGTAATCACACTTTTTGCTAGGGAGAAAAAAATAAAAATCAAAAAAGTACACACACCTGTTTGCTGGCTTGGTAAATTAGGAAGGAATTAGTGTCGATATTATCCAGATTACTGGGCTGAGCCCCACAGCAGGGAGCGCGGGAGTCGGCTGATGGCTCTTGCTGCTCGCACTTCTGCAAACAACTGCTCTCCTGCGCTCCTCCGGGAGCCGGGGGGATTTGATTGCCATTGTCTGCTCTTATCTTAGATTAAGCCAGATCAGCGGGACAGGATGTAGCCCTGTGTGTGAGAGGTAGAGCACAGCTGGAAAAGACAAGCATCTTCCCCTCCTTTGGCAACGGGCTGCCTGTTTTAAGTATGATTTTCAAGAATCTTCTTGAGATCAGAAGAGGTTTTACCCAGCGTAGCCACCATCCACTGATCCCTTAGACATCCCTGTGGCTGAGCAATCTTGGCCCTTATCAGCATGTGTTGATCATAACACCACGTGTGGCAGCAGGTAGATGGTGTGAGAGGAGAGAGACAGCGATTTGGAGAGTGGGGCAGGCATGTAGCAGACTTGTTTGTGAGACAGCCACAGCCCAGACCCCTCACCACCAACCTGCTCCTGCGTGAGGGCTTCTGTGGCAGATCTTTGGGACAGGTTGTGACATGGCTTCAGGTTGCACCAGGATAAGTTCAGGTTAGATATTAGAAAATATTTCTTTACTGAAAGGGTTGTCAGATATTGGAATGGGCTGCCCAGGGAGGTGGTTGAGGCACCATCCCTGGAGGTATTCAAGAGAGGAGTTGACTTGGCGCTCAGGGATATGGATTAGTGTTGGGTGGTGTGGTGGGTGTGGGTGGTGTGGGGTTTTTTTGTTTTTTGTTTTTTGTTTTTTTTTTTTTTTTTTTTTTTTTTTTTTTTTTTTTTTTTTTTTTTTTTTTTGTTTTTTTTTGTGTTTTTTTGTTGTGTTGGTTTGGTTTGGTTTGATTTTGTTTTTTTGTGTGTGTGGTTTTTTGTTTTGGTTTGTTTGTTTGTTTGTTTTTTCCATTGGTTGGACTAGATGATCTTAAGAGGTCCCTTCCAACCCAGGTGATTCTGTGATTCTGTGCTTCTATGGCATGTGCTGCATCCATTTGCTGCCACTTGTGTTGCACAGAAAGCTCCAAATGAACAGGTCTTACTGGATCAGATCATTAATCCTCAAAGTCCAGCCTGAGGTCTCGGGAGAGCAGAAGAACCTGCTCTGGCTGTGCTTCTGTATGTTATTAGTCTGCAAAACAAAGCATTTAGTCTAACGACTCCCGGGAGCAGACTTGTGCGAGGCATTCCTGAATGCGGCATTTACTTAACACTCCTCTGTCGAATCTCTCAGTGACTCCCTGGAAATGAGGGAGTTTAAGAGAAAGGGGGGAGAACTCAACCCTGTATCAACAGGCTTGTTAGCATTAGGATCTGAATTAACTAAAAAAAAATACATATGTATGTGTGTATATATATATGTATATATAAAAATCCATTTTTAACTGTTACTACTGGGCATTGCCTGCAGCATTAGCTGTCCCTGCTCTCAGCACACGCCTGCACCGTGGGGTGTGTTTGCACAAGAGCACACGTTTCCTGGCCGTGCCTGGGGCACGTGTAGCTGTGGGAGCCACTAAATCCAGGACACGGTTGCTGAAACTGCCGGTGGACACTGACAGGAGAGGTTAGAGAAGCCCTGAAACATTGGGCTCAGCATTTTATAGGGATTAGACTGAATGAGTGTCATTCCTTGTATAAACAAGGAGAGGGAAAAAACAGATGGGAGAGAAAGCATTTATGAAGCAGCTGTCTGTTAACCAATAATTTGGTACATTTCCTTCAGTTCTTTTCATTAAGCCACAATATGTGGATGTCTCATTTTCTGTGAGATGCGTTGAATGTTCAAAAGACTTGGCTATAATTACACAAATGCTGAGAGAGCAGAGATCTACACTGTGTCAGGAATAGTTTCTCTCTGTTTCAGAGTACAACGGCCCATACCGCAGCCGCCTTCTACACTCATCTCTTCTTTCCAAATTCTTTTTAACAATTATCAGGGTAACGAGTTGAACTGATGACGATCAGTGAACGTTGTTTAAATCTGAGAATTCCCCATGAAGGAATTTGGTTTCAGGTCCTAGACCAGTTGGGGGCAGCTTGGTGTGGTAACCCAGGGTTTATTGATGTATAGAACAAAAAACTTGCTTGATTGTCTGTGATGTCTGATACAGGAGAGAATTTGAGCTTTCATTCTGATTATAGCCACATATGGTCACATCTTCTTTCCGCTTCTCTGAGACGCCTTGTACCTGCAGTTAAAAATGTAGGACCGAATTTTTTTAAGAACTCAGAATGATAGCACTTGTTTTCCTGACTTTGTTGCATGTTTTTTTCATGATATGTGACTGGTGTGATGTTAATGACTCAAACTTTCCATGTTGCCTGCCCACCACAAGTTTCTCATCAAAATGTGAGCCAGCTCTGCCAGGGATGTGTGCTGTGGGATTAGCAGGGAGAGGCCACATCAACTAGAGCACATCCATCACAGGGCAGGAGGGTGAGCCCACCTTGGCCGTGCTTTCCTGGCCCAGGAGGAGGGAGGAAGGTGCTGTGAAGCTCCAGTACTCATTCCTGGTCTTCTAAATCCACCTGTAAGGTATTTGACTTGCACTGGTCCCAGGCAGCAGAAGGGAACATGATTCCCAGTGGCTGTGGTTTGTATAAGCAGTTCCCTTAGTGACTGTGCGTACGGAGAGATCGGTGCTGAATGAGAAGAGGTGCTTTGAACACACTCTTCAATAAGCAAGAAATTCTAATGGATTCCAGGCAGAAAAGGCTTTTGTGTGACAAGCCGTAATACACCATCTTTCAATAGGCAGAAGCCTCTCTGTTAAAGGTTGAAGTTAAAGCTTCATCTACCAAGTCCGCTGGCAGGAAACTCACATGGTTTTTAAACTGAAGTGAAAAGAAAACCCAGTCTTTACAGGCAGAGTGGGTGCTGCCTGATGCAGAGACCTGCCAGGCACCCCCAGATTTTCAGGTGCCCTGAGATCGACCGGAAAGGAAAACTTGGAATTGTGTAAACTCTACCCACTTGCACTTCCTGAAAAATTCCCCGAATGTTTCAGTCCTCCTCTGGTTTTTGATTTTGGAGTCAAAGGGAAAAACAGTGAACTGCTGGCACCTGTCAGAGCTCTGTTAAGATGCACATAGTCCTGTGGAGCTGTGATAACTTCTGCCAAGGAGTACCTTGAGGATCTCCTTAACCTTCTAAAACAGTGAACTCAACAGGTTAATTTCAGTTATTTCTGAAAGCATAAAGATATTAATGTCAGAAAATAGTAATTTCCTTGACAGCTTCAAGTGGGGTTATGTACACACATGGTTGAGCAGGGATGTGGCGAAAATTAATCGGTGTCCATCTCCCTCACCAGACAGGCTGCTTCATCTTCTAATGCTAAGCTCCTGACTTGCCTTGTTGACCACCCAAGGCTAATTGGTCATTAGCCTCTTATTAGCCTTGGTCATTAACCTTACAGAGATCATTATGGAGTCTGAGGATGCACTAGCCTCCTGTGGCAGCCAAGTCCCTTGTTTGCTTTGCACCCAGAGAAGCTGGGATGGCTCCACCTCACGAGAAAGCTCTGCTCTTCGGTCAACAGCAAAGGAGATTGGCTTTTACCGCTTGGGTTGTCTTTGCTCCCCAAGCATATGTCGTTTGAGCTCACCTGTTGGTGGTAGCATCCCGCCCAGCTCCGCTGTGGTTGTGTCATGTTCTCCTGATCTGGGAGCTGGGACCCACAGCCTCGCTGCAGGCAGCCTCTCTGCACGGAGAGCAGTGAGAGTTGTACAAGTGCAAAAGGGTCTGGCCTCTGAGGAACACAATTACCATTGATGAGGCTGAAGCAGAGATGTGTGTTTTGAGTTGAGCTTTTCAGGCCGGCATTGTTACCTGTAAATTCATTAACTCTGCAGTGCAGCTCAGGGTGCTTTAAAAATTTAAATGGAATTAACTGAAACCCAAAACCTAAGTACAAATGAGCACTGTTTACCTCCAGTACCCCCTATAATTCTTAGTTTGGAGCTAAAGCAGCAGTAATTTTTCCCATCTCCTCTGTATAATGGTCTTCTGCATTAAAACTTAGCTTGGTTGTGAGTCTGCAGGTCCCTGAAGAAAGGCAGGACCCACCCGTACAACAGCTAGAGCTGGCGCTGGAGGAGCTGGTGGCAGGAACGGGGGCTTGAGAGAGGGGGAATTGCTGTTTGTAGAGGTTCTTGTAGAAAGTTTCTCTGTGAGTTACTGCCTGTATATTACCTGTTTCCATGGCATCTGTAGCAGTTTCACTGTCCTTGAGGCTCTTCTGGCTGTTTTCCCCAGCAGCAGATCGAGCTGGTTGGACTGAGGCTGGAACACGCAGCAGTTGTTATGGAGGAGGGGTGTTGGGGAGGCACGCATTGAGAGGTATCTCCTGGAAGGCTCATTTCTAGAGGAAATGAGAGAGGGGGAGACCTAATTGCAGCCTTCCAGAACCTGGAGGGGACTACAGGAAGGCTGGGGAGGGGCTGTTTACAAAGGCCTGCAGTGACAGGATGAGGGGCAATGGCTTTAAGTTGAAGAGCAGATTTAGATTGGATATTAGGAACAAGTTCTTTCCTCTAAGGGTGGTGGAACACTGGACCAGGTTGCCCAGGGAGGTGGTTGAGGCCCTTCCCTGGAGATATTCAAGGTGAGGCTGGATGAGGCCCTGGGCAACCTGGGCTAGTTGGGCGTGGACTGCAGGGAGGTTGGACTAGATGGCCTTTGAAGGTCCAGCCCGTTCTATGAAATCAGACCCTTTTTCCTTCTCCTTTCTGATCATTTGCAACATCTAAAGATTGAAAAGGTGGATATTTCCAAGGCAGCTAAAAAATAGGGGCTGAGACTCGGCAGACTGGTTTTCCTTATCCCTCCTCTCACACTGTAGGGAAACACTGCAGCTGAACAGCACTATCTTTGAGCTGGTCAGACTGGTGATGGAGAAATCCTACACTGTGCTAGTATGAAAACTGCGAAAATCAATTCTTTCCCTTTTTCAGTAATATCATCCATGTATCTAGCGGAGCTTAAGCAGAGAGCAGTCATGTTGACACCCTGATCTTTCCCAGAGCAGTTAAAGATGTCTCGGGCAGTGACCTGGTGCCCACACGGTGTGGAGCCTCTCTGTTCCCTTCTGCATACTGTGCTCCAGTCTCACGTTACTAGAAAATTACTAATTGTGCAGAATCTGGAACAATGAATACAGAACTGGATTAACAGAGAGAGCACATTGTGCAATCCATATTTTTTTTTCTCCCCATTCCCCATAGAAATAAACAAAATTCAACCAGGGACAAGATACCAGAGCTACAAAAGTGGTGCAGGACTTACCCAGACACCTCATACGTATAACCTTTCCTGCTCTGATTGCAGGTATAATATGATCAATTCACAATGCATGCATCACATAGCTTTACTGTATGCATGGACAGGATATTTACAATTTCTTTCAATCACCATATTTTGTAAGGTGAGAAGGAAAAAAAAACAGTAAGTGATATTTGAGGAGCGTATAAAGTTTAAGGTACATATGGTCAAAATTTTAATAGCTCTAAATGCTGCTGACAGGACTCTGGCATCGTTGACCTCAGCAGAAACTAAGTGCTCCTTGCATTTGTAGCTTGAGTGTCTATAGTGCTAGAGTTGCTTTTTAACCATTAATTAAAATGTTCTGTTGAAATACTAAAATACTAATGGATATTCTGCAGTTGGTATAATTAATTACCACATTTATCTAACTGAAATTGTGTCTTCACGAGATTAAATAAGTTTTATTACGAGTTTAATGTTATGCCTCTACATCACAGCCTTAATGTTGGGATACAGAAGGTTAATATCAAGTCTAGTTGTAGTTACACACCTGAAATATTAGTGCCTGACGCTGCATTTCTATTGTTAAAGATAGTTTTTAGAAACTAAAAAGTATGTATGTAGTCCATACTAGGACTACTTTGTATCTTCTTTTTTTTTAATATATATATAGGCTAATGTTAAGCAAACCATAGAATCATAGAATCACAGAATGGTTAGAGTTGGAAGGGACCTTCAAGATCATCTAGTTCCAATCCGCCTTCCCTGGGCAGGGACACCTCCCACCACACCAGGTTGCTCCAAGCCCCATCCAGCCTGGCCTTGAACCCCTCCAGGGATGGGGCAGCCACAGCTTCTCTGGGCAACCTCTTCCAGTGTCTCACCACCCTCACAGCAAAGAATTTCTTCCTGATATCCAATCTAAATCTCCCCTCTTCCAGTTTAAAACCCTTACCCCTTGTCCTATCACTACACTTCCTGACCAAGAGTCCCTCTACAGCCCTCTCTGTAGGCTCCCTTCAGATACTGGAACCATGTTTCTTTTAATTTTGTAATTTTTTAGATCCTGTTTATTAAGATATGTTAGTCCTGAATTAATTAGTCCTGAAGCAGTCCTGAATAGATGAACAAAGGAGAAATATTGGTTGTCCTTACTTAAAAGGGCTGAGCTTTTCTTTTGTGTTTTGAACAGGGCTTTTCAGTGCCATTCAAAGGCACTCATTGTAAAAGATGAGAAATTTACTATAGCCAGTGGTAATTCAGTGTCTATTACGAGAGGATCATCATAAATAGAGTAGCCAACAATAAAGCATCTCTGTAGTTCATTTTATTGTTGTGAAAAAAAAAAAATAGCAAAAGATGGTCAGTATGTAAGGCATCAACATAGCCACGCTAGAAGGCAATTTGGGAACATTTGAGACTTAAACTGCCATTTAAGAGCAAAACTCTTCCTACTAAAAGGCATGAGTGCTAACAAGCATTAAGAAAATTATTGTGATGAAAATTAGGCTGACCAAGGGAAAAATAAACTGTTTTTATCAGGAGCATCTCTGAGTTTTACTGAATTAGTTTATCAGTTCTGGCAAATACTCACTTCCTACCTGGATTATGTGGTCAGGGAGGTGGTCACAGGAGAGATGCTGTATGCTCCTGCCCCAAAGACCTCCTCGCTCAGTCCAGAGGGGCCACGCACAGACCACGGGTCTTAGAGGCAGCACCAGCAAGAGGGGGGTCTGTGTTGTCTTCTTTCAATACTGTTGTCCACCAAGATTTTAGACTGGAGCATGAATTATTGCACAAAACATAGAAAGGCATCCTGCAGGCAAGGAAATCCTTGGCTCCCATTGTGTTAGCTATTTGTGTGCTACGCTGAGCACAGATTTCAAATGTAATGTGGCAATTTTAATGGAAAGCCAGCCAAGAGCAAGAAGGTAGCAGTCATGCTATCAAAGGCTTACATGCCACGTTGGCCCTAATCTGTACAAAAATGAATTTCCAACACAAGGGTCCTGCTCCTCTCACTCCAGCTGGTGTACCTGTTAGGGCTGAATGCAATATTGTTCTGCTGAGCCCAGTTTTCCTCTAAACCTTTAATACATAAAGCAGGAAAAGCACCCCTGACAGACACCTGAATTTCTTCCTCTCTTTCTTCTGATTTCTGCACAGAGGAAATGCATGTCCCTGACCAGCTTCTCGCAGGAGCAACCCTGCTCCACAGCTGGCAAAGGGTTTGAAGCATCCTTTTAGAATCCCTGGGCTTGACAACCTTGGGAGAAGGAGGCAGGACCGATTTCTTCTGCTGCTTGGGTTAAAACAAGCCAGGGCACAACTCAAGGCAAGTCTGCAAGAGTGCTAGAAGTGTTACTGCAGGGACTTTGTAGGTGAGCTCATAGCAGAGACCTCAGTGACCACATAGAGCTTTCAATATAGGATATTTTCACATAAGAAAGTCAGAACGTAAAAACCTAGTGATGTGTATGCATGGATTACATAAATCTTTTGGGCATTTCTGCCCAGTAATATCAGCTTGTAATCATAAAAATTACAGCTTAATTATCCGCTTGGGCACAGGTACAAAATAATAATCCTGCCTCACTTGTCAAAACTGAGATGATGGCTGATGGCAGCCGTGTGATTCGCTCTGCCCCAGTCGCAATTTTCATTAACTCTGTTAATGTGACAACTGCCAAGTCCTGCTATTGACAGAAACTCCTTGGTAAATTTGCCAAATTTCTTGGCTTGTGCTGCTACTCAGCTGTGTTATAATGCAAAGATATTTTAATGAGTCCCAGGAGCCAAATGATGTCTGTTAGACAGGCTGTTCCGTAACTTTTCAGTCCTATACAATATATAGAAATGAGTCATTTGGTTCTTGAAAGGAGCAGAGAATGCATGGAGTTCACTTCCCCAGCGCTGCATGGTTCAGCGCTCGTCGTGATACGATCATTTATCAGTGACAATACTGGAGGCAGGTTTTAAATTCAGCACTTCTGCCATTTCTGAGATGAGCATCACATGTTACTGGGAGAACTGTCAACTGCTGGGTTCAGCTCTTTTTCAAACAAGTCCTTTAGAATTGCTATATAATCTCCACATAGGCCTTCACCCTATAATACATGCATATATGGCTCTGGTTACTTTGAAAGGTGTTACATTTGCATAGCACTGAAGATTAGGAATATTAAATATCTTAATGGTATTCTCTATTTTAATTTTTTGTTGCGCTCCTAGGGATGGGCAAGAGAAAAAACCCAGGTTGCTTTCTCAGATAACATCCCAATCTTTGGCATTTTTTAATACGTTTTTAATGAAGGACTATAGACCTGAGACTGCTGGTGTCAGAGGGGGGAAGAAGGAAAGGTGTTTGGTGTCACTGCCCTGCAGGAAGGGACATCTGGGCTGGCTGTGGAACTTGGTGTGTTTCCATATCCTTTTTAAGCCAATGAGGCATGGGTGAAGAAGCAGGATTATTTCTTAGGTGCTAACCACCTAGGCAGAATGTGTCGGGGGGTAACCAGAGGACTGTTAACTTGCTGAATGTGGCTGGCCCCCATGATTTTCCCTGATACCAGTAGCTTTTCTCCAAGCAGGGGAAGACTGCAGAGATCAGTGCTGTAGTCTGTCCTTTCCAGAGCTGATTTCCCATCTCCCATGTCTTGAAAGCCTGCTATAGTCAGAGAAGAGAGCTTAGTTCTTAGTGAGCTCAAGAAATTTGTATTTTTGGCTAGTAGTTTTGATAACACAACCCTGACTAATGAAAATTAAAATTTTACACACCGTGGTAAGAAATGACTGTGCAATATAAAGAAATACCCTGTGTATGACTTGGTGCTTTCCAGTCTCCAACAGCAGTGGCAGATGTCCTGGAGACAGGTCTGAGAATATCAAATATTGATCTGAATCTTTCTTTACTCCTCTGGTGGCTTTGGCACTTTACATCTGTTGTCTAATCTTAACTTTACTTAGCCTATTTTTACAGCATTGGAAGATGTGTTGTTGGGTTTGCCAAGCGTGACCGATTCCTCTTCTACCTTTTAAAGAATTTATTGGACTGCAGTGTATGACTGCAATTCAGAAGGATTATAGCTAGTACACTGTTTGAATTACACGTACAAGGCTAATGAATCATTTCAGATGAATGAGGCTGTAAATGAATTAGTGTAGCTGATGGTCTTCTAGGCAAACACATGGCTGTGGATAATGAGTTACTACTCTCTCAAGATGAACAGTGCAAGTTTTCACTTAGTTTTAGCCCTTAAGGCTCCAGCAGGACACCAGCAGCATAAGGGCAGGTTCACAGTAAGTAAAGCAAAAAGAATCAATGTAACTCTGGGAATAGGACTTTTTCGGAGGGAATGAATTTATTATCCTTGAAATAATAATTTTGATAGACTCCCTGTGGCCTACTGAAGGTGTGTTTGGGTTCGCGTTCATGCAGCTCATCAGGTAGATATCCATCAGCCCTGGTTAAACATGGCATCTGTAGTTATCTTTCCCATCAACTTTTAATGCGATTGATTATTAAGGAGCTTTTGATGCATTCATGCTTCTCCTGGGCTGAGCAATGAAATGCCCATAACATTTAACATGGTAGCTTGACATTTAAATGTCAGGTAAAAGCCTTTTCTTGAGCTGGTACCATTTCCAGAGGGACGTGTGTTTCATTACTGGCACAGCCTCACAAATAGCTAGATAATGTGACTGTGATTTCAGCTCCTTGCCACAGTTTTGTTCTATAAAGAGAGAATTTAAACCTAATTATTCCCAGGACATATGTCGCTTACGGAGTTGGTAATGCCCGGGACAGCAGCTGCTGTGTGCACAGGCAGGCTGTGAGGACAGGCATTGAGATTTGACCAACTAATACAGGAGACCCAGGAGATCCATGGGTCTCCAGGAGACCCAGGAGATCCATGTATTGGAGACCCATGACTGTTTTATGAAATATTGCCCAGAGTACTTGTGAGAATGGCTTTTTTTTTTTTTTTCCAAACACTTAAATTGCTATTGAGTAAAAATCTGCTTGGAAACAATAAAGGATCAGAGCAGTTTATCTTGTAATTGCCGGATAAACGTCTTTATTGACCACAGACCATACATGTCCTGTACATCAGTGGCTCTGTTTTGTCTTTTGAAGGTTGTTCCTGTGGCCAATGTAGGGCAGAAGGGGAAGGGTAAAGGAGGGGATGTCTCTGGAGGCCGCCAACGAGCACAGAGCAGCTTGCAGAGCTGTGCCAAGTTTTTGTGCTTGAACCCAGGAGCCTGCACTGCAATGGGTCTCCCAGCAGGAAACATCCTTTGCCCCTGTGCTTTCTCTTGGGGCAGTACCATCTGCACAGCTCCCAGCAGTTGTCTGCCATGCAGAGAGGCAACGTTCCTTCTCTTCCTCTTCTTTTGCAACAGAACAGTCCCAGCTCCAGTGCAAGGGAAGAGTAATAGAGCCAAGAGCAAAATTTGCCCTTCTTGTTTTCCATTCAGCAGCATTCTTTTTAATTTTTAATGATTACAAATTACCCTATTCATGAGGCTTTGGAATAATCAATAATGTATGCACGTTTGGTGGGGGACAAGTGATGTCATCTGTCTTTTTCAAATCTGGATTATAATGTTAGATCTGGTACTGACAGTTTGAAATCCGTTATAAGGAATTAAATTGCTTTGTAACGTCTAAAAAGAATAAGCTGTACTTCATCAAAGCAGTACCTTTCTGAGGTAATAAATAGAGCAATAATTTGATTGTTAATTTAATTTTTGAGGTCTGGAATCAAATTTAGAAAGAAAAAACTGAACATAAGTACAAACTCCTGTTTCTAATGGTTGTTTTATCCCAGGAGGACCTTGGGTTCCCTTTCCATAGGAGAGCAGCTGGGGTGCAGCCTGATACACAACGCAAGCTAAAGCAGACAATGCAAGGAAATTCACCCAGAACCTTCTAAAATATACTTCCATTGAAGGTCACCAAGCAAGCTACTTCGATACTATCAGCATGTCCAGTTGTACCCTTGGGGAGTGACTGCGCCTCTGGTCCTGTGCTGGGGTAATGGTGCTGCTGGGCCATTTTTGTTGTACGTTACACTCAGTTGATCTGGATCACTTCTTACTAGGGCATTGTGCGAAGCAGAGTTCACTATGGATTAATGAATGTTAAAAGTACATTTCTAAATGTTGGTCCTTTCTATTTGCTGAAAGTCATCCTCAAAAAGTAGAATAGATGTTTCGGTAGAGTTCCAGTCTCTCCGTCCCCAAATACCCCCAACACAAACCTAAGAATTCTCCCCACCCTGATGCAAAAATACCTCTTTAATAGGTCAAATCATTTGTGTCTCCAAGGGGCAAATATCGTTGCTTCTTGTTTACAAATGTTTCTCTGAGGAAATCTGTGCAGATGCTGGCGAGTCAGATGTGTGGGTACCCCAGGGACCAAGGAGATGCCCCATTTGTTTTTCCAGCACAAGCACACTGCACCTTGCTCCCTGCTTATCTGCTGTCATAGATAAATTCCAAATAAATCAAGGTAATTGGGAAATAAGAATGATCTGTTTGAGACCACAACCATCTGAGATTTCAAAATACATACTTTGCCTTACTCATACTGTTATTCCGTCTTTCGTATGCCTCCTCTATGGCTTAGCATCACAAGGGCACGGTGGCCAAGTATGAAACAGTTGGGTTCTTTCCAAGCTATGCCAGTTACTGACTTTCTTCTGTTTACCAAGGAAATAAAGCTTCTGGTTTATTAGTTTGAGGGTTTGAGGGGTTGGTTTGTTTGGTTTTGTTTTGTTAAGTTTCGTTAGTGTTGTGGCCAAATAGAACTGGCTGATTTATGTTGGATCCTAAGTCATGGTTGGATCCTAGGAATGACCGCAAAGGGGGAAGGGGGTCTCTCCTTTTATTTGCAAATTTTTCCTTGTGTAGGGCAGTGTTAACTCAATATTAAACCAAGATCTACTGAATAAAGTTGCCCAACAATGTGAGCTGTTAGTGTGGGGCGAGGGGGAAGGAAAGGGAGGTGAGGAGCAATCTGAATGCTTGAGCTTAAGGCTGGAAAGTAAGAGCTTGAATTTCTCTTTATGTTTTGTTTATTTTTTGTTTATTCCACCTGTGCAGTCATTTGTAACACTGACACAGTTTTTCCATGTGACCGATATTCACCCCATTCCCAGTGGCAGTGTAAATCTTGCCCACTTTTGTTTGCCCCTATTAAATTTTGCATAAGTGCTATTAAAATATAACTATTCACTCTGGTGCCTTCGATGCTAAACAGGAATGCAAATCAGTATCCTAAAGGCAATTCAAAGGAACACTGAGTACTGTATACTTTTTAATCATCTTCTTGTTACTTTTACCATTAGCAACAATAATTAGTACCATTAGCAACAACTGTGTGTGGTTTTAATTTGGCAATTTGGCAATACTGCTATGAGGGAGAGAGGGTGCAATATTCAGAAACACAGGAATGACTGTACGAAAGGAGAGCAATGAGGTTTTAGCTTTCAAATTAATTTTCTGTTGGGATGACCTCTTAAAATTCTGTAAAACGCTCAGATATATAAGATGCAGAGCAAGCAGCCATGCTGTGGAAGATGGGTGTTAATCTGGTTCTGCTAAATTTGCCCCAGGATGTGCCCCGTTGTCACCTAAATCCCAGCTAAGGGCCCAGGGCAGCTGTCGAGCTGGTGAGCAGAATCTTTGAAGTAATTCAGGAGCAGCCCTAGTAACGTCAATCCAGGAGTTAATCCAGTTCACAGGAGTAAAACAAGGAGCAAGAAAGCTTTTTGCAGTATTAATGGAGTTCTGAGATATGCACAGAATTTATATCTTGGGTGCCACGACTTAAATTAACCTTGGTTCTGAGCCTGTCCCTCCTCATCAAATAGCTTCTTTTCCATAGTTTTCTACTAAAGCTTGATATTTGATCTCTTCCAACAAAGTTAGCTCCAAAGTTAGCAGTCAAAATACCAGGTGCTTCAGAAGTCGACGCTGTCAAAACCAAGACTTTTGCCTCTGCCTCCTGGCTCTACCCACCACCTGGATGTCTGTGCTCAACTTTTTCCACTTCCCCACTGAAGCACAGGTATATTTTTAATTGCCTTGTTCTTTGTTAGTTCACTTTATTCCTGGTTCCCCATGCTGTTCACCAGTAATTTGCAAAGGTTAGGATTAGCTGTATTAATTCATTCTACATAATTCATCTTGCATAAATTAGCAATGTAGAAGTTGTGAGCTGTGTCTGGGCTAGTGAGGCTGGTGCTCTTGGTGTTCCCTGGAAGAGAGAGAGGCAGCTCCATGCAAGTCTCCATCCCACCTCCCCTGGGTACCTATTTTAGTAGGAGATAAATCATTTGCTCTTCCTCTTGCTTGAGTAGAAGGAGCCCAGATGGCTCACAAACACTAGCAAAGTGCTTAAATGTTGATTATCCTGCTTAAACTCATCCCTGAAAGCTCCTTCAGTGGCAGGTATTTTCAGAGAGCATAGTTCCATGTGGCTTATTTTGGAGGGGAACCATGGGGGAGTATCTCTCTCTGGAGGGCTCTGTGGTAGGGCATCGCTGGACCATCTCCACCAGACCTGGCCCTCAGCCCTGTGTGGCAGGGGGCTGTAGTTGTGCCCCACAGCACAAGTTCTCAGCCTTGGGTTAACTACGGCCTCGTGCCTGGATCTGGTACTGATCCAGTTAAGCACAACCCTGGCAGCTGAAACAAGAAACCCCTTTCTCATCCTAAGGAAGGCTCTCAAGTGCCTCCTGGATTGTATGGGGAGGGTAGAAAGACTCGCGTGTTGCTGAAGTGTGGGATTATCATTGTCTCTCTCTTCAGCCCCAACTTGTAAACTCTTCTTCAGGAGGGAGCAGAAGCCACTTATTGCCTACTAAATATATTGATAAAGGGAATTTGAGGCTGTGGTTGACACATTTGTACAATGAAGCCCCATTTCAGCAGCGCTTTTAAACGTGTTTTGATCTCACTGGTGTTGCAGGTCCAAAGACGTGTCTGAGTGTTTGGCTGGGCAGAGGGAGTGGGAGATGGTGGCTCCTGCTGTGGGGCTGGCGCGGAATGGCACTGGGGCAGGCTGCATTGGCTCCCTTGGGTGCCTTGCTGCTGTGATGGAATTAGCTGGCTGCAAAAGGCCATCTCCAGTCCCAGGTTGTGTTTCCATCATAGTGTTTGTTCTGGACATCTCAGACTTGCCGAAACCCCAAACATCTCCCACACTCATCTGTCTTACTGCTTATGTCCCTTTAGATGTAGGTATATTCTGCCAAAACAGCCTGCTCTTTGTATGATTTCTACTCCAGTGCTTCTCATTACAATTAATTCCTTTCTCTTACAAATATAGTTAAGATAATTGCTCCTTTTACAGCCCACACTTACCTTACAGATTTTATTTAAGAGCTCTGAAGAAGCATTTCAACATCCCAGGCAATAGGAATATTCAACAGTGCTGCTGCTCAGAGATGCCCAAGCCCTCCTGGCCCTGTTGCCACCTCCTCAGCTTGTGGGGGGCTCCAGGACAAGCTCCTCAGCTTCTTCCCAGGTCTGAAATAAAACTTCAGCACAGATGAACCTAGAGTATTTCCAAGTGGCTGTGCGGCTCCATAGGTAAACTGATATTTGCTGTGGAAGGTTACACACTCTGTGCTTGACTACTTTTTGCTTGTAGGTGCTTTTCCTCCCTTTGGCTTTGAAATAGTCATCATTCTGCTTGATTAGCTCCCAGCTGATGGAAGGGGCAGCGAGCTGCTTCTAATGGAAACACAGCAGTCTGTGTCTGGAAGGGGGCTGTTAATATATAATAAGTGATTTAAGGAAGTGGAAGACATTATTTACTTTTCCTTTTAAAGATGGTCCCCTTGCAGCTGGGCAAAGAGCCTCAGCAAGGTGTTACTGAATAACGGCACTTTGGGAGAGTTGGCTGAGAAATTCCTATTCAAGCAATTTTCTTAAGAGGAGATGCAGTTCCCAGAAAACAAAATAATTTCCCAGAAGTTCATTTTTATTATGAAAAATAAAAATGCCAGATTTTATAGTCATTTTGACCTACACATTAACACTTTTGCCAAAATGGCCTGAAGCATTTAATACTTCATTGGCATTAGCTGGAACTCCCTTACTGCTGTGCATTGGCCACTGGACCGTAGCTGAGGACTTGCCGTGTTTAGCTGCTTGAAGGCTGATATATTCCTCAGCTATAGGTTGCTTTCTGGCCAGCGGCTGTGATTTGCTCTAGGGAAGGGCCTGTGGCAGGACTGGGACTTGTGAGAGGGCAGGAGCCATGGGGCCCTGGAGGTTTTGGGGCTGGGCTCCCGTGGGCTGAACAAGCTTGGCCAAGAAGTTCTCCAACTTCTCAGGCAGGTGGAATATCAGCAGGACGAGGCTCAAAGCTAAACTAATCAAATATTTAAACACTTCCAATGAGTCAGGTTACTAATATTTTCTTTTGCTGAAAGCAATACCTTTGGAGGAAGTGCTCACTACAGCAGAAAATCTGTTGCACTGGCTTAGCAGCATCCTTTCAAGAGAAAGCAGGCTAGGGAAGGGATGGCTTTTCTGCAAGGGGCGGGGGCTAAAGCTGCATGAAAGCAATCTGCAGTCCCTCAGGAAGATGAAGTTAATACATTTCAGCTTGAAAAAAAAAAAGGAAGAAAATAATAGTGAATTTCAATTCCCAAGATGTTTTGCTTATTTTATGCTGGCCACTACTCTGTGTGCCTCTGCGACTCAGGATTTGCTGTCTGTAATCGCCCTGTCAAACCCATTGCATTGATTTACACCTCTGCTGCTCCCGTCCAGTTTATCTCCCTTCCGACCGAGGAAGCAGTTCTCTTCTGATGTTGTGACTTTTTTATTATTGGAATTTATCTTGGAACTGTAACTGTGTACAGAGTGTGCTCCCTGCCTCTCCAGAGGAGAAGCTCGGTAGGTCTGCAGCCACACACTGCTCGGGGAGGAGCAGCACTTTCCTCCCCCTGCCCTGGGAGCCCGGGGTGGCAAAGCATGATGACTGACTTTGTGACTGCCTGGGAGACTCTGTTTCCACTAAATTAGTAGAGTTTAAGAAGGCAAACTTAAAAAGGATGGCATTTTTCTTATTGTGGCAGATCAATCCAAGACATTGTTTCCAACTTCATAACACTCCAGATGGTATTTCTAACAAAATTTCTAATGTCTGTAGCAGGCTAAATTCACCTGATAGATATATGCTGTCTCTGGCTTGTGTAGATAAAATGATTTTACTGTTATCATTGATAGTTTACTACTTTTCCACTAGAAGTGCTTCAGCGTTGTTCATGGGAATGGAACTACAGTCCCAGACACTGCACAAGTTGCTGTGGGTGGGAGCAGATATGGCATGTGGGAACTGGGCTCCCATTCTGGCTCCTCGGGGATGGCTCTGGGTGTCCCAGGGGAGTGAGAGCTGCTCTTGAGGGACGCTGCCTCAGGGGAGCTGGGTCCCTCGAACAGTAGGGCAGGGAGTGCTGAAGAGGGGGGTTAATCTCTGCTACTCCCACCTTTAGTCTGGGAGCAGCAGACTAAAAGAAGTCTTTTGCAGAGTCAGCGGGGCTGGCGGCAGTGATGGAGAAGGTGCAGCTCAGGGAAAACGCACTCAGTAATGCCTGAAACGGCCCCCGGCGCTTCAAAACGCTTCCACGTGACTCAGGCGCTACTGTTCTCTTAGTTACTTTCCCATCTGAAAGGTGCAGGACAATTGGTGAGCTTTCTGAGTTCAAAGGATTCCACTTCTCGCATTTTACTGTGGTAGTGGGGAGATTTAGACAAGGCTGAAAATGCACTGGGTACAATTAAAGGAAAATATACCTGGAAGGGAAAAGCACTGTCCCCAGGCCTGGGTGAATACCACTTTTGGGGGGTGACCCGGCTGTGGCTTTAGGTAGTTGAAATCCCTTCATGAGCACATCATCAAGTCTCTTTTCAGAAGAGCTGTAAGAATTTAGGAGTTTGAGTCTCTCGAGCAAACTATGGAAATTGGAATTTGATTCCTGTGCGCCTAATACCTTTAGAAAATCAGATGGAAGGACCTTAAAAATGCCCTGATTTTGCTTCAGCTTCTCTGTGAGGAGGAGAGCACCCAGTGCAAGGCTCATGACAGGGGTCGGGAGGGATGTCGGGGTTCCTTTGCCCGGGAGGCTCAGCAGTGGTGCTGCTGTCTCCAGAGCAGCAAGGGCTCCTTGTGCTGCCAGACACTGCGGGGCGAGGGTCGGCAGCAGCACAAACACTACTTGTGCTTCCGCTTATATGTTTCCTTAAAATCGGCATGTCTCGCTCTGCAGAAGTTACAATTGTTTTATTTTAAAAGAGACATTTCAAAAGGTTAAGGAGAACAAACCGGAGAGCTCCAGACATCGCCAGGGCTGGGGCTACGATGCAGCCCATGCACCTCTGTGGTGGTCCCTTGTGCAAGTGCACGTTGGGTGTGTCATGATATACAGTGAGTCGTGACTGAGCACACCATTCACCTGGCTTATTCAGGGCACGTTTTCCCTGTCCTGTGCACTGCACCTCAGAGACTGGGCTAAAACCTCTGACAGAATAGGAGGTAAATTGCCATGCTTTTTTCCTGCCTTATTTTTAGGTAGTTATTGTTCTCATTTTTTCCTCCCTTTTTTCTTTTTTCGTTTTTTTCCTTTTTCTTTTCAAATGAAGAGGGCTGCAGATCACACCATAGGCTCTGCTGCTTCCAAAAGCAATTACAAAGTATTTTAAAAAAACCCTCCAAATAGGGAAGACCTAGATGAAACCCACCAAATGAATGGGGAGGAGGAAAAACTGGAAAAAGAGAAACGTACCAGCCCATTATTGGAAAGCCTCTGATTTTGAAAAAGGACAGACTTTGAAGGAAGAAAAAAAGCATTGTCTGATGTCGTTTGATACACTGCGGTTCTAAGTGGCTAATTAGCATGCAGTAATAGGGCAGTATTCATAACTGAAGGACACCTTTCGTTCCCTACTTTCTCTGTGAGACTGTTTTTGTCTCAATGAGTCTGTTTAGCTCAAGAGCTGTGTACCCCCTCATTACTGGCTGCAGAGCCTTATTAGACCACCTCCCCATAATGATCACCTCACAACTAATAATGCCGGGCAGTTTTAGGTCTGTTGCTATTTCCCTGATCTAAAGTGACGATCATTTTCTGTGCCTAAGGAAATTTGCCATCCATGTCATTGATGCTGGATCATTTCTTTCTATGGGTAATAAGAGCTTTATCACGGCCCGTTTCTTTCCAAACAGCTTGACTTATTACAGAGATGCTTTAGGAGCCGTGAACTCTGTTAATGGCAAGAGGAAGGGGATCGTATGGGGTAACACCTTTCTCGAGGGTTCAGACGTTGCTCCTTCCCTGGGCACATGCTGCCTGCCTGGTGCTTCCACCCCCACCTGGGGGGGCTGCTGCACCTCAGGGTGGAGGTGCCCTCAGTAAAGGGCTCCCAGGACAAAGCCCTTCCTTTGAGACATCAATAACGTACTACTTAGTGTTTCTGCAAAAAGAGTATTTCCTATAGTGTGTGGTCTTGCCCTGGTTTGAGGTAAAACGAACCAATTTTCTGTTTTACAATTTTACTTTCTTAGCCTTAACCCCTGTCATTGAGTCGTTAACTGGTAACGCAGATCTCCACCTGACTGGGGGCCAGTGGGAGGTGGGGTACAGGTGTCTCCTGGGTGCTCCTTGGCCCCTTGCACCACAGATAGGCTTTGATTGCCCAGAGGATGTTGGTGGTACCAGGAAACCCGGTTCAGGCACCTGGAGAAGCAGAGGCTTTGCTGAGCACGCTGGAGGCTGCTGCTTGCAGGCTCAGGAGGTGATTATTGCAGTGTAAGGTGGTGGTGTTCCTCCAAGGGACATATAAACACAGAACAGGATTTTCATGGTAAATGAACCTAAACACATCAAATCCTGCAGACACCGAGTGAATCGGTTTTGTTTGAGTGTACACACAAACCAAAGCGTGGGGCAGACAAGGAGGTTGTGGGTGTGCGGGACCATCTCTTCTCTCTCTTGTGGCCGTCCTGTTACCAAACCCAGGGCTCCTTTTCCCTGGATACATTCAGGCAAAAGTTGGATCTAAGAAGAGAAACCCATGTATTTGTGTGCCATGATGGCAGTCGGCTCCGCTCCTGTCTGTGTCTCCCTTCCAAGTTTGTCTTCCAAGGACAAAGCTTTGACTTATAGCACCGTCCTCCCTCCAGCCAACAGGCGTTTCTGGGCACCTCGTCCCACGGAGAGCACAGAGCCTTTCTGCATCCTTTCCTTTACAATAAAAAACAGGATGAGCTCCCTGCCCCTTACCTTGAAGTTTTGCATTTGAAGTGAAAGTTTTTGCTGTGGAGTTTGGAGGCTGCAGGCGGCGGTGGGACACGGCCCCGGTAGGTGCCTGCACTCCCACCGGATCCCAACCTTCTCCACTTCCACAATTGCTAACACATTAAAAAGATACAATGTGACAGGGAGATGCATTTTTAATGTGTTTGCTATTCTGTATATCACAAACACCTTTAAAAATTGAAAGCTGTAATACCAAAATGAGAGAAAGTTGCCCAAGTACAAAGCACTCACCAGTGTTTCCTATCACGGATTTAATATTTCTTTGAGGTGTTTCTTTGAGGTGTGAAATGCTACCGTCCCTTCCTTTCCCTTCCTTGCCTGCTGTTATTCCTTTCCAAGAATGAGCCTATAATTCAGTTATTGAAAAATAACTGTCACTTTTCCTGAGAGCACAAAGCTTATTTATGGCTTTGCCCCTGGGCAGGAGGAAGCGAGGAGCTGCTGACAAAGACCCAGATAGCTATTTGTGTCGAATTTCATTTTAGGGAAGGAGCATCTTGACTTGCTTTTGTGATCTCTGAAGTGGTGCAGGCAGAGTGAGGCAGGGGGGGACTTTCATAAGCTGCAGGTCGTGCCCACTGGAGCCCGCCTCCTGTCCGTGCCAAGACAAGACAATTATCTGAGGCTGCCACCGGGCTCCAGTACTCAAGTTTAAGGATGCAAACCTTATTGATGAGAGGAATTGCAGTTAGCTGGTGAGCAGGGACTGAGCAGGTGCTGGGGTCCCTTGGATGGCAGGTGCCCTCAAATCTTCATCAAAGAGATGGAGATCTGGGCAGGGCACCGTCTGCTTCTTCTGCAAAGGAACTGGGAATCATCTCTTCTCTTTTATATTCAGAGGCTTACC
The DNA here is from genome assembly GCA_013398155.1 of Pedionomus torquatus. NCBI lineage: Eukaryota > Metazoa > Chordata > Aves > Charadriiformes > Pedionomidae > Pedionomus > Pedionomus torquatus. The sequence goes on along the minus strand of VZRU01001529.1, from coordinate 274,465 downwards.
CTAAATACTGAAGTCCTACAGTGAGCTTTAATGTTTCACTGATTAATTACAAAATGGGTGAGTTGTAAGTGTTTGAGCCTGAATGGAAGCATATGCAAGAAATAATCTGGCGGGGTCAGACTCTCCTCCTCTTCACACACATTTCCTGGTTAACCTCAAGTATTTATGGATGCCTTTCACATTGAAGGCGTTTGGGAATGGCTCAAGGACTTGATTCTGCCCCTGTGCTTCATATTTTGCTGGTTGAAGGTGACAGTCTGGCACTGTGTAAAACTGAGCTCCCTGTCAAGGATGGAGAGAGCACAAAAGGCATAAATCACTTCTTGGGGAGGCTTTAACTGGCTTCTCTTTAGCACGAAGCCTAAAGGGTGATTCAGAGACTTGGTGGGTTTTGTCTCTCTCTGGCTGAGTTTTTGCTGGAGCGATGAGACATTTCTGCATCCTGATCTTCCCACCAGAGGTGGGACTGGGCTGTCCCCTGTCCGGGGCTTGGTAGCCCTCAGGCTGCTCTCACAACTGGGGCTGGTGGCCCAAGGTCGCTGTCTCGGCTCCGTGCCCTGGGGACTCTGGCTGTGAAGTCCAGTGAAGTTAATTCTGTTACCACTTTGTGCCAAAAATTAGGGTTATCGCAAAGATCAAATCTACTTTATAGCACTTTACAATAACTTTCTTGGTACATTGCTATTAAAGTCTGCACATGTCTTCCTTCAGGGACACTATAAATAAGCATAATAATAATTAACAATATCCCAAGTGAAAAGCCAGGACAGGAGCTCTGCAGTGTGAGCCAAGGACTGTGGTAAGATTAAAACGTTCTGGAGAAAGAGCTCACCAGCAAGAATAGTGGCAGTTTCCAATTATTTTAGCAGACAATGACTTCTCTGTACCCAATACAGACAAGTATTAAAAGCAGTTTATCACTGCTGTCCGTTCTTGCTTAATGATGCAGGGGAACAAAGAAAATGCTGCTACCGAAATGGACTGGATAAATGGCTCCAGTCCGTGTGTCCCTTGGGAAAAACATTGCCAATTAAATGAAGACTCTACCAGGGGCTTTAATAGTGTCAATACTTAAGTATTTGAATAAGCAATAATATATCTGATAGCTTCTGCCTCTCGGCGGCGGATTGCTCAGTGCAGACACTGAAGTTTGTGAGCTTGTAACTGAGCTGCGGGAGCGGGATGGTCCATGCCTGGAATTTCCCATTGACGTTGTGCAAAATGTATTTAATTTTAACCCCTTCCATAAGAAGTCTTATTATGTTGTGTTGATTCTAGTGTGTACCTCTCGGGAAAGAGAGATGAAGAATAACATTTTATTTTTTTTCTGTTCTATTATCACATGCAAGACAAAGTTGGAACTAAGGCTTAAGATGAATAAAACCTGTTATAGAGCATCTGCTGAAGTACCTAGTAGTGGTTGCTGTAAGGCTTATCATAGCTAATATTAATGTCTCCTTACCAGATCCAAACTACCAGGCATCACCCTGTGCTTCTGTGACTTAAAACATCTCTCTAATGGTGGAGATTTGAGCAACGAACTCATTTTTAAATATACTTCCTCTTCTTAGTAGCAGTATTTTTCCTTTTTTCCATGGACCTTAGTTTCATTGGCAGTGGAAGCAGTCACCGGTAGTATTTTTACATTTAGAGAATTCACCCAGTTTGAAATGAACTTACTAAGCAACATGGTCCCACTCTCGTGAATGAAGTCATCTTGGGAAATGTCTCCGTAACTGAAAAGGAATTTTTGTGTCATGGCGCTGGTTTTGGCTAGGGTAGAGTTAATTTTCTTCATAGTAGCTAGCATGGGGCTATGTTTTGGATTGGTGCTGCAGGGATATTTTTGTTATTGCAGAGCTGTGCTTGCACAGAGGCAAGGCCTTTTCTGCTCCCCACATGACTCCACCAGTGAACTGTAGATGCTCTTTGCGATCTTCTCTCCAAGATCCATGGGATTAATGTGACGCAGGAGCTCTCCTCCAGCCACGCTGGAGTTGCTTCCCTCTGGTGGGCTCTCCTTGTGTTAATGGAGGATTTATACAAGAAGGGAGCGTAACGGGATATATCGGGTCCTTTAAGTAATGGTGCAGCTCACAGTAGCATGTTCAGAGGCTGGACCCCTTTCTGAGAAGCTAAAAGTCAGACGGTGCCTTGGTCATTTGTTGCCTCGTTAGGGCTTGGGAAGGCAAAGCACTGCAGCACATCACCACCGTGCAAACAAGGGTGGACTGGGAGTCCGGATGCTTATCCCATGACACTTGTAATGATGATTTTTGTAGCTGTCCCCGCTGTCCTTCACAGGAGCTGTCTGCTCGAATAGAGGGAGAGATGGAGCAGGAAGCTTTTATGGAGACCTGTGTGCAGAGCAGAACAGATCAGAGCTAAGAAGATGCAAACAAATAGCTAAGAGCTATGGTGGCTCATTGCATCACTGGGTTGCTGGACTGTCAGGCCAAGACCACTGTGCAGCAAATGGGGATAGCTGGGAGATGGTGGGGTCAGCAGTGCCTATGGAAAGCAGGTATAGAGGCCAGAACTGCTCATTTGTGCCAGAGCAGAAATGCTGTAAAGCCTGGGTCACGTTTATACACCAGTTTATTTTGAGAGCATTAGGAAAAATTAGGAATGAGATCCTTGTGTTTGTGGCTTCTCTTGACTGACGTTGGAGCTTCCCAGGTACCCTGCCAATGGGAAATGCAAAGTCAAATTTAGCACTCAAAAAATTAGAAGTGAGATTCTTGTGTGCAGGTCTTTAACAGTGCTTGACTCATGCTGGGAAGACAGAGGAGGAGGAAAACTGTCACTGCTGCATTTTTTTGTTTTGGCATACAGAAAAATTGTTCTTTCTCATAACATGCAGATGCTGCTGCTGTGAGGAGGTCCGGTGTGTGAGTGTCTGCACTATTCATTATCTTGCTGTGTGTGGGGAACTGAGGGAAAGGGAGCTAGAAGTGCATTGCTTGAGATTGGTCCCCCCAAACTAAAGTCAAGTGACTTTGACCCTGCTTCAGGTACGTCATAGTTGTCCTCCAAAAAAGAAAGTATATTCTCTTATGCTGGTCTATTGTGACTATAGCACATGAAATTCTTAATTCTGAGTTTTTATTTATTTTTTTAATAGCAATGTATCCCACGTCATTTCCATTGGAAATAATGCTGTTGACCTGCCTCATTGAGCTCAAGAGTTGCATAGTAGGACCTTGGGCACAGCCTGGCATAGGGCAGATGCTCATTGAGCTTTGCTGAGCCTCTATCACCTGCAAAAGGAGCTGGAGACATTATAACAACAGGATCTTTTGTAAATTGCTGTTGCTCCTGCAAAGAGCAGTTTAATTCACAAGCACCAGTCCTGAATGTGTACGTACTGTAATTAATGAAGTTCTTTAAATGCCCTTGGATTTCGTTACCTTTAGGGGTGGTGGAAGATCACCCCACCCGACTCCAGCGCCCATTCTAAGCACAGTTTTTGCTTTAGTGCTCAATCACACATGACTTCCCCGTGTCCTCTGGCATTGCATCCTCTACATCTCAAACGGAGACTCGCCTTCGGAATTCTTTTTCTTATCCAGTTCTACGACACTGTATTTTCATATCAACACTGCAGCCACTGTGAAATGCTTTGCATGATAAAAGCAACACAGAAATCCCTACGAACTGCTGTGGAGCTGCCTCGGTGAGAGGTTAGCTTGATGAAGTGTTTCTGGGAATTGGGAAAAGAACCTGGACAAGCGTGTACAATGTGTCTCTTGGGTTGGCCTTTTGATGCTCACACAGAGTAACATAAACCCAGGTGCTGAATGTTGTATTAAACCAGCTCCCCACAAAGCAATCTAATAACAGAGACATGTAAACAACAGCATGCTAGCAATAAATGCAATTATCAGTAAACTGAATTACACAGAAGAGGCGGAGATGACTCCTGTTATCATTTCTGGGGAATATAACTGAAGCGCCTTGCCGAGTGCCAGGGGAGCAGGGTGTGACAGCAGGCGCTTTGCTGTACCCAGGAGCCATCCCTGGGTGTCAGTGACACCCTGGCCATGCTGTGGGTACACTCAACACTTTGCTGCATGCTGAGCACCCAGCAGTGTATGCTGGCCTCAGCTGCTGTCTCCTAACAGCGTCCTGGGAATAGGTGGCCTTGGCTGTGGTAGGGGATGGTGCTGCCGCTTTTGGAGCACAGTGTGCGGGGATATGCAATGTGCTGCATTCAAGGAATAGAGTTGAACTCGTACAAATATCAGTATTGCTTCTGAACCCGTTTATCATAGAATCATAGAATGGTTAGAGTTGGAAGGGACCTCAAATATCATCCAGTTCCAAGCCCCCTGCCCTGGGCAGGGACACCTCCCACCACACCAGGTTGCTCCAAGCCCCATCCAGCCTGGCCTTGAACCCCTCCAGGGATGGGGCAGCCACAGCTTCTCTGGGCAACCTCTTCCAGTGCCTCACCACCCTCACAGCAAAGAATTACTTTCTGGTATCTAATCTAAATCTCCCCTCTTCAAATTTATAACCATTACCCCTTGTGCTGTCCCTCCCCTCCCTGACCAAGAGTCCCTCTCCAGCTCTCTTGGAGCTCCCTTCAGATCCTGGAAGGCTGCTCTAAGGTCTCCCCAGAGCCTTCTCTTCTCCAGGCTGAACAGCCCCCGCTCTCTCAGCCTCTCTTCATAGGAGAGGTGCTTCCAGCTCTCTGAGCACCTTCATGGCCCTCCACTGGACCCATTCCAGCAGGTCCATGTCCTTTCTCTGTTGAGGACTCCAGAGCTGGACACTGCTCCAGGTGGGGCAGCATAGAGGGGGAGAATCATCTCCCACAAACTGGTCTGTTTGTCTTGCTGCTCAGTGTCTTCTCTACTTGAACCATGGCAATGGAAGTGGCACTGGCATCTTGTGATGGCGAGTGCTGAGGGCTAGCTCTGCGTTGTCACATTGGCTGTCACCTGGCTTCGATTTAACACTGTTCGATAAGTCCTGGCTACTGACTTGGGGAAGGAGTGGAATTGCGTAAAAGCCCTGAAAGCAGGGAAGGGAAAGTTTGCAGCTTCTGTGTAGGCTTGGTGAGAGCAGCTGAGCTGAAACCAGTGACCCTTCCCAGTAAGCGGGGGAAGGCTCAGGCACAGCGTTGCGCTGGCATGGGGGAGACCTCCCCACGGTGTCCTGAAGGGCAGGAGCGTTTGTGTGAATGCTGGGATGTGCTTGGAGCATGGCTTGTGGTGTGTCGCCTGCACCAGCAGGCTCTGGAGCCAAGAAATGCAGTATGGCAAGTGCCTGTCATGTGGAAGGAGCCTTTTGACACAGAGCTGTGGCCTCTGGGCGAACCTGCAGCTAGATCTGCTCCTCGTGGCTCTGCTGGCTGCGCTGCATGAGAGTCGAGGGAAACCTGGGAGTTTGAGCAAAGGTGGGTGCATTTGTTACAGAAAAAAAACTGGAGAGAGCAGCAGTCCTGGCTGCTTTAGGGGAAATTTAGTGGTAGGAGATCACCCTGCCCGACTCCAGTGGGCGTCTCTGGAGGAGGGCCGAGCCTTGCTTCTCCATCGCCTTTAGTGCCCCATCGTCTTGCCTTTGAGAAAAGGGAAATGGAAGTTTCTTTGTGCTCTCTGGAAGCCCATGTAGATAATGAACCAGATTCCTCAGCTTACTAAGCACATTAGTTCTGGTAGTCTAAATGCTAACAGTAAAAAACACTTTCTAAAAAACCCCACAAACATACAGACAATGATTATCTCTTTTTAGCATAATCTTACTTTAAAATTAAGGTTACCAAATGATACTAAAAGTGCAGGGAAGATAAAAGAGAAGATTTTGCACAGTGACAAGCTACCTTGTCTTTGAAAGATGATCTTTCCAATTTAGCAGTGTGGTATCCAGAGGACTCAGGGTTACACACAGCAAAATTAGTTTCTTGCGTTTGAAGACAAATGGGACGTGTGAGCAAACGCAGAAAAGCTGCTTCCTCCTGCCTCTTTCCTGAGAACCAAAACCTGCTTGCAGAGCTGGTTGATTGACTGTATTAAACAGCAGTGCAATTCAGATAAAAGATTATCTGACATTTTAAATATCTGTAAGTTTAATGTAACAGGTAAAGACTGTCTCACAGGGATATTTTATCTATGGAGTCACAGTTTTACGAGGTGATTATAACGCAAGCAATTGACTGCCATGTGGAGTATGTGCTAAATGATATCTTGAATGATAATGATGGTTCACTTGGCAGCCTGACAGGTCTCTGATCCATTTATAACTGCACAGAAACGGGTGTGAGGGAGCTGCTGCCAGATGGCACTGCCAATACGTGGGGATAAAGTGTTGAGCAAGCTGCCCAGCGCTCGGTGGCTGCAGGTGTAGGGGCTGTGAGCCGTGGTCAGAGTCCCGAATTGCTGCTGCCAGGTTCCTGGTGTCGGGCTGGTGGAGGCTGGGGCTGAGCCACTGTGGGTCTGCCTGGCTGCGGTGTCTGCATGGAGGCCAGGCAGCACGGTTTGGAGGCTGAAAAAAGTACCTGATAACTCCTTTTTAATAGTTGGCACTGTGTCACTTCACCCAAAACCCGAAATCACGTTAGATGCAAGAATATTAGAGCTAATGAATTGCTCCAGTCTTTTTTTTGTCCGTCACAAACTATTCAGTTGGCTAAATTTTTCAGTAAACCCAAAGGCGTCAGCTTTGAAGCAGTCTTACTACCCTGAATAGGAAAACAACCACACACAGGCACTTGGAGCAAACAGTTTTGTGTGTTTATGGCTGTTTGTGAGGAGGCAGCTGGAATTTCATACGGTGTGTTTATCAACTGGCGCTCAGCATTGCCTTGGAGATTATAACTAGACCCGTTCCTCTTGCATGATGCGGAGCTCATGCAGTTATGTCATGGCAGTTATTCTCTTTAATTATTGTCATGCCTGTTTGTGGATGGCAAGACCTTGTGTTCTTAATTCCTTTCTGCCCATCACAAAAGGATGCAGAGCTGTCTTGGGGCAGGGTTGCGCTTTTTGGGAGGTGGGTGGGCTGGGAGGGGACAGCCGTCTCCATAGGCAGTGGCAGCTGAGTTTGGCCTTGGGGACATGGGGAGGAAGCACTGCAGAGTATCGAGGAGGTTGACTTGGACTCCAGTAGCTCCAGGCTTCCTGCTGCTTCTTGCAAAGTAGCAATGCATGGGATACTGTCCACTTTCACTCAACCTCCTGCCACTGTTGGCCTTGGGCTGATGGGCAGCACCTGGAGGTTATCGGTGCAATAGACCTCACACCAGTTTGACAGCAGATCCACTACAGGGAGCATCAGCTGAGGTCTGGCTTTCTTCTGTCTGTTGAAGGCTGCAGTGGGCAGAAGGACAGGGCCTGGGTCCAGCAGACCCCCAGCAGTCACTGAACCTTCAGTGGGACATGCCTGGGGAGGGCTGGGAGGGTGTCTGTGGGACTGTCAGTGGGGCGGGGAGTGCTGGTGCAGGGCTTCGGGGACAGGGGAGAAGAGCACAGCACCCAAAAGTCCAACTCCTATGATACCAACTCCTATGATAGTCACTGTGATGGCTCAGGTTTGCAAGAGAGAGGCCAGGGTGGCACCTCTGAGCTTTGTTTTTGGAGAGCCATGACCTGTGCTCTGCCGCTTACAGGTTAATTCTCCAACCTGGCAAACTCGGCCTTGCCACGTCTCCCATAGCCAGAGACTCTGCCGAAAGTGATGCCCTGATGCAGATAAAAGCCTGACTCAAGTCTTGAGTGCAATGAAATGTTACGCAAAGAAAAAGAGCAAGAGACCATTTCAGAATCTTTTCTGGTGATTCATCTGGGAAATTATCTGGGAGCAGATAATTTACTGCTAATTGGGTTGGGTTTTTTTGTCCAGTGTCATTGTGAGAAGATATTCCAGCATCCTCTCACCGTGCAAAATGGGCCGGGTTTTGCTTTGAAATTCATCAGCTCTGCAGCCAGTGAGACGCACGAGTAATGAGCTGCCAAGATCAGGAGATACTTTGTGGGGGATTATGGTATCTCCCAGGGACTGTACTGACCGTTATAGTGTGTAGTCATAGTCTATGGACTAGACTCTTGGCTGGTGCCATGTCGATTAACTGGGGTGAATTTAAGGAATTGTGCTTCCCAGGAGCTCTGGACCACAGCAAAGGCAATATGTGCAGAGAATAAGCAGGAGAAGCGCTCAAAAGCAGGAGAGGCAGAGGATGGGTAGAGCTGGCAAATAGATTTTGTCAATTAGCTTACTGAAAATGCTGGAATTCTTCATTGGTCATGTAAACAATATTTAGTTTTCAAGCCTGTCTAACAAATCTATTGGAGCAAAAAGGCAGGTGCTTTGTTATCATGGCATGTGGTGGCAATAACTTCTCCCGCTCCCAAAGCCCATTAGCTAAGCGACTAGAGCATTTGGCAAGGCCAAGGTCAGACCTTCTCTCTGCAACACCCTTCTCCAGAACAGTGTCCTTGCCACTAGCTCTCTGATTTTATTTCCTCCTCTAGACATGCCTAGCCTACAAGAGCTTGCATGGCCAGACAGCCCAACTGGCCTGGCCTCCTCCCAGAGATCTGGGCAAGCTTCCTCCAACTCCTCTCTCCAAATCGGCTTGGAAATGAATGATTTTTCAACCAGGGGCAGGCATTGCTTATTTCTCCCCTCAAAGTTTCTAAAATGTTCCTGGAACATGTCCCTGACAACCTGAGGCTGCTCTTTGTCTCGCCGTTCTCTACCATTCCTGAAGAGCTCACAATTTCTGATATTCATACTTACAGAAAAATGCCCTTTCATCTAGAGAGTTCAAACAGAACATTTTCCACATCATTACACAGTCCCCAACACACACTTTCACTACCTCCAGCTCCATTTCTTTTCTGGATAATAATTGAACCCAATGGTATTCCAAAACTTGCCGGATAATAGAAAATAGTCTGAAACAAATTGGAAGAAAATGCATTTGCGATCAAAATGACCCCAAGGCGTAACACGTGTTCTTTCTGCCATATCTCATGATGAATGGTCATACAGGCACACAGCCGAGATATTGAGACCACACTGGCAAACCATTTTCTTCTTGTCAAAAAGCAATGCTAAATCATGGCTGTTGTTTTCACACCAGGTGGTCCAAAAAGCCTCTCATGGGAGAGCTGTATCTGTAGAGTAGAGAAAGCATTACATCCAGCTAAATACAGACTCTGCAAAATCATGGCTTCTTTCTGCTAAATCATGGCTTCTTCTTTTTCTACAGGGAAAACAATTTTCACTAAGTTAATTGCAATTTTACATACCTCTTAATATAAATGCAGGTCTTTTTTACCTCCTCCTTAATGCTTTTTTAGGTGTGAAAACCTCTGGATGGGAGAGCTTTGTAATTTTGTATGTCCGTGCACAGCGGTCTTACCATAATATTTTGTGTTCTTAAAAAACCTTTGAAACTCTTTTTCCCCTATTCTTATTCTCTTGCGGTACAAAGGAAAAATCAACATGATCATTTCACAGCAGAAAAGTAAATTATTTGATAATGAAATAGAGGGAAATTCTTTTTCCTATTTCTATTTCTATTTCTTTTCTTTCCTTTTTTTTTTTTTTTTTTTTTTTTCTTTGCTAGCAATGTTTAACTGTTAGCTAGGTAACCAGAGGGAAATGAGAAAATACATAAGAGCTGTTGTTTAATCAAGTCTCAACTACCTGACCAGTCTTCAAAACAGCAGGGATCAGTTTCATGGTAAACCTTCCCGTTTTTTTCATGGCTCTGGCCATGTAAATAAAATATAAAATGACAGATGTGAAAGCTTGCAGAATAACTGCTCTCAGGGTAAAAAGGTGCTAATGGTTTTGGTGCTGATCCTGGGAATTTTCTGGGATGCTGTCTTTTATCCAGGTTTCTTGGTATTTTGGACAGTGTCATAGATGTTGGCCTGAAATATATGTTAAATAGAATATTATCCTATGAATGCTTAAACAAGGACGTGGAATTTAAGTGCTGCTCAAAGAGCATCTTGGGCCTCCCGTTCCACACTCACGTGCAGCAGGGGGTGCAAGAAATGGTCCCTAGCAGTGGGTATGTCATGGACTCATGGGAGTGTCAGAATCTGCAGGGAGCAGATGTGGCAAAACTTCCGATTTCCCGATATTTAGTTGTTCTATCAAACAGCCCCAGTGCAGCCGCCTGTGGGATTTTTGTTGGTTTTGTGCTCCAAGGGCAGATTTCCATCTTCCTCCCACAGTGAGCCCTGCGGGAAAGGCTCCCACCATCCATCCCACTGCCTCGGCAGATGCTCTGCCAGTGAGTGTTGTCCATTCTCTCAAATCTTTTAAACCAGAAAGCTCAGCATCTAGAGACATAGAGTGTAAGAATTATAAACCACAAATACTGCCGCTATGAGCATATACAGTATTGCAAAGTCACGTACAGTTTCTAGGCAAAAAAAAAAAAAGTTTCTATGACTGATGCAGGTTGCTGTCAAGTATTCCCCCATCCATTTGTGCTCTGTCGTAGCTTGGTATAACGCGGCTGGGGACAGCTGCTGAGGTTAATGACACTGGATGGAGTGTGTCTTAAGACACTCAGAAATTGTCTACAGAACTACACACAGGCATCACCTCTGCTCTGGCGGTTCTGGCACCACAGGGCTCTGAGCTCTCTGGAAGAACCAGATAAACACAGTCAGTGCCTGTGGGAACTTGCTGATCCTTTGAGGACTATCTCCAGCTTCAGTTGAAAGCAATAGTGTGTTAATCAAATTTGGTGAGATTAAGAAATTAGGGAGTATGTTCTGGCATAGTTCATGCAAAATGCCATGAGAGCTGTTAGTTTTGCTTTGATTTTGCATTAGCCTGTGTTACAGTCCTTTGGTTCAAGACCACAGTGAACACTAAGAATTAGGTGTGGTTTATGTCAGTCTCCATAACAACATCTGAAACAACTAAAGTGATTTGCTGTGAGTTGCTTGCGTTTTGGAGGTGTGTAGTACATGTGAGTGAGGGCTTAGCTGGGGCTGCACCAGGGCTGGGTATCTTCTGGAGACAACCACTGCCCACCAGCAATGCCACGTCCTGATGAAACTGTGCTCTGGCCCAGCCACACGGTCCATCTCAGCCCCATCTCCAACCACAACCTGGTGTCCCCACCTTTGGTGAGGAACACTGGTAGCTGGCACGCTGGCCACAGCTCCTGTGTCCCACAAGCAGCCTGGGGAAGGACTGCCGCTTCCCTGCCTCTGGTAGGAGAGCTGACTGGAGTATATTTTTTTAAAAAAATCTTACTGCTTAGGTGCTTTTGGTTCCAAGCCCAACAAATGACTGTTTGAATCTAACACATTAAAAAAATGCTCCTCTGCAAAGCCAGTTCCCCCAGACCCAGTCAAGCAGTGTTTAAGATACTCCATTGCTTCTGCAAAGGCAGGGGCTGTGGATGGACCAAGCAGAAAAAACTTGCCCCTGATTTCAGGAGAGGCTTCAGGTGTGCCTTATGGGAGGGTGCTGGGGATGCTGGGGAGCACTTGTTGCTCGGGATGGGATGGGAAAAGCTGGGAGCACTGCAAAGAGTGCAGCCACAAGCATGCTAAGAGAAAAACTAGAACCTGGGAGTTAAACATCCAAAGGCACCTCCCTCACCCAGTTTCTCAGAGAGGAGCTCAAAATATGGAGAGTACACCATGTGCCTTTTACACTGCGCTTCCTTACTTGAGATTCTGTTTCAAAACTGTGTTTTGACAAACAGTTTGTTTGGCCGCTTCAAACAATAAATCATTCAGCATCCCCCCAAATGGCTTTTTGCAATGAATAAAATTGTGTTTATGCCATTGAATTAAAATATTGAAGACAGAGTAAGATGACTGTGAGTAACACAGCCACGAATCTCATTCACAGTTCTGCAATCTGCTGTTCAGCAGTGCTTCTTCCACTCCTCCTTATTAGTTGTGTATTTGCTAGCTGTTTTGACAGCATTGGAGAAGCCTGGAGGAGTTTCTTTCTGTGGGCCTGGGGTGGCAGGAGGGCTCTGGCACCGTCCCTTGTCCCAGCCAGGCTGTTGCTGGCCTCTGCAAGGGCCATGGGACAAACTCTGGTTCCAGGGTGTGAAGGGGCAGCTCCACCAAGGGTGTTCTGGAGAGGAAGGAGCTATTCAACCCCTCCCATCGATGCCCTTTTTCCCTCAGATATGATCCCAGCTTGCCAGGCACTTGATTGTCACTGGATGGATCATGATTGGGTGGTGGTGTGGAAAAGAACGGGATTTTGAACTCTTACTGTGGTTTGTTAAGACAAATATAAAGATTAACTAGGTTGTGACTGTTAGTAGACTGGTTAAAGTTGGAAGGGATGTTAAAGATGATCCAGTTCCAACCCCCCTGCCCTGGGCAAGGGACACCTCCCACCACACCAGGTTGCTCCAAGCCCCATCCAGCCTGGCCTTGAACCCCTCCAGGGATGGGGCAGCCACAGCTTCTCTGGGCAACCTCTTCCAGTGCCTCACCACCCTCACAGCAAAGAATTACATTCTGGTATGTAATCTTAAATCTCCCCTCTTCTAATGTAAAACCGTTCCCCCTTGTCCTGTCACTCCCCTCCCTTCAGATCCTGGAAGGCTGCTCCAAGGTCTCCCCAGAGCCTTCTCTTCTCCAGGCTGAACAGCCCCAGCTCCCTCAGCCTGTCCTCACAGCAGAGGTGCTCCAGCCCTCTGAGCATATTTGTGGCCCTCCACTGGACCCGTTCCAGCAGGTCCATGTCCTTTCTCTGTTGAGGACTCCAGGTGGGGTCTCACTAGCACAGAGCAGAGGGGGTCAATCACCTCCCTGGCTCTGCTGGCCACGCTTCTTTTGATGCAGCTCAGGATACAGTTGGACCTTTACAAACTTGATTGTTTACGCAGCTTACCTTGGTGCTTGCTTTGTGTACACTTTGTTTTATTATGGTTCCTAGAGCCATGTTTACTGCGTTCAACTGGTACCTTCTCCTTGCTCCAGGCAGTGGGGGGAGATGCGGCCACCCAAGGGCAGCACCCAAGTGCCACTCAAGTTCCGAAGTGCATTTCCCCGCTGAGGTGCCTGAAAGTACAGTATCTTTTTCAGAGGCGGATTTTGACGCCAATACCTCACCCAAGAGCAATTGGAACATCCAAAGCCATGCCGGGCTTGTTGGGTGGGCACAGCAGCACAGGCTGTGGTCCCCTAGCATGCTCCAGGGGCTCAGCACGAGGGTCTGCCCTCATGCTGCATCTCATGGGGTGCTACTCATGTTTGAGCTCACAGGAACCCCGCCAAGGAAATCCAACGGCATCTGTCATAAAAATGCAAAGGCAGTAAGGGAGATGAATTTTCCACCTTTTCCCTGGCACCGTAAAGCTTTGTGTTTATCTTACTGGGGATGAAGCGATGCATATTTATGTTTTCCTTATGATATGAACCTTCCTTTTGTCAAGGAAAGGGCACACAGAAGGTGTGTTTCCAAATCAAAAAAACATGAATGCTAAGGTAAGCCTTCACATGGTTTTCCTATTTTCCAGTATCTATAAAGAGATTCCTGTGGCATTTCCAGAGTCGCTCTGCAGCATGTAAAGCTCCATCCTGACAGACTGGGTGCAGTTTGTCTGAAGTAGGGACAGTCTGCATTGATGCTCCAAACAGCTGACTTGGCAACCTTTCAGCTCTTGCTTATCCTTGGTTTTAATGGGAAAGTGCTCTTCCTTTATTACTGTGAGCTGCGCTTTAGCTGTAACAGCTAAATAAGAAATGTAATTTATATTCCCTCTAACATGATGGTTCTTCTAGTGGAGACACTGGTTTCACATTGATCTTCCATCCTATGCAGACAGATACTCCCCATCAAAGAACACAAGTGTTGCCAAGTTAAGCTCTCAAAGCACAGCGGAGCCAGACCTTGGAGCAGCCTTCCAGGATCTGAAGGGAGCTCCAGGAGAGCTGGAGAGGGACTCTTGGTCAGGGAGGGGAGGGACAGGACAAGGAGTAACGGTTTTAAATTGGAAGAGGGGAGATTTAGATTACACACCAGAATGTAATTCTTTGCTGCGAGGGTGGTGAGGCACTGGAAGAGGTTGCCTGGAGAAGCTGTGTCTGCCCCATCCCTGGAGGGGTTCAAGGCCAGGCTGGATGGGGCTTGGAGCAACCTGGTGTGGTGGGAGGTGTCCCTGCCTAGGGCAGGGGGTTTGGAACTGGATGATCTTTGAGGTCCCTTCCAACTCTAAGCATTCTGATTCTATGAAATTAACCTGCAGTCCTGGCTGTAAATCCTGGAAATGCAGGTTTAATAGGGAGAAACACATCAGGAGCCAAGGGAAAAGAAAAGCCATGGGGGAGCAGCCAAAAAGATTGTCCAATTATTTTAATAAAAGAAAAAGCAGATGATTTTCTGCAGCTTCACCTAAAAACCAGCTGAGTTTCTCGGGCCAAATTTCCAAAATGAGAAGAAAAAAACAATAGGCTGACGTATATTTCAAATTTTAGAAAGTTTCAAGCTGAAACAACAAGCAGAGGACATTGTAGTGGGCAGTGTCAGGCGGCAGCACAGGCTGCTCCTGGCCCCACTGATGCTTCATAAATAATTTATTACAAAGATTGTATCCGTGATACAGTGGAGTGCCCGAGCCATTTATATATGTATGACATATGTCATCTTATATTTGCTGATTTTGTACTTACTGACTCCACAGTTAATGCTTTGGTCTAACTTTACTGTTAGTGTGGCAAATAGATGAGCTATTGCCTGGTCGTGCTCATCATGGAGACTTTTTAGAATGGCTTTCCCGGTAGCCAAACATTAAATAATAAAATGCCAGTAGGCAGCCTGCTTTGAGAAAAGTCTCCCTTATTTCATCTGTCGTAGCAGCTTCCATTGATTGATTTTACAAAGTTGATCATGTTTTAAAGGACAGGGCCATAAATCACACACCTTGGGCTGTCTCAGGCACAGAATGCAGTTGTGACAATCCAAATGAATACAAATGCGTTGCTGAAACATCCATCCCCGTCTGTGGCGCAGCAAGAGCAGGGACGAGGAATGTTATTCATTCTACGTGGGAGGGGTTCCAGATCTCTGGAGGTATGTTGTCTAGAAGAAAACAAGAGAGAAATTAAGTCATAGCATTTAATCTTGTCTCTGAGTGTTAATTGATAGTTGCTAGGCATCAGATAAATCTAATAATTTATCAGTCAACCATAAAAGCAAAGTATTGGCAAACTGGTACCACATGTAGGTTGAAGTTCACTGGGGGATTCAACCTGAGAGAATTGCAAGTGCGATACCTCCTCTTCCTGTAGTTTTCTTTCATTCTCTATGCTAGAGCTCTGTTTTGCTGCAGGCTGTTAACTGCTTTCTCTGCAGCACTTTGACTTGGTACCTCCTGTTCAGAAACATTCACAACAAAGGGAGAAGAAGGACAACAATGAAACTTGCAGAAAGCTTTATTTTCTTCTCACAGGCACTCCAAATGGAAAAGCTGATACCTCGGGTATTTGCACTTAGAAGAATTTGAAAGGAACCTTAGAGGGGAACCGATTGGATTTTTGTCTGTCATCTTAGTTTTGTGCATAGTTATTGAAGAGGAGAAATAGTAAAAAAAGTGGAATAGTCGCCTGCAGCCCGTGGAGTGCTCCCAGCACAGGCTCTCTGTGTCCACCCTCCCACTCCTTCCCGCTCACCACCCGGCACTGGTGTCTTTTTTTGCAGAGCGATGGTTGGTTTCATTTTAGCTACTGCCTGAGCTTAAAGTCTCACCAACGTTCCTGAGAACATTCCTGATTCCTCTGGAATTCGCCATGGGCTTGACTTGTTGCTCCATCCTAGCAGTGGGTGTCCCCCGAGCCTTTGCCTGCTGCAAGGTGTCCTGGTTCTCCAAGGCACGGCCTTGGCCGATGTGAGGAAAAAGAAAGAAACAGATGACTCAGATCACTTTACTGTTTCTATTTCTCATGCTTTATGGTGAAGAAATATTCTGCCTCAATGTCCGTCTCTCTTTGCATGGTGGTTTCAGCTGGGATGGAGTTCTCTTTTTTGCTAGCAGCTGGTGTAGTGCTGGGTTTTGGATTTGGGGTGGAAATAGTGTGATAGCACCCTGGTGGATTTAGTTGGTGCTGAACACTCGAGGCCTTTTCTGCTCCTCGCACCGGCTCACCGGTGATGGGCTGGGGGCACAAGAGGTTGGGAAGGGGACACAGCCAGGACAGCTGACCCCGACTGGCCAAAGGGCTGTTTGTGCCATGTGGCATCATGCTCAGCATGTAAAGCTGGGGGAAGGAGAAGGGAGAGGGGAGGGGAATCCTGGAGTGATGGCTTCGGTGTTCCCAAGTGACGGAGCCGGCTTTCCTGGGGATGGCTGAACACCTGCCTGGGAGGGGGAGCGGTGAATTAATTCCTTCTGTTGCTTCGCTTGCGTGTGTGGCTTCTGCTTTACCTGTTAACCTGTCTTTATCTCAACCCAGGAGTTTTTCCTCGCTTTTCCTCTCCTGATTCTCTCCCCCATCGCAACTGCAGGGAGTGAAAGAGCAGAGCAGCTGCTTGGTTCTAGCTGCTGACTGGGACTAAACCATGACACCTTGTAAGTTTTCCAGCCATCCTGGTCACATGCAATGTTTCCTTTAGTAAAAAATTGGAGGGAAGGGAAAAAGAAAAAAACCCCACAGTTTATTTTCAGGGGAGACTGTAGCAAAATCCCATCCCCACAATACTAAAAGCTCCTCAATCTGGGCTTTCCTCTGATGTTTCCTCTGACAAGCTGTACCACTGGTGCCCTTACAAGCTCTGGAGTTTTCCTGTACCGAGCTTTTTGCCAGGCTGGGCTTGGCAGGAGCTCTGTGGTGCTGGGGGGTAGGAGTTGGACTCGCTGGTTCATTCTGTACTGATATTAAAGGTTATTACTGACCCTTCTGAAGCAGCTTTCCCTCTGATGAAAGTCTCTGTGCTTTATCTCGTCCTGTAAAACAGAGGGATGAGTAGAGCTAATGGCTGGCACATTGTGTAATAATATATCACCGTTTAGGGATTTGCTGGCAAATAAACACCCAACAATTAAATTACAACCATGCCTCCTTTGGGTTGCCTCCCTTCTCCCCTGAGTACTGCTTAAACCAGGTGAAGTTTGTAAGGGCTGTGTGCCCAAGCTTCACTGGGGAGCTGTGTCCTAATAGCATTATGGAAACCCGTGAATATTAACAAGAGCTGGAGGAGCTGTGCTGCCAGCTGCAGCAACGAGGGTCAGGGTGCTCAGGTAGAGATAGGACTAATCAGAAATCATGTGTGTGAGCAGGGCAGCTCCCACCCGGGCATGGGCACGTGTGCCCTGTGCTGCACACTGGGACCAGTGCACAGGACATTATACACCTCCCTGTTGATACTGAGGTTGTCTGTTCTTTCTGATGGCTACCCTGATTAATATCACAGAATCACCTAGGTTGGAAAGGACCTTTTAAGATCATCTAGTCCAACCAATGGAAAAAAAAAATAAAAAAAAGAACAAACCACATAAAACACACACCACAATCAACCCACACTACAACACAAACAACAACAAACCCCAAAATACCACACCCCAAAAAACACACACAAAAAAAAAACACAAAAAACCAAACCAAAACCCACAAAAACCCCAGCAACCATAAACAACACACCACACCACCCAACACTAAGCCATATCCCTGAGCACCAAGTCAACTCCTCTCTTAAATACCTCCAGGGATGGTGCCTCAACCACCTCCCTGGGCAGCCCATTCCAATACCTGATAACCCTTTCAGTAAAGAAATATTTCCTAATATCTAACCTGAACTTCCCCTGGCGCAACTTGAAGCCATCACCCCTTGTCCTGTCATCTGTAACTTGGGAGAAGAGACCAACCCCCGCCTCTCTACAGCCTCCTTTCAGGTAGTTGTACAGAGCGATAAGGTCTCCCCTCAGTCTCCTCTTCCTCAGGCTGAATAACCCCAGCTCCCTCAGCCTCTCCTCATAAGATATGTTGTGTGTAATATAATAAATTGATGGCCAGTTGGAATGTTGTGATGGTCATGGTGTAGGATGCCACAGATGCTCTGAATTTGGTACCTGGAGATGGCAGAATTGGGCTCCTGCTCATAGAATCATTGAATTATAGAGGGGTTAGAGTTGGAAGGGACCTTAAAGATCATTGAGTTCCTACCCTCCTGCCATGGGCCGGGACACCTCCCAGTAGACCAAAAAGGTCTGAGACCAGGCTCAAAGCCCCATCCAGCCTGGTCCTGAACACCTTGAGGGATAGGGTGGCCACAGCTTCTCTGGGCAACCTCTTCCAGTGTCTCTCCATCCTCACAGCAAAGAGTTTCTTCCTAAGATCTAATCTAAATCTCCCCTCTTCCAATTTAAAACTGTTACCCTTTGTCCTAATGCTAAGCTCCCTGATCAAGAGTCCCTCTCCAGCTCTCCTGTAGCCCCCTTCAGGTACTGGAGGGCTGCTATAAGATTTCCCCGGAGCCTTCTCTTCTCCAGGCTGAACAACCCCAACTCTCTCAGCCTGTCTTCATAGGAGAGGTGATCCAGCCCTCTCATCATCTTTGTGGCTCATCCATCAAGGAGAACTTCCTGTCTGTGGAGTTGTGTAAGACCTCTTTCAGCTGTTCACTGCCATGGCATTTACTAGAATGGTTGGGTGGAGATGACAACTGTCTCCATCGTCGGCACCAGGAGCAGCTACGCCATCCATTTCCATCTTGACAAGGTATATGCCCCTGGGCAGAGTTTTATGTGACATGCAAACTCAAACATTTACATGGAAATTTGCCTAAATTTCTTAAGGATTGTCTTACTTGATATGCAAAGTTTTTATTCAAATCTAACTTTTCAGTGTATAAAGAAAATAAGGGCAAACATTTAGCTCTGAATAAATTAGATGCTCAAGGAATGAACAGTTTCATCTGCTGGAATTACTCAGCAGTAACGTTTCATTAACATGAAGTGCTCATCAATGGCTTTACAAATTAAAAGTGGTCTAACAACTTTTCAGTGACTTCAGGCAACTGCCAAACACAAGGAGAGCAGTCAAACAGCCTCTGTTGAGTGTCAGCGCGTTGCACCAGCAGGGACTGTGCCAGGCTTTCTGCCGACGCAGCACCCTTGTCCAGCAGTCGCCCTGGGGGATGCTGGAGTTCTTCTTGCTATAAAATAAACCCATTCACGCATGTTTATTCCCAGCTTTTTTGAAAGGAAAACCCAAGTGAAGCTCTAAACCAGTATTTAACTGGTGTGTTGCTTTTCCTTATTCCTGCCACACTAGATTAACTCACAAATGATTGCTGATGGAGGAGAGGCTGGTCATGAGCAGGCAGTGCACATTTGCAGCCCAGAAGGCCAATCGCATCCTGGGCTGCATCAGAAGATGTGTTGCCAGCAGATCCAGAGAGGGGATTCTGCCGCTTTGCTCTGCTCTGGAGAGACCCCATCTGGAGCACTGTGTGCAGGGCTGGAGCCCTCAATAGAGGAAGGACATGGACCTGATGGACTGGGTCCATAGGAGGGCCACAAAGATGATCAGAGGGCTGGAGCACCTCTGCTGTGAGGACAGGCTGAGGGAGCTGGGGCTGTTCAGCCTGGAGAAGAGGAGGCTCCAGGGAGACCTAATCGCAGCCTTCCACTACCTGAAGGGGGCTACAGGAAGGCTGGGGAGGGTCTATTCACAAAGGCCTACAGTGACAGGATGAGGGGCAATGGATTTAAGTTGGAGAAGAGCAGATTTAGATTGGATATTAGGAAAAATTTCTTCACTCTGAGGGTGGTGGAACACTGGACCAGGTTGCCCAGGGAGGTGGTTGAGGCCCCTTCCTTGGAGATATACAGGATGAGGCTGGATGAAGCCCTGGGCAACCTGGGCAACCTGGGGTTGTCTCTGTGACTGCAGGGAGGTCAGACTAGATGGCATTTAGAGGTCCCTTCTGGCCTGGATGATTCTATAAAGAAAGCTCTTCAGCAACTGTTGTAGCCATGTTGGTAACCTCCTGCCAGAATCTAGGATGATGTGGTTTTCTTATCTCTCTTGGGTTGTAGGGACCTTTCCAGTGTTGGGTAGTGGGAAAGTTCAGGGCTGTGCTCATGATACTTACCTTAATTTGTCTATAAATAATCATTTTTATATGATTTCACAGAAGGAGGTCACAGTCAGAACTGGATTAAGACCCTTTGTCTGGCATCACCTCATAAAGTGGCAATAAAGACAAAAGTTAAAATGAGAACTCATTAGTCATTAGCTCTCCCCTATGGATAAAACAGTATTTCAGGCTGATGTGGTCTGGAAAGTTCATACAAACACATGTATAACTGTACATCTATATGACTATATAAATGCATTTTAAAAATAGGTAAATGTTCAGTATGGATCACTAGACTGAAGAACTCTCCCGATGAACTTGGATGGCGGTCAAGGCTTATTCTGTGAGTAGCTTCCCCCGGCATCTGGTTCAGCGTTTGGGGCTTCTCTTTCCCTTCTCAGAATGAAATCGTACCCTCAGATGCTTCAGTCCCAGCATCAGTCTTATAATACGGTCTCTTTTTTTCTGCTGGTATCCTTATATCAGCAGGTTATTTAGGTGGTAAAACAGGATGTGAACTAAAAAAGGTGATGCTACAGGTGTAATGCTATGCCCACCAACAGTCTCTCAGGAAGACCCCAGTTACGCAAGATTTGATTGTTGTTTATGCCATGAGCTCCACCATCTCCAGCTACCCTGCCTGAAAGAGCAAACCCCAGCTTTTTTGGATACTGAGCTACAAATACATTCTGAAAGATAGAGATTTGGTGCCTCCTCAGGTGTAGAACATTTAAAAAAACCTTCCTTTTCAAATATATACCTGGAAAACATCCAGGCAGCAGCTTTTTGCAATATTAATGCTGTTTATATATTAGTGTTCCCTTGCATTAATATAATAGGCTAAGTATAGAAGATAGCTGGGGACTTTAGGATATGTCAAGAAGAATACAGCTTCACGAAAACAACATTTGGAGCTAATTACAAGACCAACGGGTTAGAACAACACTAAGCTGCCAAAAATCCCTGGATAGTTACTTATTCATAGTGAAATGAAATCCAGTGATTGAGGGGGGAAACGTGTCTGTAATAGAAATCATGCCTGGAATATTCATAGAGTAGTTTATCAAAAGAGTTCTTTGGAATATACAGTATTAGCATTTATAGGCCTTGCACACGTCCTTAAGGATGCTCTTCTCATTTCACTGGGAGCTACATCATCTTTATGCAGCAATAAGTTTATTTCAGCACACCATGTTCATCCAAAAAAAAACCAAACAAAAAAAGAAATAAAGAATGCTTAAATGGAAAAGAATTTAATGAAATTTCAGCTAGGCTGCAGGGCTATTAACCTTCTGTGGGAAGGATGAGCTGTGTTAGGGTTGTTTTATTCAGCTCTGTGCAGCCAGGGTTAATCTTTCTTCTTCCTGCTGTCCCCCCATAAAAATTACTATTTTTTTTTTCCTTCAGTTACAAAACAGAGGAGAATTTTGCTGTTGTGCAAAGATTTAAGCATCAGATGTCCTCAAACTGGAGTGTGTTGGGTCATGTTTTGGTGACTTGTCCAAATGTGAGTTACTGTAGGGTTTTCCCGTATATTTTATTCTCGTATTTTTTTCTTTATTTATTCTTCTTTTTTTTTATTCTTCTATTATTTTTTTTTAATTGAATGCCTTGTCCTTGAGCCACTTTAGCTAGTTCTGAGGAAACTACAGGACTAAGTGCAATGGGATTTCTTCCCCAATTCCCTCTGCATGGGCTATGGAAGAGCAGATACTGAGCATTGTGTTTGCCATGAATGACAGAGGTAACGGTTTTACATTAGAAGAGGGGAGATTGAGATGAGATCTGAGGAAGAACTTCTTTGCTGTGAGGGTGGTGAGGCACTGGAAGAGGTTGCCCAGAGAAGCTGTGGCTGCCCCATCCCTGGAGGGGTTCAAGGCCAGGCTGGATGGGGCTTGGAGCAACCTGGTGTGGTGGGAGGTGTCCCTGACCAGGGCAGGGGGGTCGGAACTGGATGATCTTGAAGGTCCCTTCCAACTCTAACCATTCTATGATTCTTTGTTTATGCTCTGCAGGTACAGTCGTGGTGGGAAGCTCAGTTAGAAGCAAGGCAGAGTAGGAGGCTGCAGGTGATACCTCCCTGAGAGACTGCTGCTCTGGGGAGGGAGGGGGGCAGCAGCAGCAAGGGGCTGTGAATACAGAGGTTTGGGAATTGTATCTACTGGGTGGCTTATGGAGGGGTAACCGCTTCTTTTGCAAAATGCCTGGAAATTGGGAGCCCCATGCACTTTTGACAGTGCATAGTGTTGTTTTAGAAGGTTTTACCGCTTATGTTCTGCCGTAGAAGATTGGAAGTAGCTGGCTCTTTTCCTACCACAAGGTTAAAGCAAGAAGAAATTGTTAGGAAACTTTTCTGAATATTTTTTCCTTCTAGAAAATCTCTGTCTGATATAGAAAGCAAAGCAAAGCAAAAAGGAATCCCCATCTACTGATCTGAAAACTGGCGATCCTGTGTTTTGCTTGTAGCTGTGAGAAGTTATAGAAGACAGAGCCATTCCATGGAAGTTCCTGTTTCATTTACAAATTCATTTTCTCTTGATTAGTTAAAAAACAGTTTCACCACCTACATTTGTGTTGTGGGTGTAGGTGGTGCAGCTCCCAAGTACCTGTATGGTGCATTTAGGATAAGATTTCAAATGATAATATTTCTTACTGGCATCCACAGGGCTTGGTCCTGTTTCACTGCCCTAATGATGCTTTCAGCACCACTGAGCCTTTGACTCATATGTATTGGGACACACGGTATTACATGGTAGGTAGTGTGTATGGCCCCCCAGGTCACAGAATCAGCTCTCCCAGCCACTTCCCATCGACATCAGCCTCTTGGGAGGACCCACTGCCCAGTGAAAGGCTGAAATGGTGCGTACCAGTCAGTCTGCCTGAAACTTCTCCAATTCTGACAAGTGCCATTAAATTTTACTCTGTATAATGACTGCGTTAGGGCAGAGGCTCCCTCTGCTTTTTCAGGTTTAATGAAAGATTCAGGGTAGGGGGTGTGTGGTTCTTTTGTCACTAGGGGAATGCCACCACAGCTAACAGACAGTATCGAATACTCTTTTGGTGCCAGTTTGCAGGCAGAATCGTCTTTCGTTGCTTTCATCCATTCCTTTGCTCTTTTCCTTCATCTCCCATTCCGTCTCCTAACATCAGTCGCATGAGGAGCGCAGTCACAGGGGTTATCTGCCTGCCTGCTGTAATGCCATGTCTTTACAGTCAAGCTTCTGTGGCTTTAAAGAACATATGACAAAGGATTGTGTTGCCCACAGGCTCACCCAGCACACCATCAGCCAAACACGGAATTCAATTAATGAGCAGCACAGATTGAAGGTGGCTGAAAAGGATCATTACTAAAGGCTGCGACAGGAGTCTGTTTTCTCCAGGTGGTGCTTTACCTGATAATCCAGAAGGATCCATCCTTTTTCTCTTCTCCATGAGAAGGGTGCTGCCAGGCTCAGCACAGCCAGACATGCCCACACTGGACTTTATTGAGTTATCAATACAGCATCTGAGGGATGCAAACTTTTTCAAGACTTAAGCCCCTTTTCGTCTGGCTTACGTTAAAGCCTTTTTTGTTTCCTGCTCTGAGCAAACCCAAATAGCTGCCCTTCTGGTTTGGTTAGAGTTGCCCACCTCCACTGCTGACCCCGTATGGGTGGAAGGGGAGGGACCGTGAGTCCAGGCAGTAAACACTATGTTTTGCTGTACCTACACTATAACAACAGATGAAATCTAATGAAAAATTTGCTTCTCTTCTGGAAAGAAAAAATAAATAAATCTATAGACTAAATAAGCCATTTTTATTACTCCCTTTAAAATAAGAGAAGATAATTTAACATCCTGGACAATCGTAACACCAAACAGTCAAAAATCAGCTCCTACTGCCTAAGATGATCCAGGATGGCAAAGTTTGAAAAGAGGAATCTTGTGTTATTAGACCAACCAGTGTCACCAGCAAACAAGGCAAAACCTGGAAGCTCAACCATTTGGGTTTTTTTGGATAGATTATTTCGTATTTAGATTGATTGCTTTTTGCTACAAATATTGTTACTTTCTATTTTTCAGCTTGTTAAGGAATTTTTTGTAACCTATTTGCCCACATGATTGTCTCTGACAGACTGTGGCATGTGAGCCAGTGCTGCCACTTGGATCGCTTTTCCCTTTTTTCTATAGGGAAAGCCTCTTCTGTAGTGATGTAGTAATAGAGTAGTTCAATTTTAATGTTCCACATAGGTGCTACTTTGGAGCCTTTAATCTTCAGTTAACCCGGATACACCTCAATTTGTACAGCTGCTCACTAGACTGTTCTAAGAAGGGTTTAAAGTCTGTATTTAGACAATGTGCCTGTAATTCCTGCTGTATATTGTATGGAATGTCTCTGATCTGACCCATCTGACTGGGTTAAAGGCAGCAGAGAGGCTCTAGGTGTCTGCAGCCGGTCAACAATGCTGGTCCTGTGAGGGCTGGGGCTGCACAGCCACGGCAAGTCCCGGCTCCCACCGCTGCCCAGTGCAGCATTCTGCTGTGAGGGGGCTGCTGGAGGTGCTCTAGCACATAAGACTTGCTGGGGAATGTGAATGCCAGGGTGACTCCTCTGCATGCAGGATTACACCCTCTCACGGTGTTTTACTGACTTCTGATACAAAGGTAAACCAAAGGTATCATACCCCCTGAAAGGTGTGAAAGCTTGGGTTTTATAATAATTGCTTTGAAACGGAAAAAGAAATGCTTTCGTAGAATCACAGAATGGTAGAGTTGGAAGGGACCTTAAAGATCATCCAGTTCCGACCCCCCTGCCCTGGGCAGGGACACCTCCCACCACACCAGGTTGCTCCAAGCTCCATCCAGCCTGGCCTTGAACCCCTCCAGGGATGGGGCAGCCACAGCTTCTCTGGGCAACCTCTTCCAGTGCCTCACCAGCAAAGAAGTTCTTCTTAATATCCAATCTAAATCTCCCCTCTTCCAATTTAGAACCATTCCCCCTTGTCCTATCACTCCACTTCCTGACCCAGAGTCCCTCTCCAGCTTTCCTGGAGCTCCCTTCAGATCCNCTCCCAAGTCCTTCTCCTCAGGGCTGCTCTCCAGCCATTCTCTGCCCAACCTGTATTTGTGCCTGGGATTGCCACGTCCCAGGTACAGGACCCTGCCCTTGGCTTGGTTGAACTTGGTGCCATCTGCACTAGCCCACCTCTCCAGCCTGTCCAGGTTCCTCTGGATGGCATCCCTTCCCTCCAGTGTGTCAACTGCACCACCAAGCTTGGTGTTGTTGGCAAACTTGCTGGGGGTGCATTCTATCCCACTGTCCATGTCTCCAACAAAGGTGTTAAATAGCACTGGTCTCAGTACCAGCCCCTGAGGAACACCACTCATCAGTGGCTACCACTTGGACATTGAGCCGCTGACCTTTTGAGTGTGGCCATCCAGCCAGTTCCTTATCCACACGGGTCCATCCATCGAACCCATGTAATTCAACTGTAATCCTCTCCCATCATGGCCTACATTATCCGGGAATTCAGAGGGAATGAAATGAAGGTGTTCTCTGTGGAAATAATCCCTGCCCTCTCTGCATACTCTGGCCCAAACTTCTGCTGTTCCATTTCCCCATGTGGCACCAGTCACCCTGGCAGTGGCTGTAGCTGCAGCACCTGTGTGCTCGCTTCCTGGGTTCCTCCCATGTAATCACCGCAGACTGTTTTCTAGGGAAAATTCTCACCAGTTGTTTCAATACACAAACATTTATATCATTGTTGTGTTGGGTTTTTTTGCAGTGAATGCTGAATTTTCCTTTTTATGGTAACAAAAATGGATTCAGCCAGTAAAATGTATCATAGCACATCTTTTGGTTGCTCTTTCTTTTGTGCGTCTTTCAAGGTTTGTCATTATAGTCTCTGTTTCCCTAAATTAGGAGAAAAAAACCCACAATCCAAAGCTTCTTTCCTTGTGTGAAGAACTGCCAGATCTGTATCTCAATTAATCCAGCAATTGTGATGATATAAGACGCTATTACATGCCAACTGGTTGTGGTGAAAGGGAGCTGCTTCAGTTATTTATTTCAGATTTAGCCCCGTCTCCTTTGGTTTCCGTGTTATTTTGTGAATCAGTTCTGATTTCAGTCAAGTGGGTTGGTTGTTACTAAGCCTTTGCAGGAGAGTGATTCTTAGCCTGCGCATGTTTTCTTCTGGCTGTTTGCTGCAGTGATGGGTCATCTAATTACCTGGTGTGATGCCTGTGCTCCCTGCCTGGGTCTCTGAAATCTCAGGCTGCATCGGTGGAGAAGTAACAATAAAGCAGTTTTCAGTGTGAAGTTGGGGGGGGATTCAAGGCTGAAATTCATTAATATTCTTCCAGACACTCTTCAGACTGCTCAACCACTGGATAATGTTCCTGTGAGTAAGAACAATCCTGTATTGGTTTAGCAGCCAATTATTGTATTATTTCACTGGTATCACAGTAGTTACAAAGAGTTGCACAAAGTTTGAAATTTTGAATGTCTGCCTTGGAAACAGTCAAAAGTTTTCGTGCTTCAGTTTGACCTCTTAGTTTCCATCATGATATTCCCCTGGGCATTTCTCCCCCTAAAAAACCTTTTTAAGCATCGGGATTTCACCAGCTGCTTCTGCTGTCTCCCTAATAGCTCTCAGCAGTGAGGTATTTGTAGTGTTATAGTCTCTTGTTCTTGGCAAAACCCTCAACATTTCTCACTCCTTGATGTTCAAACAGCGAGTTTTGTGTTTACTAGCAGCTGCATTTTCTATTTGTACCAAACTGAAGGCAGGATTTGTCAAAGGGAATGAGGTGCTTGTGTAGCCTTAACATTAAGGAACTGAGCACATAATTCCTCTGAGAGCGGGGCACACAAAATTCAAGCCTTAATATGTGGAGCTTCTGGTGATTGCCAGGCTGCTGTTGTGGGGAATGAATAAGCCCTTTGCTCATTCATGTACTCATAGCTGCAGGTATAGCTGATGCTGGTTTTCTTATATATATATTTGCTGGGGATACTGCAAATAGAAATACCCAACTGAAGCTGAGGTCTTTATGAAACTGTCTTATACATTGAGTTGTAATTAGACTGGAAGAGACCGAATTAAGATAGATAAGAATGTGCCTGGATAAGCCATGAGAGAGAACCCTATCAAAACATGCAGAAATTCTCCTTGTCCTAGTATGTCCTAGGAGCTACAAGGCTTCCTCCTGTGGTGATGCTGGCTAGGGGAGAAGGGGGTGCTGTGATGGGAGTCAGTAGCCAGCCTGGGGATGGACTTCACGGGAGCCCCAAATACTCAGCCTCTGGCTGCAGAGGTCTCAGGAGTGTGTGATTTGAAGTGCTTCAGGGGACTTGGGATGAACCACCCAGAAGGTTAAGCCATAACCTTCTAAGTAAGAAACAGTGAAGTGCCACTAAGAGCTACGCTGCAAGAGCTGGACCATGGAGCTCTCAGAGAGGCAGGAAGGTGGAAGAATCTTAAAATGAGGCAATAACTGTGACGTTTGCAAAGCTGGATCAGAGCATCAGCACTGCTGCTGTCTGAGGGTCTCCCCATACACTTGAGGTAATTTGAAGCATAAATAATTTTACAAAGCCATGTAAATTTGCTTCTGAGATGAAGTAGTGCTACATTTGGTTGTTATTAACAGAACAGCAAATTCAGGATTGACATTTGGCTGTTGACACTGGTCAGCAGAATTTGAATAAATCATTTTGGGTATATGTAAAAGTCCTGGTACTTTTGTAGCTAGCTGTTCTTCTGCATTGAGCTCCTGTGTGGCTCTGGTTCCTTGCCCAGATGAAGTATTTGGAGTATTGGAGTATTCTGCTAGTGTCTAGCACTGGAATTTGCAGCTCTATTGATGTTTCCTGGGATTTTCCTAATTCTAGGGTCCTGGAGAGCCAGACTCAGCTTAGCCTTGAGTGACCAGCATTGGCACAGTCCAGCTGGTGTCTCCCAATGGCAGGCGCAGCCACCATGCTTTGAGGAGAGCACAGAGAGCCCAAGGGCTCTTGCGGGCTATTCTGAATTCTGTTTGAACACTTGGCAAATTATTTCAGTGATAGCACAGGCAGCTGGTGCCCACTCCACATGAACAGTGCAGGGAGCGACATTTCCACCGAAGCAGATGGGGACAAAAAAGTCCTGACCGCCACGTTGCAGTAAATCATACAGCTCCACTGGGAGGGCTAAATTTAAACCCCTGGGTTTGTGAAACCCAAACAGAAAGAGAAAAACAAGAAAATTCTCCATGTTGGACATACGCAGTGAAGAGGATCTGGGGTGCCACAGCCCTGCACCACTGCTCTGGGCTGCCTTGGCATCACCAGCCCTGGTTTGGGTGTTATGAAGTGGCTTCAAATCAAGAGCACTTTAAACATGTGCAATAACCAGCAGTGCCAAGGAAATGCTGCCGACAGCCCCACAGTGACAAGTAAGGACTCTGGACAAAAGCAGTCCCATGCAGAAGGGACTGATGTGCTTCAGGGCTGGGGCACGAGCCTGGCTGACCCGCTGGGCTGTCTCCACTCGTGCTTAGGGAATGGGGCCAGAGGAAATGGGTGCAGCCCATCACGGTCCCTGAGTGACTGCTGGGTGACACACCATTACAAGTTGGAGATCCAGAGTGACATCTAGTCCTTAACATGGATCTGTGGGCACAAAATATGTGTCTTCCTCAGGTTTCACGATATGAAAATCTTTGCTGCTCATTGACTTTCCCTGAGCCGTGTGCCAGTGCTTCTTTTGATTTGGAGAGCTGTAGTTGTGCATGTGTGTGCAAAATCCATATCCATCCTTACAGCTGGCTCATCCCCCACAGAGCCTGGCGCTCCGGCGGCGAGACTCGTAACTGCCATCAGCGAGCGCGCTGTGACAGCAACCGATTCCGCTGCTTTCCCCAAGCGCTTTGTCTCCGTTTGGGATGTTACTTCCCAAAGGTTACCTGCTTTCTTTTGCTCTTCTGCTGCCACTCTCCCGTGGCAAATTTGGGTTTCTGTACAAGCTTTCTGCTTCTTTCCTCAGGCCACCCCCTCTTTAGGGACTTTGGACGTCTTTAGGAGGCTCCATGAGCAGGGATGTTTTTTAAAAAGGAAGCAGATATGAAGTGACACCAGGAAGATATTTTTAACTGCCTTTGGAAGCAGAATATACAACACAAAGCCACAAGTCTTGACATGCAGTCCCCGAGATCATACAGCTTCAGGTGGTTTGTTGCATTCAGTTCATGGTTTTTGAAATGTAGGCTTAACCAAACATTTCTACCTACAAAAAAACAGCATGAAAGGGAATCTAAAAAAGACCAATTTTAGCATCGTTTCATGGCTTTTAGTCCTACTATTGCAAATATTAATCAAGATTATTTCATGGCAAAATGAAGTTTCCTTAAATTGTGGGCAGTAAACTGCATGTTATATGGAAATTACGGAGCTCAAGCAAGTATTAGCATATGTTTTTCTCTTTCCATTCCTAAAATAGCACTTTGTGGCCTTTTCCTGGTATAATGGCATTCTTTACTAAATCTCTGCTCTTTTAATAGGCACATCTGTTCCATAAAAGTATCACGCAAGGGAATTTGCAGTGGTAGTTGCTGGAGTCAGGCTCTGTCAGCAGAGTTAGAGGAATCAGTTCATACCTTATCACTAAATCTTTCAATTATTCTGCTTCTTTGGATTTCTCTTGAGTTTTCCATGGAATTGCTCCACAAGCTGTGGTTCTTCAGGAAGTCCCCAGGCATTTGCTCTCCAGTAATTCTGATTATGTTTGGGTAAGCCTGACATTCAGGGTTGATGAGGAGCATCTGGCTCACTGAGCCTGAGCCATACAAGCCACTTGCCTCTCTTTAATTCCTTCTTCAAGGAAAACTATGGGGGAAGCAGCATTGCTGACAGCGCAGCACCAGCTGTAGGAATAAGAGACCCAAACTACTGCCCTGCTCTCAGTCTGGGCAGGCAGAATCACTGAATCTCTCATGTCCCTCCTGGAAAAGGTGCGAAAAGTCATATAAAGGAAATAGTAATAGAGGTGAACATGCAGGGAGTGTTGGTGCTGTACAGCTGAAATGCTCGGCTTTCCCGTAGCTCCAGTTACTGGTGGTCTGATGGGGCAAATTGTTCAGAACACATGCCCTCTGTCTTCCAGGTTTTGTGTGCGACAACCTGGGGCTTTAATTTCACTTGCTTGCTCTTCAGTGTTCTCACTTGGTCCTGTACTTTGAGAGATGTTTTTTCTCCTTTTTATAATTCTTTGTTTCATACAGAAGACTTTTACTTTTAGCTTCTTCACACTTGTAGCAGATCTCGGATTCATCTTGCTTTTAAGAACAGTTTTGTTAATCCACTTACAATTTTGTCTTTCCCAAGTACACCGGTGCTCTTCAGCAATCCAACAGCCTTTGCTCTCTTTCAGACTGAATCCCAATTGAAGGCCAATGCATTGTAACAGAAAAACCTAGTGCCTGTCTTTCAAATTACTTCAATGATTTAATCCAGTACTGACAGATACCTGATAGCAAGAGGGCTGCAACAAGAGCTGCTTGCTATTCTTTATTGGTGTTCTGAGCATCGGCTGCCATCCCACAGGCTGCTCCTGGCCATATTGGCATGGGTTGCGTGTCTCTTCCCCCTTCTTAAGCATTTTCAAAATCAAGGTCCTCACCAGAACTGTTCCAGCCGCTCACCTTGCTCCTTTCCCAGTACTGCTATGGGTGCTGCTGTAGGTGCTGGGTGGGCGAGGAGCCATGGGGCTGCCCAGGTGCCCTCCCCATCCCAGACCCAGGGCAAAGACCCGAGTCCCACTCCTGGGATCTATCCTCACTCGTGCCTGGCCTGCATCCCTCCCCAGTCACAGCTGCGCACTCATGTACTGCTAAGGTGAGAGCAGATAGAGTCCAGAGCATTAAAAATATACTTTCTTTAATATGGAGCCCTACGGGAAGCAAGAGGAGGTATTGAAATTCTGGTGGTGCACACTGGATATTTCAGCCTGCAGCTACATTAAAAATCCCCTGTGTTAGAATAAATCTTTCGAATGAGAGAGATCTGAGGTTGGTATTAAACCTTGGTCTAAGCAGTCCTGAGGTTAGGAGAGTCACCTCATCCAGTCAGACCACTTATTAGTCTTAAGCCAAATTTCCAAATAGGACCAAGCCTGTAACTAAATGGAGCTCTCTCTGAAGCTGCAGTGGGCTTGGCAGTGGCTTAGCTGCTCTCCTGCGGGGCTGTGACCTGTCACCACTTACATTAAATTGGTTACCTGGCTGGCTGCGTGTTGCAGCTTCTTCCTAGAGTAAAACTACCCCATTTTAGTGCTGAAATGAACTCTGTGAGACAAACCAACCCCTTAGTGCATGATGCAATTATTTCCACCTTTCCACTTTATTTTTCTGACCCTAGAAGCCCTGAGAAATCCTGTTTAAACCTGCACGAACTCTGTATCCTCCTGGATTTTCTCCCTCAAGTGACAGATCATTCTCTCACAGAGAAACATAGCCATGTTGGGAGCAGGTGCCTTGAATAAGATTATTTTAGTATTAATTTTAAGATTACTCTGGGCATCTTAAGATTACTGTGTCCAGCTCTGGAGTCCTCAACATAAAAGGGACATGGATCTGCACCTGTTGGAACAGGTCTGGTGGAGGGCCATGAAGATGAAAGGGCTGGAGCACCTCTGCTGTGAAAGGGAGCTGGGGCTGTTCAGCCTGGAGAAAAGAAGGCTCCAGGGAGACCTTCTAGCAGCCTTCCAGGATCTGAAGGGAGCTCCAGGAGAGCTGGAGAGGGACTCTTGGTCAGGGAGGGGAGTGACAGGACAAGGGGGAATGGTTTTTAACTGGAAGAGATTGAGATTAGATCTGAGGAAGAACTTCTTTGCTGCGAGGGTGGTGAGGCACTGGAAGAGGTTGCCCTGAGAAGCTGTGGCTGCCCCATCCCTGGAGGGGTTCAAGGCCAGGCTGGATGGGGCTTGGAGCAACCTGGTGTGGTGGGAGGTGTCCCTGCCCAGGGCAGGGGGGTTGGAACTCGATGATCTTTGAGGTCCCTTCCAACTCTAACCATTTTGTGGTTCTATGAAATGGATTGACATAGCAATTGCTGAACTCATCTACTCTTAAAACATGTCCTCTGTGGAAAGTAAAGGGAACTGTGGTTTACTGAAAGACAGGAGAGCTGTGACTCATTCCTCAGGGAAAATTTTTCTTTTGAATTGTGAATTGGTGCCCTGTGGGTCAGGCAGAAGGGTAATTCAGAGCAGTACACAGTGAAAAGAATCTTAACTTAGGAGAAAGTTTTTGTATTGACAGCACAAATGATGTAAGTAATTTGTTTGAAATTAGTACTTTCTCCAAAGTAATTGATGACTCAGGAAATTCACTTTGGTTAGAAGTTTCCCTATTTTATGAATAGATCTACTTCTGTTAGCCAGTGAGTCATGCTGCTCCCTCCAGCTAATACAGAATGATGCTTGTGATTATGGGAGCTATCAGCTCCTTAATGATAAGGATTTTAATTTGGCTGCTTCTAAGACATGCCACGAATAGAAATCACAAAGGCTTCACCTCCTGTGCAGATCTTAATTGCAAGTGAAACATCAACAACAGGTTCACAAGATAAGTCCTCTTTAAGGGACTGCCGGTGTGGATGCGTTCACATCAGCTCTTCTGCCTAAAACTGGGGTTCAGCTCTGCTGCTGCGGTGGCTGAAGCTATGGCACAGCCTGAGAGGGGAGCAGGGGTGCTGCCCCCCAAAGCTGAGCAGCACCTGGCACAGGGGGGCTGAGCCCCACAGACCTGCTGCGGGCACCGGGCTCCCTGGGCACCCTCCTGCCCCTCAGCCCCTTGTAGCAGGGCATCCCATCAGGGCCTGCCAGCAGAACTTTTCTCTCTGGCTTTTAATCACTCCCTTGGGGTAAAAAGACACAAGAAGAAAAAATAAAATCATCATTCAATAGGCAATTTAAAACTTACATCTGCAGATCAAGAATGGTGTCTTATGGTTCTTGCCTTATTTCTTTCACATTTTCCACCCTAGTTTGATTTAATTCTGCAGTTGCTTACCTGGAAATACAGACTTTTCCTTTTTAAGCTCCCTTGCATTTCCCCTTCTACAAAAGGACAAAAGATGTATTATACAACTGCTAGACTGCAGGAGACCTCTGTGTTACCACATACCATAAATATTTTTAATATACTTCTATCTCTTCCACCTTCTCAGAAACGATTAAGACCCCTATTTGAATTCTAACCCATGCTTGCAAGATGGCATTAACGCCCATGTCTTAGTGAAAGAGGTTTGCCCAAGTCAGTGGGGGGAAGATAAATGACATTTAACCTTATGGAGACTTTGTTTTGAAATGTCTTTGAAGGCAGCAACCTTATATCAAGAGCTTCGTCTTGGTTATGGCTCAAGGCTTTCCTGATCTGCCAGCGATGGTGGCTCCGTGAAAAGCAGTGAATTTGTGTGGCCCAGCTGGCTGCCACAATTAATGCGGGCACATGCTGCCTTCCCCTAATTACTGTGCACTCAACACGGATTTGGAGCCATCCTTCAGTGTGTGCTCCGTGTGCTGCAGACACACCACAGCCTTGCTCTCCTGGTCCTCTCTCCCGCTCTCCTCTGGGTGTCGCAGCTTAGTGAAACAGAAGCAGATTTCCCTAAATAATTTAGATGCCTAGGTTTTCTTCTTTTTCTTCTTTTTCTTCTTTTTTTTTTCTTTTTTTTCTTTTTGTGTGTGTTTTCCATCCGTTTTCACAGCAGGTCTGCTTGTATCATAGTTTGGTTGCCGATAGCTCTAGGTAGCATTGATTGATAAGTAGTTTTTTTCAGTTTAAAGCAAACTCTTGGATGGTGGTGGGGATGTTGATTGATTTTAGTTGAGACAAACCCAGATTTTCACAAACCTGAAAGCCTCTGGGCGCTCTCAGCATGACCATGAATTTCAGTGAGAGTTGCAGAGCTCTCCCCATGTCGCAGGTATCAGGGCTGCTCAGCAGCACCAGTATTTATTGTGGCCAAAGATTTCCTACCAGCTTCACTCCTAGCTGCGAGCTGATGATCTGTGTACAGTCCCATATGGTGTTTACTTTATCTTTGAGAAAAATCCGTACCTACAGTCACCTACTTGAGTGCTACTTGAGTCACCTACTGCGTGCAGGGGCCTGTGCTGCTGGAAGGTCCTTCCCTCTTATTATTCATTACCAATTTATGAAAAATAAGTTGGCAGTGTATATCCAGTGTCTGTTGGAAAATAGTTGTTTCCCTCATGCTTGCCACCCTTCTTGGCAGAGGCAGTAGTGACAGCAGGGGGAGAATTCATCTCCTGGTTACAGCCTTCACAGCCACCAGCGGGGACAGAGCGGGAGACTGGTGCATGGGACAGCTGGAATAGAATAAGACATGTTTCAGGGCTGTTTGCTGATGAGATTTCAGTAGCAGATTGATTTTTTAGAAAGATATAATATATCCTGCAGTTTAAGATATAAAATTGATATTGCCGATGGTTTCTGAATTTAATGGTCTCCTTGCGAAAGGATTTTGATTTAGACAACTGTGTCTCTTGGATCTTTCCAGGTCTTTCCTGCATGTTGTGGTGTGACTCTTCCTATAGCTGGGAAATGGTGTAGAACTCCTTAAGAGTTAAACATGGAAGGGGATGTAACTTAAAGAAAATCTTCTGCTGATCTTTTGTTTGAAGAACCCAGGCGCTGCCTCAGGAGGGAGCCATCTCAAGCCACAGTTCATTGACTTCACAGATGAGCTTTTAAAAGTTTTTACCAAAAATAGCTGTGTGCACTGGCGGGGGCGCAGTTATGACACTGTGGCCCTGCTGTGTGCTGCTGACTAATTGCCACCACCCTCCTCTAGCTGATATAAGCTCTGCTGCTCGCTTTCTCCCAGAAACTGATGCTCTTGGCCCATCTGCTTGGCCCTTTGCTCTCTCACCTCCAAGCAGCAGAAGGAAAGGCAATATGCGAGGGGAACAAGAGAAGTTGAATGTCGCCAAGTTTCAGTGTTTGAATGTGAGGTTTGCCTGTCCCGAAAGATGGAGAAAATAGGCTAAAACCATCTCTGCACGTTTTGTTTTCCTGAGCGGATACCCTGCCTTGGGCTCCTGAGGGAGCTGGATGCACGTCTAGGCTTTGTGAGGCAGAGGATTTACAGCAAGCTGAGCTTTCAACAAGTGTGAGTTATGGGGAAAGGCAGCTGCTGTAAAACCCCAGTAACCTGCCTGCTGCTGCTGGGGGCAAGACAGAGATCTCCGCAGGGGCTGCAGGTGAGTGAGGGGGGAAGCACCCATCCCCAGTGGAGTAGCCCTCGTGTGCTGCACCCCACCGGTCAAACGTTCTGAGTCGAGGAAGCCTGCAAAGCTCTCTTGCCCCAGGTGAAAGCTGCTGACATTTTCCTGGCAGACCTTAGCTCGTCTTTTTCCCACGTCTTGCCGACTCTGAGGGTTTTGTTGGCACGACCTAGTCCCACTCCTGCTGCTGTGAGTTCAGCTTTGCTCGCATCCTTGGCATGCCTGGCGCCGGGGTAACTCTGCTGCACGGGTTTGTAACAGCTCAGCAGACCCCGGCCCCATGGGTTTGTAACACCCCAGCAGCGGCAACGGCATCTGACCTCTCGTGATTTAGCATTTGCTGTTGCCTTGGTGCAGGGAACACAACCGCTAGATGTTTAGACAAGTGCAGAATGTAAAGTGGGAACCATGGGGGCTTCTGTATAGATTTCTGTTGATATGAAGGTGAGGGACGTGCTCTAAGGCAGCATCTGATGGGGAAAGTGCCTGGGGGGGGCGGCACCCAGCCTTTATGTTACACTAAATCAGACTCTACCTGCCTCCAAATCTTCTTCACCTATGCCCTTTTCAACAAAGCAGACTAGCAAAAAGAAGCTTGAACCTGGCCCACCTATAAATGGGCAGATTTTGTTCTGTCTCTGTTCTAAGAGGAGACAATTAAACACAATTATTTATTGTAATCAAAGATTAGCAGAAAAGACTCTCATGCTATTATCCTCACTGCATGCAGGGATGACCTGGGGAGCCGGGGGAAGCCAGTTTTAAAACAAGAAGTGCAAGGAAGCAAGCTCAACTACGAGACCATGACGCTCCCGCCTCAGGTTTGGAGGGGAAGACTGCAACCACTTCCCCTACCATATGGTGCAAACACATTCCTTGTTTACAACCCCCTTAAGCTGTACAAACGATGCGCTCTCATGAATCAGCTAGTTAAACACAGCTTTATGAACTCCGGCGTGTGAAGATGCTGTGCAGCACAGTCGCTGGGCAGGCTCTGAGCCTTCCCCTCCCTGGGGCTGGCGTAACCCGGGCCCTGCCTGCAGCCTCAGCAGCCCCAAGGGGTGCCCACGGGCTGTCAAAGCACTTAATCCTCCTTCCTCTGCTGGGTTCGCACCGTGGCAGTGTATGGACCCAGCTGCTCTCCCTCATCTTCATCATCCAGCATGGAGGGCGCCTGCTGCACCTTCCAGCCAGCTGTGAGCAGGTTCAGATCAGCCTTTGCTGTTAACTGCAGGCACCAAAAATGCTAAAGGCTTTATAAAGAAATATATGGAAGGAATTCTGTACTTTAAAATATATTAAAGTATTGCTTTTCAGGCCTTAACTCCTTTTGCCAGAAGAGTTTCACTTACTCATTAGTCAAATCCCTTCTGAAAACCCATTTATTCTGAGGCTCACAAGTACTAATCTGCATACATCATGTCATTACCTTTGCGATTTGCAAGGAAAGGGATTTACATCTGCCTCTGAGATCTCCCACTGTGTGGGTGTCTTCTCTGATGATTGGGGTTTTTGCAGTCTTTATTTTGTAAAGTGGGGAGGCAGAGCACCCTCTCCTCGCTCTTACAGCACCAGCCATATTGTCAGCACATAAGGAAGCAAATCACATCTGTCAAATCCTGTCCTATTTTACTGTTCCAGTGGTAAACCACAACATGCAAACCACGTATGCTGGTTCTCCACTGATGCTTCCATAGCCTGGTCTGAGTTTTGGTCTTTAAATCTTTGGCTGACAGCTTGAAAGAAGATTCTCAAGATTATGCCTCCCAGTGCAAGCAGCCATTTGGCATCCTGTGCCCGGTGATAATGCTGTTGATACGTCCCGTGTCATTTGGTCAGAACAGCAGAAAACAGTAGACTTCAAAAGCAGCCAGTTGCCTCTAATGAGGTTAAATCTATGGCATTGTGCACTGGCAAAAAAATGTACTGTAAAAATAGTTTTTCTTCTTGGCAGGTGCACAAGCAAGATTGCGGCTTCAGGAACAGTGAGGCGCTTTGGCCTGATTACTAAAAATTTGTGTTTCAGCGTGTGATAAAAGACTTGGCAGCATGAGGCATGATGTGTGGGGCACTGAAGGATGGAAATGAATGTAAACAGCATCGGGAAGTGGAGTTTCTGTGGACACCAGAGTTGGATGCGTTTGCTGATGCCAGGAAGGATGGGAAGGTTTGTTGCTTAGAAGGAGTCAGTTTGTCCGAGATGTAAATCCCAGCTCTGAGATGAGGCTCTACCGGCAAGATTTTAGTCAACACTTAGAAAAACATTCGAAAGTGTTAGGAGCCTAAATTCTCATGGCAGATGTTACTTAGTCTTCCCACTCTTGTGCCTTTCAGGTGTGCAGCCCCAGGACACCTCTAAAAGCGTGTGTGGAAGTGGTCTGAGATGCTGGGGCAGCAATCGGGTGTGTGCAGCCTGAGGCCATGGCTGGACTCCAGGAGCTCCAGCTGGCCTTGGGAACACCAGCGTTGGACTCAGGAGTCTACGTAGAGCCATTGGGTTTGGCTGGGTTTGGCTTGTCAGTGGGAAATTAAATCTGCCTTTGGAGAAGGCAGGCAGCAGGACTGAGTTGGAGAGGTCTCGATCTGAGACGATGTGTTCTTTTGTGGCACAGAATTCTCAGCCCCTGTTCTTTTCATCAACTTCTCAGGGACTGTATAGGCAGAAAAAGAAAAGATTCACCGCCTCCTGCAAGTAGTTGAGGGGCTTTGAAATGTTTGTGTATACACATGTGTATAGGTATATATGTAACTGCAAGTAAGGAACAGTGAAGACACCTGAAAATGAACTCAAGAAACAATTCTTGAAGCAATTCTGTTGCTTATGGTGAGGCAGCATTTAATTCTAGCAACAGCATGGGGATCTATAAACTGCATTTTATAGCATAATCTATATAATTTAATAGCCATATTAATGTTTTTTCATGTAAATCACCAGTGTGAGCCTCTCAGCTGTACCTGCCAGCTACGGAAATAGTTGGTCTGGGGGAGAATCTGCAAATTTCTTTGGTCTGGGCACTTGCTGGAGGTGTTGGAGATGGAGGGGCAGACCTGCCTCTGCCCAGGGGGCTGCAAGAGCTTTTTTGGCTTGTCCCACTCTTCCAGCAGCCAGACAATGCTTCCAACCACTTTTAGATGCTCAAAAGTGACTTTTTCCTCCAGACTAAATAAGACATTTGAGCTCTACTAAAGCTGAGATCAAGCTGAAATCTTTGATTTTTTTTTCCTCCCCTGGTAGCAGTCCAAACCCTGATTACTTGCACAGCAGAACCGTAGGGTTACACAGGCACAGAAGGAAATGCTTCCGTTACTTGAGTGGCTAATTCAAGATGCTCAGTAGGTATAGAATCATAGAATAGTTAGAGTTGGATGTACCTTAAAGATCATGGAGTTCCAGCCCCACTGCCATGGGCAGGGACACCTCCCACCACACCAGGGCAGCCACAGCTTCTCTGTGTGCACGTAAAGGGACAGAGCTAAAGAATTAAATAATTTAGTAGGCAGGGCTCTCCTGGAGCTGTGTGTCACTGTTTTGGCGGTGTCCTTGCGGGAAGCTGTTGTATTTTTGATACCAAACAAGGAGGGCTGGGAGACACACCAGAAGGCTGTGCCACCATCCAGCGTGACCTAGACAGGCTGGAGAGCTGGGCAGAGAAGAACCTCATGAGGTTCAACAAGAGCAAGTGTAGGGTCCTGCACCTGAGGAGGAAGAATTCCGGGCACCGATACAGGTTAGCAGTGGACCTGCTGGAAAGCACTTCTGAGGTGAAGGATCTGGGGGTCCTGGTCAGTCAGCTGTCCATGAGCCAGCAATGTGCCCTTGTGGCCAAGAGGGCCAGTGGAATCCTTATGGACTGCATAGGGAAGAGTGTAGAATGGGCTGCGTAGGGAAGAGTGTGGCCAGTAGGTCAAGGGAGGTCATTCTGCTTCTCTACTCTTCACTGGTGGGGACAGAACTGGAATCCAGCCTCCAGTTCTGGGCTCCCCAGCTCAAGAGAGACAGGAAACTACTGGAGGGAGTCCAGTAGGGCAATAAAGATACTGGACAGGTTGGAGCATCTCCCTGGTG
The DNA here is from genome assembly GCA_013398155.1 of Pedionomus torquatus. Taxonomy (NCBI): domain Eukaryota; kingdom Metazoa; phylum Chordata; class Aves; order Charadriiformes; family Pedionomidae; genus Pedionomus; species Pedionomus torquatus. Next base: position 235,093 of record VZRU01001529.1, on the reverse strand, counting down.
AGGAAAGGCTGAGAGAGCTGGGACTCTTGAGCCTGGAGAAGAGAAGGCTGAGGGGGAGACCTTATGAATGCTCACAAGTATCCGAAGGGTGGGTTGAAGGAGGATGGAGCCAGACTCTTTTCAGTGGTTCCCAGTGACAGGACAAGGGGCAACAGGCACAAGATGGAACAGAGTATGTTCCATTCAAATATGAGGAAAAACTTCTTTTGGGTTAGGGTGGCAGAGCCCTGGCAGAGGCTGCCCAGGGAGAGTATGGAGTCCCCTTCTCTGGAGGTTTTCAAGCCCCACCTGGATGCAGTCCTGAGGGATGTGCCCTGGGCAATCCTGCTTTAACAGGGGAGTTGGACTTGAGGGTCTCGAGAGGTCCCTTCCAACTCTGACAATTCTGTGATTCCATGATTCTGGAGACAATCCAGCACTTCTGGTGTGAAGAGCATGGAAAAGAGGAGGTCTCTGGAGGGACAAGATCAGTGGCATTTCTCCAGGTGTGCTGTGCAGAGATGTGGTGATGGGGCTTAAAATTGATTGCAGTGGCCTTAAAGGAAAATAGGGAAAATATTTTTAAAAGAGAACTGGTATCTTAAAATTGTGGAAATAAGCATATTGAGTGAGTGTGTTCCAGGTCAAGTGACAAAAAGTGTGAGATTTGCTAACAGGAGGAACAGTAGGTGGTAAATGGGAAAGGCTTTTAAGGCTATGTCTGATGGTGTAAAATAATCACGTTTGTAAAGCCCAATGCAAACTGCTCTTTAAACGCACTCAGCTGTTGAAATGTGAACACACATCAGAAATAATGACAGCAGCTCTAACCCGCTTTGCCTCTCCGCCACCCCTGCACTTCCACTTACCAACAGCTTGTATAGGGTAGTAAATCAGCACTTCAGCAGGATCAAATTCACAAAAAGAGATTAAGCAAGCAAAATTAAGCATCTTTAAGGGTGTTTAAATGCCTAAGAATTATTGCCCTCTCTGTTGTCCACGCCACCAGCTAGACTGCAAAACCTCTGCTTCTTGTAGACCTGGTTTCAGTAAGTCCGGATAATATATCGGTAGTCTAAAATATATGAAACGAAGCAGAAAAGGAGCTTTACATTTGTGTGGATGCGATTGTGCCGCTGCGTGTGGATGTGGTTGGGAACTTCAGCGTTGCTGAGTGCTGCTGACCTCGTCTGGCAAAACGCAGACAGCCACCGAGGGAAGGCAGCTGCCCTCGCTCTCCTGCCTTCACTAAGAGACAGGCTTTATCTTGCTGCAGGAGTTGACTCTCCAGATTCCCAGAGCTGGGACTGCTGGGTTGATAATTTGGATAGAAGGGCACACACGGTCCATGACCTTTCCCTGCTGCTGCCAGCAACGCGAACTCCTGGTGCTGCCAGGTGCCCGGTCTGCTCCATCTCTGGGGAAAGTAATTTTATAGAAGGGACAAGGCTTTTCCACACATAATTGAGGCCAGTCTCGACTTTCATGTCATTTTAAATGAAATGACAGGATTCCTAGTTTCTTCTTAAATTATTTAAATCTGTTATTTAACTTTTCCTGGGAAGGAGCTATGTTTCATCAACATTCATGTATGCAAAGTACAAAAAGGTGAAAGGCTGAATTACCAGCTCAGCTTCACAAAATAGCACATGTACTGAAATATTTCTATACCTTCCTATTATTAACACCTTCCTTCCATGTGCAAAGATGTTTACCCATGCTAATTATACGCATCTCTGCTCTCATGTGAACCGTATCACTTAGGCAGGTACCTCTCTGAGTCCTTCCTTGTCCCATAACTCAACTTCTAGTCTTGAAAATTAGCAAATTGTGGTTCTTCTTGCCCATGCCCAGGTTGGTGTCACTTGACATCTACCTGCTGTGTTAAAATTCACATCCATACAGCTCCCAGGGTGTCTGCAGCACAGATTTTCTATCCTATGAAAGGGTAATCTCCAGGGAAAGTATCTCTTTCTGAAGGTTTTGCCTTGGCTAAGGCTATTTTTTGTATTGTAATTATCATTAGGATAATTGTGACTGGGGCAAAAACTGTACTTCTGGATTCTGAGGGGTCTCAGCGTGTAGCTGGCTGTGGACGGGGCCAGATCATTTGGCTTTATTTTCACACTCTTTGCTCACTAATATCTGTAGGTAATTCTGCACAGAAGTAATTTCCCATCAAGTTAGATGTCCACCTGTCAGCAATTTCCTTGAATACTTTTCACTACAGTTACACCACAGAGAATATGGGGAGGGAAGTTGAGTGATTAATTCTTGGTATATTTTAAAGTCCCTTATCTCAAACTCAGATCGCAAACAAAGTAAATAACTTGTCACACAAAAACCTACTAATTCATTTGCTGGCATCTCACTGCTGGAACTTAGGCCAACAGCCAAATACAAAAAAAAATTAAATACCAAGGTCATTAACTCGCATCCTTAACAAGTAAGTCTCATTGGAATTTCTCTTCCTTTAATGCAAGCACATAATAGTCCATCATCAATAAATGTTAATGGTTTTACTAGCTCAAATTCAATCAGCCCCGCAAGCCTCATTTTCCCTAGGTTTCTGCTACAGGGGAGCTAGTAATTTCATATTTAAACAAATGACCTTTTATCTGATGGATAATGACTTTAAAATAACAGGAGAGCCATGACAGGATCAAAGGGCATAAACTACAAGGATTACTGTGATATACTGGAGGTTGTCCTGCCTTGGGGGTAGCTAAACCTCATAGCTGTTGGAGATGCTCTGTACATTTTTCACGTGATCCCAAGCACCACCCTCTCTGCAGCTACACCCGCTGTTCATCTCCTGTGAGAGGTCCCCCCAAGCCACATCTACCCTCTTGCTTCCATGCCACACACCTTCCAGCTCCCAAACCCAAGAGGTGGCCGGTGTCCAGGCCCTGGCTGTGTCTCTCCCATGCTGCTGTCTCCCATCCTGGGCCGCAGCGGCCAAGCTGCTCTGCTGCTCTTGGATAAAAAATTAGAGAAGGCTGTCCAAATATGAATCGCTCCCTGCTCCAAAGAATTACAGCCAGGTTTTTAGGTAACAGGGGAATATGCCTCACTTTGAAGTACAGCTTTGGTAAAAAAAGAAAGAAAGGTGGAATACACCTCTTTGGGGATTAGATCATTAAAATGCTGCTTATTATATGCTACTGGGCACATTGAGAGAGTGGACTTAATTGGGAAAATGAACATTCAAATCCTTGAGATATGTGCTATGCTTGTTGCAATCAATATGATGGAGATTCAACTTGAATGATTTGAAAATACATTAAAGAATTGTATAATTTCAGTAGGTTTGTACAAACTACATCTGTTGAAAGCATTTCAAGAAAGATTACAAGCTACATCTTCATCTCGTTCTTATGCATTTGAGATTTTCTTTTTATTGCTGCCTTATGTTTAGAGCTATTAAGGAGCTAGAATGGTGTTTGTACAATTCAGGGTGGGCAAGGTTGAAATCCAGAGGGCCAAGAGCAAGTCAATGGAGTTATCTTATATATTCTGTGGGCACCTTCAGAAGGAAGAGTGTTTGTGCTTTAGCTTGCTGGATTTAATCCTGGTAGTTCATTTAAACCACTCCTGTTGCAAAATGACAGTTGTTTTACGCTCAGTAGAGATCCAAGGTGAGTAAGGAGTAATCCTCTGCTCTTTCCAAACCTGTCCAGTTCTTTCAGCATGGATGTTCCTGTAGTGGTGGCCAGGTAGGGGTCACCACATGCCCTGAGGTACCTGCTTGCAAGGACTAGGGGCAAAGGTCTCTACCAGGGAAGTGGGCAAAGCAGGCTGGTTCAGTCCTACCAAGGCAGTAACGTCAATCAGGATTGAATAGAAAATTTAAGTGCTTTATGCATAAGAAGTGTTTTCCCATGGTATCGGCAGAACATCAGAACTGTTTGCTGTGTCAGTGCAATGAAATCTTCAGGACAATTTGCTAAACATTTTGAAATTTCCCCCACATTGTGCAGCAGGAGGCTGCATTTACTCATTGAACGTAAAACAGGGAGAAGAAAGCACCAAACAGCACTTATTAGAATCATAGAATCATAGAATGGTTAGAGTTGGAAGGGACCTTCAAGATCATCCAGTTCCAACCCCCCTGCCCTGGGCAGGGACACCTCCCACCACACCAGGTTGCTCTAAGCCCCATCCAGCCTGGCCTTGAACCCCTCCAGGGATGGGGCAGCCACAACTTCTTTGGGCAGCCTGTTCCAGTGCCTCACCACCCTCACAAGAAAGAATTTCTTCCTAAGATCTAATCTAACTCTCCCCTGTTCCAATTTCAAACCGTTTCCCCTTGTCCCGTCCCTCCCCCTCCGTGACCAAGAGTCCCTCTCCAGCTCTCCTGGAGCTCCCTTCAGATCCTGGAAGGCTGCTCCAAGGTCTCCCTGGAGCCTTCTCTTCTCCAGGCTGAACAGCCCCAGCTCTCTCAGCCTGTCCTCACAGCAGAGGTGCTTCAGTTCTCTTCGTCTCTGATTGTCTTCGTGGCTTTCCACTGGACCCTTTACAGCAGGTCCGTGTCCTTTCTATGTTGAGGACTCCATTCTGTTGCGTTGTCCTATTTCAAAAAGCATTGTCACATGGTGAGGGCTCAGTATAACACGTTGAGCTTCTTTGTCTGGTGTTGGACCTGCTGTTGTACCAATGCACCATGTTTTCCCCTCTGGGGTTTTGAAGACAAGACCCTGTGCACCATCACTTTTCCTGTTAGTCAAATTTCCTGTATCCCTGTTGTGCAAAGCTGGCTACTTAAGCTTCAAGCATCTCAATTAAGGGATAGTGGAAGAATCTTACCTGGAAGAGTGTTTATTTCAAATAGAAAGGGTCAGAACAGAAAATCTTTTGTGGTTAGAAGATTTTTTCAGAAGTGAGGTATGGAGAAAAGACTTCAAAAATAGATCTTCCTAGGTCCTGAGCTGTGTGATTGCATTTGCAGTCATGATCTGTTCCTTTACAAACTTTTCACAGATGTTTCTCAATGGTTGATCTGTAGCAGGTCTGGGGTTGTTGCTGAGCTGGAGCTGTACAAGCAGCAGGGTCCTGCTGCCCAGCACCGTTTGGGCAGCACAGGATGAGGGATGTAATCAGGCTCTGGTCAGTCCTGGGCTCAGGGTGTGCTGCCTGAGGCTTCGAGCTGGTAAAGACACATGCAGGTGTCTGCAGCCCAGTTCTGGCTGGCTGGAACAGAGTGTGAGCACGCAGGCTTTGGCATCTGGGCTTTGATTCTGAGTCTGAGCATGAAATTCACAGGAGAAATGTTTGTCTATAGAAAAAGAACGCATCAGTTCATTGTACATTGAAGTTAAACTTAGAGGGGGATTAGGGGGATTGTACTGCATGGAAAACAAGTGCACCCATGCCAGTTAATCATAAAATGGTTTGGGTTGGAAGGTACTGTAAAGACCATCCAGTCCCCTGCCTTTGAGGGGTTTCCAGCCAAAGCCTGGAAGAAGATGTAGTGCTGGCATTTCTCTGGGCTCTTTCCAGTCTCAACACAAGACCATCTCCCATGGCCCTGCCAACCCAGCAGTGCTGCCAGGAAGGAGCCTTCAGCACCAATAGTGTGATGTCATAGGATGATAGAATGGTTTGGGTTGGGCAGGAACTTAAAGATCATTGAGTTCCAAGCCTTGCCATGGGCAGGGACACCTCCCACTAGATCTGGTTACTCAAAACCCTGTCCAACCTGGCCTTGAACAATTCCCAGGGACAGAGCACCCGCAATTTCTCTGGGCAACCAGTTCCAATGTTTCACCACCCTCACAGTAAAAGAATTTCTTCCTCAAATCTAATCTAAATCTTTCCTCTTTCAGTTAAAAACCCTTAAACCCTAAAGTCCAGGGTAGTAAGCTTGCTGTGCACCCTTCTCCCTGCCCTAAGGATCATGAACCCCACCATCTCATGGTCATTGCAGCCAAATCTGCCCTTGAGCTTCATATTCCACATCGGCCTCTCCATGTTGGTGAGAAAAACCTGTTCCAGTGTGTCGCCACCCTCATAACAAAAAATTTCTTCCTAAAATCTAATCTAAATCTACCTTCTTTCAGTTTAAACCCCTCCATCAAGTATTTTGGCTCCAGAGGTCCCTTCTAACCTCAGCTATTTGTTGATTCAATGAGACACCTGGATTACTCATTATAACATTCACTCCAGTCTCATTCTGTTTTTTTCGACCGTAAGTCCATAATTCCCGTGCCCGCTTACAGCCTGCAGTGCGCGCACATCCCTTGCACTGAAAGTCTAACCTGTTCATCAGGTGGTGATGCTGAAGGCAGAATTGGCACCAGCCTGGGGAGAACTGACTGTGGTTTTTGGATTGATCTGGTCTTCTCCTCTCCCTTGAGTCTGTGTTGTGGCAGTTTTAAAAGAGGGATAGTTATTTTTCACCGTGAATCTGCCATTTTGTAATGGACTTCAATGTGAATCACATAGATTATCTCGTTATCGTAAGTATAAACAAGAATTAAGGAAGTACATGATATATGTCAAATGGTTTGAAACCTAACTAATGCTGCCTTATGGTGATGTTGGTGGCACTGCCAAAAACATGTTTTAGGTTATTGCTGAGACAGAGAATGAACTTATCTGTGGTTCTTCTGGTTTTATGGAAAATATTTGAAGTTCTGCACTTAGTTTCTACCAGACAGGCATCCTGCTGAATCTGCTGGCTTTAGTTTTCCCTGCTTGGCACCATACCAGCTGTTGTGGTATAAACCCTGTTTCCATCAAAGCAAAGGCTTTTCTGGTGTTAGTGGTATAAATGCAGTGTAATTTTATATGGTTCCAGCTAATTCAGTTAACAGACTGTTTTCCTGCTCGTATTCATTCTTGAAAGAACTAACTATAAGAAGGTTTGTTCTTAAAAATCCTATTTATTAGCCCTAGGTAATAACAGTCATGTCTGTCTACTGTGGCAGCTGCTTATTTAGTGCTACCAGGGAATAATGATTCCAGCTTATATTATTAATCACTCTGCCTATAAAATTTCATTTCAAAAAGGTGCCATTATATGGAAAACACATCTGCTACCAAAGGAACTGAAATACTTTCTGCCATGCAAAGAGACTTGCCATCATACCACTGTTTTCTTTCTTTTAGTACTTTAAAGTTTTCTTTTAGTACTTTAAAGGGGGGGCTTCTCCTCTGCTGATAATCACTGTTGTGTCTCTCATAATGTCAACCTCTAAGGCATGATTTCCCCTTTAGAAGGCTGTGATGCTCTTCTCAAGTAAACCATTTACCTAGATAGTGACTTGTTCTGGTCTTCATTTTAGTTTCTACTAATTATTTTAAATTTCTGGGATCACTACTGGTCGCCAGTCTATATAATCTGAACTCTGTGTTTTAGGAGTTTATTCATTATTGTGAAGGCTGCCAAGTGAATGGATATGGGCTTTCTATAACTTGGCTGGGATCTTTATGGTCAAAATGGTTTTGTTAAGGAGTGTGATGTGCTGCAAGTGAGTAAAGGAAACAGTGTGACACTGGCTCTTGGTCCGTCCAAGGAGCTGGGCTGGCCTCAAGCCATGCTGCCCAAGTATTCCGTGTTTTAAGTAAGGCAGCTTCACACACAGATAACGGTCTCATGAAGTCACATGAGTCACTAGAGCCCAAATCTTGAGAACAGTTCAAACCATATGAGCCTGTGCTGTCCTCGCTTGCACATGCTTTGCCAAATGCTGATGTGGTGTCCTACCTGGGCTGATTTATCACCAGTCTGACACTTTAGGGGTAAGACCTCTAGCCTCACTCTGCAGCTGAGCAAAGCAAGGAATCAGAGAGAAAATCCCAGGGCCAGGTCTGGGAGTGCCTTTCCTTCCTCTTCCTTAATAAAAAAGACCAATGTCATGACGTCCTGCAGGAGCATGGCCATGGAACCCAACCTAATTATATCTGCTTGTTATATAACATACTCCTTTTTGTTGGGGTCAGACGCTCCTTTCCTGAAGGCCTGCCATTTGCTAAGATTGGCTGTCTTTTAGGGTGTACCTCTGGCTGGAGATCAGATGCACACATTTTGGAAGGAGTGTTGGACTTCTGAACCAGTCCATTCGCTGTCGAGAGCAGCCAGCAGAACGATTTGGATCGCATTGCTGTTACAGGACAAATTCATTGCTTTTCTTTGGGATTGAGCACATTTCTCTGCCTGACCTTAACTGCTGTTGAGGCAATAATTCCTCTTGCTCGAACACTTGTCAAAGTCCTGACATTAAAATTTTAAATTATAATTAAGATGAAATAAAGAAATCACAGGCTGCCTCTCACAGCCTCATTATTTCATGCTGATTAATGTTGCTGCAAAACCCTCATTGAAGCTGCTGAGTTGAGAGGAGCTGAGGTTAAGTCTTAACCTTTAAAAGCCCTGAGGAGTTTAATCAGGGGCAGTAGCCTTTCAGCAGGATTTTTTTTATACCAATCTGTATTTTTCATAGCACAATATGACTGTGTGTTTAATTGCATAGGAACATCTAAAGACCCTGCAGAGAGAAATCAACTTATTGTCAGGTTCTTTAATTTTTAAAACCACAGTTTGAGAACACATCTGTTGGGTTATGGTGTTGCTTTCTAGCTGTATGATCTTGATGTCTTCTTCAAACTGCTGTGTATAAGAAAAACTTTGGCTGAGGGCAATGCTAAGAATGCTCAGTGTGGGTTCGTTTTAACATTAAATAATGTAAAGGATGTTGTATTATAAACCATGAGTCATCCTTGTGGTTGCTATATGATTTTTCAGGTACCACAAGAGCAGGAAGGTTATTTAATCGCATGTAAAGGCAGTATTTTTGATAGTGACCATACCTCTATGCTTGGAATAAACATTTATATCTTTCTCAATCTTCACAAAAGCCCCCACTGCAACTTCTGTAGGGCTTAACCAAGTAGCAAGACTTTTTAAAAAACTTGTTTAAAACCAAGTTTTAAAGACTGATGCCTCTGAGTGCCTTTTATCTGTGGGGATCACCAGATATCTCCCAGCTCCCAGTGCCTGGTGATATATTGCATAGACTTTCCAGAAGTAAAACTGATTAAATAATTTTGAAGAGTTACTCAAAACTTTCAAAGTCTTTTATATGTTATATTCTGTCTAATAATGGCTTAGAGTAAGAGGGGATTAAGCTAGCTGAAGACAAAAAAGACAAAAACCATCTCTCTTGCATAGCAATTGTCAAGGTTTCAATGCTTTGTACCCTACAGGAGCTAAAAGGGAATCTTGGAAGATTTCTGAGGAACACATTATTTCATTTCAGAAAGAGATAACTGAGTCCAAGAAACCTGAGGCCAACGGCACTACTATAGGACAGCTGGCTTAATTTCCTTGCTCCTCCTTAATTAGATGCAAAGATTTTTCATCTTGATCACTTTGAGTTGGGCAGAAAAAAAGACCTGAACGAAAATTAATATCCTGCCCTTTTCCTCACTGGATTCAGACCATTAAAAAAGTCTCTTCAGAACTGAAACCTGCTCCATGAGCTGTCCTCCTCTGCTCTGAAACATGCCATGGGGAGGGCACATTTTGGCTAGAAACATGCTGGCTGTACTGGTGAGAACAGACCAGCAGATACCACCACCATAGCACTGTAACACGTGTTGTGGGGGAATCGTCAGTGTCTCAGACTGGATGAAGTGAACCAGTAAAATGTAGCCCTAAATCCCTGGTAGCTCTCCCACAAGCAGCTTCTCCCATAGCACTGTCATCAGTGGCAGAGTTTCACAGAATTCTCACATGAAAGAATTTCTTCCTCAGATCTACTCTAAATCTCCCCTCTTCCAATTTAAAACCGTTCCCCCTTGTCCTGTCCCTCCCCTCCCTGACCAAGAGTCCCTCTCCAGCTCTCCTGGAGCTCCCTTCAGATCCTGGAAGGCTGCTCCAAGGTCTCCCCGGAGCCTTCTCTTCTCCAGGCTGAACAGCCCCAGCTCTCTCAGCCTGTCTTCACAGCAGAGGTGCTTCATCCTTCTGATCATCTTTGTGGCCCTCCGCTGGACCTGTTCCAACAGGTTCCAACTTCTTGACAAGCTTTTCACTTTGGACGTTGTTGTGAGGTGCCTCAGGTTCCTGCCTGGCTGCCCCAGCCTGGGCTGCTTTGCCCCTGGGTGTCCATCAGTCCAAGGGCATCACTCCCGCGGCCCTGAGGGCGGGGAGGAAACACCTCAGTGAGCGCCCCTCACCTCCCAGCCCTCCCGTGGCTGTGCATCACAGCCCCCCACGGCACGTCCTTTATACTTCAGGCACAGCAAGTGCAATATGTGAACATAGAGCATCACCACCCCCTGTGCCTGGGGGTGCTGCTGGGGGTGGGTGCAGCGCTGAGGCTGTGGGCCTTGGTGCTGGGCCTTGCTGCTCTCCTGTGGCCGCTGCAGAGCATTTCCCTCCAAAAGGGCTTTTAATGGCTTTTTGCCTGAGTCGCACCCCCTCTGATTGTGCAGCTGGGGAATGGGGGCTGGCAGGGCCCCGCAGTGCTGGGGGGCAGTCGGGACTGACGCCATCCCTGCTCCCCGCCATCCCTGACGCCAGCAGGAGGGAATGGCTGGGATGGGCCTGCTCAGGTCGGGACACGCGTGTCTCCCCCCCTCCCTCCTTCCCCAGGAACCTCATGCCCTTTTCAGTGAAAGAAAACAGGTTTGCTATTTTGCCAAAAATGTGTTTTGGTGTTAAATTTGTTATTCATTCTGCTCTGAACAAACATCGACCGTCTCTGCTCCTCCCGCTTGCGCTCTGCCAGGGAAGCGTCAGAGACGCCTCAGCGGTGGGGAAATGGCTGAAGAGTTAGAAACCTGCACGTTGATGTGCTTGATGGCCAGTTCTTAACACCTCCATAAATGTTTACAGCTCCGTAGTGCAGCACAAACAGAAATTACTCTTGAATTTTTATCAGCCGATTAAGAAAAGAAAACAAATGGTGTTTGCTGAGGTTTACTGTGTAAAACAGTAAACATGAGGGACATGAAACGGGGGTTTAATGGGGTCCTGGCTTTGGCTTGTTAAGCCTGCTGATGAGGGTTATAAATTAAGCACTTATAGAAATGAGCTATTCACTAAGAAGCAAATTTAAAATAATGTAGGTATTGTAAAAGATAGATATGAAAAGTGCTACCTAGTGTTATGGGTGTCTGAAGCTCAACTGGACATGGTTTTAATCTTGGAGGAAAGCTGAAGCTTAGCCTGGTTTTTAACAGCACTTTGTTGTATATTAATGGAAGTGGCATATTATGATAATAGTTAATTATATTAATTGCTGACTTGAATTTACATTTGTTTATTGGGATACAAAAATAAACTGAGGATAGCAATAAAGACTATAGCAATTTAGTCAAAGCAGCTGGCTAGTAGAAACAGGTTTTGTGCAATTTAGATTAAACCAAAATTTTTCTTCTTTTTCATGAAATGATTGCTGTCTACAAAATGCCCCACAAAGGTTCTTTCTATTTGTAAAAGTAAAATCTCTTTTATAGGTATTTCTGTTTTGGTTATATGTCATGTCAAGACATGTGTGCAGCATCACGATGGCATTTTGAACACAGGGTACCTGCTGCTAATGTTTAAGTTGTCTCATTGTACCACACATGAATATTTACATATCGACATCTGAAGATACGGAGGCTTGTATTGTAAGCAGCTTAGTGGTCTTTTGCCAGGAAATCCGTTTGACCAGTCAGTACTCAGAAAGTTCACTTTACTTCCCACATACAATATGGAAATTGGAAAATCGTGGTCAACGTGCTGATTCTGACAATGTCAGTAAACTGGTAAATAATCTTGCTGGGACGGATCTTTAAAAATCATAGTTATTGCTGTCTTTGAACTACACTGACTCAGCCAATACTGTTCATCAATACTAGAAGAGGGAGCTTTAACCAGATATGCTGTACCTGAGTTAGTTATGAACCTTCTGAGCCCTTGGTGTAGGTTAGTGTTGATGCTGCTGTGTCTTGCTGAGGCAGTCAAGGCCTGTAAATAACGTTTTCTTCAAGTGCTGTATAAATTTGAAATTGTTGTGGAGGTCATGCAGGTTCTTGTGAAAGCTAAGCCATTTTAAATGGATTAGTGTTCTCCATAAATGAGCCAACAGCTCAAGAGAGCATTTCATTAGCACCCCAATCACACCTTTTTCAAGTGGGGTGTTTTCAGTGCGAATGTGGTGGATTCAGAGAGCTGGGTACTGGTAAGGCAGAGCAAAACCCTCTGGTAACATCAGTGAAAATATAGGCAGTCTTAAAAACAGGAGACTGGTGAAAGCTCTGTGCTTTCTGCATGTGGGAAGTCTTTCCTTCCTTTGTCCTTTCAGCGCTGGCACACTGATAAACTGTGATGGGACTGCTTCAGGCTCCTTGACAGTACATGAAATCCAGCAGGGAGCTCCCACAGCAAACTTGTGCCATGTGTACCATCAGGTTCCATTTTCAGAGGTACAGAGGTATTCTAGCAAGTCACACCAGTAAGAAAATAATTTCCCAAGCAGGAGTGTGTGTGTGTGTGCAGTTTTATAGCTGGATAGCTGCGAGATTCACCCCCTCCTAGTGAGGATATGGCCACATTTGCACCCCTGGTACTGCCCTGGTAATCTCCCTCAAATGAGAAGTTTCACCTGATCAGCTGTCTGCAAATCTGTTCTCAAGGTGGCTTTAAACGCCAGTAATAAAGACAATGTGATTTTCCCTTATGCCTCAGCTGCCTGTTAAATTGACTTTGGACTGGTAACATCACCTGTAAAGGGATGTTGAAAAAAATGTAAATGTTATTTCTTCCAATGGGATCAAAACACTAAACATTTAAATGGTTTAAATTTGAGACAATCATCAGTGAATGAGTGGATCAGGTTTAATGCTGTGAGCAGATTGGCACCACTCTTCTGTTTTGCTCTGGTTTTGCAGACAGTGTTAGAATCCCATCTGAGCAGGATGGATTTGCTAACGGGGTTATGTAGGCACTGCACCCCCCCAGTGCACCCTGCTGTGTCCTGCAACCCGGTGATAGTTTGAGGCATCCACAGACATGTGTGGACACTGCCACGCTGTGCTGACCTCAACAGCTTTGGTCCTTTATATTCATAAAGCTGTGCAATATTTGGTAAGACGTGAATTATAGATACATTTATCAAACAGATGCATATTTCTCTTGGCTCTGCCGCTGTATTGAGAGAGAATTCTGGGAAGGGGCTACTGCATTCCAGGGCTTGGGAACAGAGCACAAGGTTTGGTAGTGCCTGTTGGTATCACTGGTTAAACTTAGCTCCTGTTCCACATCTGGGCTGAAGTAAGAGGTTTACTTCTGAGCAGGCTGTTGTGATTGCTTCTCTGGGCGGTGAAGCCGAGCTTAGATTAACAGGTCAATGTAGGACCATAATACAATTTCAGGAGTGATTACTTTGTATTTAAATGGCACACAGAAATGTAATGTTGCGGTGCAGCGTGTGGGAAATTCCAAATTTTGCCAGATTCTGTACCATCTTTTGGTAGAGCTGCCTGCTGAAGTCAGATATCTCTGTAAAGGAGCAGACACTGATGGGAATCTAAGAGCCATCAGCCCATGAACTGCTGTGATCCTCTCTGTCACAGCAGGTTAAAGAAAGTGAACACAGTGCATTGGAGCTGGAGATGCCCGTTTTGCACTGGTTGAGTTTTCCTCCCTATTAAATAAAGTAGTGCTGCTTTGTAGCAGCTTGTAGCAGCAATTGTTTGAGACATGCTTGAGAAGTAATACACACACACGCTCTTTGAAACTTCAGATGAGAAATTCAAATGTAAAATGCATCATAGGTTACTGTGCTTTTTATCAGGAATGAGTTTAACAACATTCCCAGCTCAAAAAATTCACATCATGACATGTCAGGGAACAGACTCCAGGGACTGAAGACCATTTTGGTGGTTTCTAATGCAGTGATTATTTCCTGTCTAAAGCCAAAGGGATCAATAACTCCAGTTAGAAAGAAAAACCCTTCAGGGGGAAGAGAGCTTGTGTCAGAGGAGCTCTCTGGACTGTTTAAGTAACAATATTTTATAGATCCAACAAACAAGCTATTCCCGGTCTGATAAGCAACATTCCTCAGCTGCAAGTCAGGTACAGCAGAAATTAATTTAGCTCAATAACGTGTAGCTTGTAGTACCATCCACAGCATTACAGAATTAATTTGGCAAACGGTTCCCATTTGAGCCTGGCTATCCTCAAGGCAGCTCACAAGGAGGAATCAGCCTCACCTGTAACTGCACGGAATGTAGAATTCATCCCATGCGGCTGGATAGGTTTTTCCTTTTTGCTTCAACTCTAAAAGGATGGTTTCATCCACCCCACCAGATCACCGTCTGCTTGAAAAATAGTTACAAATGAGCATGGCCTTTGCCTGATTAAAGCAGGTCAGGGAATATCTCCTAAAACAGACCATCAGAATAACATTTACTGGGAAAACGTTTGCTGATTAGGCTGAGTGTTTTGCATTCACGTGTAAATGGTAGTGAGGGACCTGGTGGGGGGGTCACCGCAAATTGCATTCTCTCCCAGAGTTGTTGATTGCCATTGTCTGATCTCAATCAAGGCCTAGGGATGAGCTGCATATATTAAATGCCGACTACTGTTTCAATTTACATGTTGATGCAAAGTATAAATTCAGCGTATGAGAAGGTTTTCTGCAGAGGGTTGCTTGTTGCTTTGTGGAATGAGAAAGAAGTTCTGTGCTGTACTACTGGCAGGTGGGGACCCCTGTGCTTGGTGACTGTCTGCCTAAGGGATACCCTTATTTCTGAAGAAGGGAGCTCAGTCCTTGCAGGAGGACTGTTGAAACTGCTTCCTGATGCAGCAGAGGCTCAGGAACCCTTGGGACTTTTGGGTGACAACTCAGGCAAACTCTGAAAGTGGGCAGAGTATAGAAACCGGCCTGCTTGGGAAGGTGTGGAGGCTGCTGGCTGGGAAAAGCCCTGAGCCTGGTGTGAGGTAAGTGCCTGCAGTTCTGAGGCTGACAGATGAGAAAGGCAGGTTTCTGAATATCAGGCTGTGTGAAGTGGCTCAAGTGTTATTTTTCTGTCCTTTTTAGCACCTGTTTCTTTTTGACTTCTTTCCAGCTATGCATATCGTGTGTGGTCTAAACGCATATTTTATGTTTTTAAGGTAACTGACTTGAGCAAAGGGCAATTTTGAAGTAGCAGGAGAGCTCTGTTGTGATGGCTGGGGTGATGCTTATAGCCGGCACAATTACCTGCTCCTGCAGAGCCTGGGACAGTGGCACATTGCTTCCAAATATCCAGAAGGCAGCAGGATAGGTGCCTGCTTGGCCACACTGCTTCAGGAACTTACAGTGTGAGACTCTGAGAGGAAGAAATGCCTTCTGGTGCTGGGGCAGGGATAGGGATGCTCCCTGGACTTTGGAAAGACAGGGGACCCTTCTGCAGCCAGGGTGGTCTGTGGCAGATGTGTGTGGTTGGCAGCCTTGGAGTTGAGAGCATTTCTGGGTATGCTGGGGTGTCTTTGCTGCTGGGAATGAGTCTCCTTTATTTGCTTTAGCCAAGTGTGTCTCGGCCTACAAAAAATGGGTCATCTTGTTTTTTTCCTCTGTTCTCACAGGTTCTTTTCTTGCCATGCAAATATTGATCTGGAATCAGCATAGGCCTAACTGTACTCCCACAGGCACTGCAGAATACTTTTGAAGGACTGCACAAAAATAGCAGTTGACTACCTCATCTTTAATGTGAAGTATAGCTCTTCGTAATGAGAACTCCTCATTGGTGTCACGTAGAGCTCCCTATGGAGGGGTATCATTCTATGCTTAGCACCTGAAGTAGGATTTAAAGTTTAAATGCTGTATCCAGTGGTGGATGCCCCATCCCTGGAGTTGTTAAAGGCCAGGCTGGGTGGGGCTCTGAGCAACCTGGTCTGGTGGGAAGTTGGAATGATAATCTTTAAGGTCCCTTCCAACTCAAACCATTCAATGATCTAAATCTCTATATTTAACTCTTCTTGTTCCAGAAATATTCAACTTGCAAATCCATATGCTTCCACTTTACATAAATCCCGTTTCAGTTATTTGCATTTAAAATTTGCTTGGACTTAAGCAAAACGATTTGCATAGAATGAGACAGCTTGCTTTGGAAGCAAAAAAGTAGAAATGCCTCCCACTGAAAAGTAAGGACCAGTAGTTTAATGCATGTTCTTCAAAATGTGCCAGAGATGATTGTGTCTCACAGTGTTATTTTTGCACTGTGACTAATGCCCCTGTTCCAGTTTCCCCCACCCAGCTTTGCCAGTACAAAATACGGTAATTCAGCCATGGAGCTGTACTTGCAGATTCGGAGTACTTAGCAGCCCGTGATTCAGTTCTGCAGACTAAGATAATGCGTCCTATACGCAAAGAAAAATATGCTTTTAGTCTACTGCTAACCTTTTTTCTCTGAAAGAAATTATCTGAGCAGGGTGCTTATCTTCTCCAAAGGCAACGGCTCTGCAGAGATGAAAATGCTGGTGTCTGTACATGGCCAAGCCAGTTCTTGGGGTAAATGTAGCTCAGATAAAACAGCTTTACTTTTTCTTCCTGCATGAGCAACAGAGACTTCAGGTTAGCTAAAGAGTGCTCATCCGTTCTTCTTAATCACACACAGTGATCTTTCTTGCAGCATGGGCTGCTTTCTGTCTCTGATCGAGTACAAGCACTTTTAACATTGCTGGGAAGCAGGCAGTCATTGGGATACTTCCCAATAAAGGGAGTCTGCAGCAACCCCTGAAAAAGGCAAGGTTTCTGCTTGAAAGCTGCTGATCGCTGTAAGAGCCTCCTTCTCTGGAGAAGATACACCTGGAGGTAAAATCCAAGGAGAGCTTGAGGTACTCTATAGCTATAGTTTATTCAGATCGGCACCTAAAGAACAACTGGTTCTGGGCATCTGACTTTCTGTAAGAAGGCCTTGTGACTGGCTGGAAGTGCAGTGGGACAGGGAGTGAGAGAAGCAGGTCATCTACTGCCAGCTGCCATGCTATCCTGGGAGAAGGGTGGGAACCAGTCTCTGCTCTTCTCACCACCTGGAATAAGACAGGACTGTTGCCCTAGTCTGCAGGGACTGCTTTGCTGGAGTTTAAAACACTTTGATGCTAACCTGAAGAACTAGAGAAGCAGTGTCCCATCAGCTCTGTCAGGAACCATAAGACCTGTTCTAGTGGTAAGTTTGTCTAATTTTTCCTCTTTATTGAGGATTTTTCAGAGATGGATAAGGAGAGGGCTAGTACGCTGTGTACACTGGGTGGACGGCCCTCTATTTGTGCAGCTGGTGGGCATCCAATTTGTCCAGACAAACTTTCAACTTCATGTGAAATCAGCAGGTTTTCATGATGAGAGCAACTTGTGACCTGTGTATTCAGTGAGCTTTCCTGAGGATTGAAAAAACATACAAAAAAGCAGCTGCGATGGATGCAATACCTGCCTTATGATGAATGAACTCACGCTATTACAGGGTGCAGATACAAGAAGAATCAGGGTTGTAGGATGTGGGATTGGAGCTTGATCTCCGAAACACCTGGTGGGTGGCTTTTCCCTGAAGTATGGCAAGGAATAACAAAATGCTGTTGGTGGCCTGTCAGCTCGTGTGCGCTCATCTTTGGACAAACACTGTTAAAATGGAGCTGTTATTATGACAGGACATATCTGTCCTGTTGGAGGTCAGACTAGATGACCTTTGAAGGTCCCTTCCAGCCTGGATGATTCTGTGATCTAATTATAGACTCAAATTCTACTAGTGAAAGCAAATCATCAATAAATAAGATTTTGCTTTGACCAAAATGTCACTGAAGGGTAGGGTAGGGGAGTCCCTTACCTTTGGGAAAAACAAGTGAAATGCAGCCAAATTTGTCTTGCAACATAATTTCAAAATGCAAGCCAGAACACTGGAACACTTTATATTTGTACATGTATTTTGATCTATTTTTAAAAAATATATGTGCGTACATATATTTTTATAGATTTATATTTGTACCTAATACATACTTATATTTTAAAGCTGGAATTAGGAATTGAATTTTGGCACCAGTCAGAAACAGATCAGATTGACTCCAGCCTAATAAACATACATGTATTTTTCTTTCTCTTATTTTCCCTGTGACTTTTGAAGTGTTGGCAATTTTCAGGTTTTTTTTTGAAAACATGAAAGAATGCTGGCCCCCATCCACAGGACCAAGAGCAGCTTGAATGTCATGTTTTCAGAGTAATGGGAGTAAGGAGTCCTTTCACACCGGAGTCACTGTTGTGGCTGGACTGCTGTAATATGCTGGTAGGATGTCCAAATTGCTCCTCTTTCATTGTGTGCTCTGTCACTTTGAAAACTGTGCTTCATTCTTGTGAGCCGTATTTCCCAATACAGCAGAGAGGAGGAGAATCCTTTGGCTTCTAATTTGTACACAGCAGTTTAAATGAAGTGCTGAGGAGCAGCTGCTTTGGTAATTCATTTATCCAGCTGCCTCTGCTGGCTCTATCTGCCTGGCGCTGCCTTTGTTCACATTTCCTTCCTGCAGCAGTTCCTAGGGTTAGTCCCCAAGAGCTGTTACTTCATTTTGTGGAGCAGAAAGTTTTCAGGCACACTTCACATCCAGTGTTTCTACGCATGTTTCTATGCACCTACGCATCCACAGGACTGCAGTTGCCTTTTAGGTCAACAAGTCTGTCCTAAGCTTCCACCCCCTGCCATTATTACACTCCACCTGATGCCCAGCAGAGATTTTTCTGGGCCATGTCCATGTGTTGGCAGCGTGGGTGAGGACACCCTAGGATCTGCAGGCAAAAGGGACCCCAGGTGCCTTACACCGGTTGTGAGAGAGGAACACTGGGACAGCTTTGGTCTTTGGTGCCTTGAACTGTATCTGTAGTGTGTTGTGAGGTAATCTTACTGATGTGAGGCTGTACAAACCCCGTAAAACTCGGAAGTTATTTACCTACTGCATAGTAACTTTAAAAAAAAAAAAAGGGGGAGGGGGGATGGAAACCCCAGGAACTTCACATTTACTGCAGACTCCTGAACTTTAAACATTTATGTACCCAAGAGGAGATTTAATACTTTTTCTCACTTTGATGCTATTATGACAGAATGCTTTACTCCATCTGAGCTGCCCCAGAGTGTGAAATGGCCTTTGAGATTGTAGGAAACTCAAAGTGGAAATGAATTCACTCGAGATAGGTTAAATCCTGTAAGTCTCTTTATAAAAATGTTTCTCTCAGTCTGTTAAGATTATCAGCTGTTATGCCAACTGCCTGTGATAACAAAGGAAATGGAAAAATGGCAGTAAGAAATCTCAGGCTGCTTATTAAGCTTTTTTAAACCATCATACAAAACCAAGAGCAGGGTACTCGGAAGAGAATTTCCCAGTCTCTCAGAAGCACAAACATAACTGTAGATTAGACTGCCCTTGGTATCTGCATGAAGTTGTGGGGATTTACTTTGTTCTTTTTTAATGTTCCTTATGGAGGTTTTTTTTTAAAAAAAAACAAACCAACATGAAAATCATCAGGTAACTAGTTATTATTTCTTGTCTCTGTGACTGGAGTCTCCTCAGTTGCAAAAATAATGTCTGAGAATTTGACAAAATGTGACTTTCACTCTTTTGTTCTCATCTGCAACAGAAAATCACATTGGGTCTTCTGAAAAAAGCAATTAATTTTTGCCATATAGATTGTAAGAGAATGACTAGAGGGAGTAAAAAAGTGATGTTACAGCTTTGGCCTTGCCCCATTTATTCCCTGGTACAGCCAAAGACCAGAGGGACTCTATCTCCAGAGCTCCCCAGACACATCTTTGTGCTTTTATGCTTTTATGAAGCATTTCATGATGTAATATTTGTCGATACAAAAATAGTGCTGCAGGCACAATTCAGTTATATGGATTTCACTGGGCTTGTAGGAAATTTCTCTCTTCCTTCACCCCATCCCCTCCAAGGAGGAGGAGCTTCCTTGGAGTAAGGGAAGTCTGAAAAGATGATATCTGTAGGGACAGCAGTCTCCGGTCACTTATGTCTCTACTGGTTTTAAATTACTGGCTGATAATGAAAAGACTTGGTTTGTGTGTTGGGTCAGTTGAATAAAAGCAATATTAAGGACAGCCTTTAATGCCATAAAGCTATATGGCTTTGATGGAAATATGTTCATTTACGGATGGGGAGTCTGCAAAATGTTCTGACCTAGCAGTTACAAGGGGTGTAACTCATTCAATTTAGCCACTCACTTTTCAGAAGATCTTGCTTTCACTTAGGGTTTTCTGTGTTATCCATCACTGCAGCATCTCCAGACTTTTTTTTTCAAATCGGTAATTAGGCCTGTGCTTAGATCTCATCAGCTACAAAGCCAAGTATATCCTCAAGTGTTCTGAATAGGGATAGGGATGGGAATACCCATATGCCTGAACGCTTTTCTAAATGGAGTTAACCATGTGGGATATAATCCATCCTGTAGTACTTGCACTATGACAATCTGTCATTGGTGCAGTGGGCCATCAGTGATGCTAAAATGAGCTATGTGTTCATCACATCGTCTGTGCTGGGTAGTTTCTGGACCCCAAGACATTTGTTCCCCAACCTGCTCCTCGGGGTGCCCTGAAGCTGGAGATGTTTAGGTTGTTGGCTGTGGTAGGCATCAGGCTTAAATGACATCATTTCCCTCCTTTGCTATGAGTAGTTGTGAGTTAATTGTGAGTACCTTCTCCTTGCAGCCTGATCTAGTGCACGCCCACATCAAACCAGCGCCTTTACATTTTATGGCACTCTCTATTACACCCCTCTTATCTTTTGCCCTAGCCCTTTCTTCTAAGTGACTGATGTAAATCCCGGTCTCGCTGGGGACAGGCATGGTCCAGGAAGTGTCCTGTGGCTGGGACTGTGATGTTCTTATCACCCCTCAGCACCCCATTGCCAGCAATTACTTTTAAGGGCAGAAATTCAATAATGCAAATAAGATGGAATGCTTGAGACTATATTTGCATATTTTAACATGCTTTGCCTTCATTTGAATGAAAGTTTTAAATGCTTTGACTTTGAGCCTGGCAAGGTTGTGGCATGCAATAAGACTTAAAGGATGCTCTTGGCTGGAACTGGCACCTGCCTGGGCCACAGGCCAGTCAGCCTTGGCTGCTCCAGCTTGGTGGCACCCAGAGCTCGGCTGGGGCTCAAGCTCTTTGCCTTTTAGCTCTTTCCTGTCACTGCACTGGCTGGGGATTGGGGAAATAAATCAAATAAAACAACAAAAAGAGCGAGGCCCTGGCTTCTCCTTCCTGCTGCTTCCCTGTTCCCCGCTCTGTCAGCCACAGAGTCTCCCATGTCAGGCTGTGCTGAGCCCTGCGTGGGGACAGAGCAGCCTCTTAGAGCTGGTGGCCAGTGTCACCCTGTGCCAGGCTGGGGCCGCGCCGGCCGGGTGAGCGAGTGTCACCCCGTGCCAGGCTGGGGCCGCACCGAGCTGGGGTGTGCTCTAGAAACCCATCATAGTTTCTCCTCTCTTCACTGGCATCCGCTGAGGGGTATTTGTCGGTGTGCCGGTATCGAGGACTGGGCCACAACTGCAAATTCCTGTAGGAAGGAATGTGGGAATTATTCAAGGATTGCACCCACAAACATCAAAGTCTGTTTGTACAGTGACATAAGGTTTTTGTGGGATTGCCCAAATAGTCCCTTTGAAATTTTGAGTGTTAGTGTGCAAAGTCAGTAAAGCACAAATTTTAGCCGTCTCTTCGCCGGGCAAGTAGGAAAGTTCCTCGTAGAGATAAAGCTGAATTCGTGCGGTTGTCGCTGGCTTTGTCTCTCCTCCTGCAGCCTTCCCAGTGCCGGGCTGGGAGCGCAGGGGGTGTGTGCACGAACGGGAGACAGCAGAGGGCAGCAGGATCCCACCGACTCCCGGCGTCGCAGCCCGCCCGGAGCTGGAGGGGAAGCGGCTCTCACGTTCAGCTCTTCGGGAAAGGTGCAGAGGGAACAGTGCGAGCTGCGGCAGCGCTTTGCTGTTCAAAAGGCCGATGAGTCCTTCATTCAGTTGAGACGCCAGGAATCTGAGAATGTTTTAGCTGTATCTGCCGTTAGCTGTCAGCAAATACCAAACAGCAGATTTCCATTAGAATAGGACTGAGATGCAATTTGCAGGAAATGGTATTTCCAGGCTCAGGCTGGCTGCTGACTCTCTGTTTCCTGACAATTACATCAATGCCACCAGGTGGGGATAAGGTCCTTTTTAGATTTATATTGGATCTTTCGCTTACTTATTTGGGTTAGGTCCTGCAGCAGTGCTGTCATGGTTTAAATGTAGTCCTGGTGTGTTTGGTGGTGCTGTCGGTGTCTTAGCACGGCTCTGCCAGCTGTAGCCCTGTTGGAGCCACCGTGTTGGACCCTGCAGCTCCAACTGGCTTTCTCCAGCAGCCTCTTGCCCCTAGCGCCTAAGTCAGCAGTGCAGGGGTAAAATGTTAAAATAGATAAATTAAACTCAGTTGAAGGCTGGAGAAGGCAAAAGAATAAATTTCCTTTTATTTACCTTTCATTCTTCACTGAGAAGACTCCCTAAGGATACTTTTTGGGATAGGGCAGTACTGTCTTCATTGTGGATGGAGCACCAGTGTGGTGGTAAACCAGCTTCGAGGGCCCAGTTTGAGTGCCTCCATGCAGAGGCTTGTAGTGAGAGGAACAACCAAGAGGAGTTAAGAGATGTGTGCGTGCCTGCAGGACTGTGATCATCTGGCATCACAGAGACATGATGGAATGGCTCCTGTAACTGGAGTGTTGGAATGGAGGGATACAGGCTCTTCAGGAAGGACAGGCAGGGAAGATGAAGAGAGGCTGTATGGATGAAGAACTGACTGAGAGCTTTATGGGTCAGGAGACATTACAGTGGGGTCTATGGCAGGCCACCCAGCCAGAAAGATGCAGCAGAAGCGGCCGTCTACAGACAGATAGGAGCAGCCTCACATTCTCAAGCCCTGGTCCTCATGGGGACTCTGATACCTGTTGAAGGGGCAACACAGCAGGGCATAAGGCATCCAGGAAGCTTCTGGGATGTGTTGGTGATAATTTCCTTCTCTAAGTGCTAGAGGAGCTATTGAGGGGAGGTGCCATGCTGGACCTTGTTCTCACCAATATGGAGGGGTTGATGAGGAATACGAGGCTCAAGTGCAGCCTTGGCTGCAATCACCAAGAGATGGTGGGTTTCAAGACTCTTAAGGTAGGGAGGAGGGTGCACAGCAAGCTTACTACCCTGGACTTTAGAAGATAGGACAAGGGGCAAGGTTTTTAAAATGAAAGAGGACAGATTTAAGTTAAATCTGAGGAAGAAATTCTTTACTGTGAAGGTGGTAAGACACTGGAAAAGGTTGCCCAGAGAAGTTGCAGATGCCCCATCCCTGGGAGGGGTTCAAGGCCAGCAGGCTAGACTGGGCTTTGAGTAACTGTGTCTAGTGGGAGGTGTCCCTGGCCATGGCAGGGCTTGGAGCTCGATGTTCTTAAGGGTCCTGCCCAGCACAAACTGTTCTATCATTCTATGACATCACAGTCTGAAGACTTCTTCCTGGCAGCGCTGCTGGGTTGGCAGGGCCATGGGAGATGGTCTTGAGTCATTGTGTTGAGACTGGAAGGAGCCCAGAGAAATGCCAGCTCCACATCTTCTCACCAGGTTGTGGTTGGAAACCCCTCAAGAGCTTGTCATGTGGCTTGGCCCGTGCCTTACTTCTCACCCATGTGCCATTTAAAGCTGGGCTAATGAGCTATGGGAGTCACGCTGTAAGGAAGTTGATCTTGGGTTCTTCTGTGAGGGTACCGCCTCTTCAGGGATGTGCACTGGTGGATGCAGCCCAAGAGCTGCTGGGTGAGAGCAGCTCAGCAACTGCTGTAGCTTGTGCTGGAGAATGCACATTGCAGCTGTAGAGTGAAGGAGTGCAGAGACCTTGCATGTGGGAGAGCTGTTTGTGGTGGTATCATCCTTTGGGTTTACAAAGGAGCTTGCTGTGATTTGGCGACTGGGTCATTTTGATGCATTGGGCAGCCAGTAGTGTTAGAGATTTACGAGAGCTGGGGTGGGATATACTGCATGGAGCACTTTGACGTGGAAATGGCAGCCTCCCACCTGTCATGGGAGAGTGCCTTCTTGTGATGCTTATTAAACTGCTGTGAATGAATTTACTGTGCTTTGGCAAATAGAATAAATGTTTCTCTCAAACTATTTTCACCCAAGTCTCCTTCTGTGAAGAAAACTGCTGGATGACTGATGTAAGGGCATTGCTGTAAAAGCTCACCTAACTTCACTTGATAGTTTAGGGTTCAAGCACTTGCTCCCATTTTAGAAACAGAAGTTCACCATGTGGCTTATTACCTTTCTTCTATTTAAAAGTTCATTTAAGAGTGTACAAACTCCATCTTTCCTAACGCGCTCCTCCTTGTGTTCAGTCGTGTTGGTTCAAGCAGTGCCGCAATCCCCTATAGCGCTGTGAAGCAGCAGGGGAAGGGAAAGCTGGGAGCGGGGGGCAAGACTGTGTGCACAGACAAAACAGTGCTTTGTAATAAGAAGAAAGTCAACAGATATTATGTTTTGCCCTCTGGCACTGCAACCTTTTGTAATTAAATTATCAGGATCATCAAATAGCCTATTTAGGCTATTTATTTAATTATTTAAGGGCTAAGAAAAAAAGTACAGGGAAATAAATAATTCATTATACTGCAAAAAGTTATTTTAACTCTAAGTACTGTGAAATTTTTCAGGGATCCATTATTTATTTTCATTTCTCAGTGACAGATTTTTGTTAAGTTTGAAGCTCTAACCCCAAATTTGTATTCTGTTTTCTTGTAGGTAAGTCTGGATTGGTCTCTTTGAACTCTGCAGTTTGGGAATGTAAGCAGACAAAGTAAGACTTCTTCAAGCTGTCCCAGCCTGTTAACAAGGTCAGAGTGTTGTCTTTATTTTTGAGCTGTAAGACTTCAAATTAGAAGATGGAATGGATAACACGGTTGCAGATGGGTGTGCTGTGCAGACACAGTGTTTATGATGGATGTGGATGTCACAGAACAAGTATGTTTTATTGAGAATTATTATGCAGGCTACTGTTTCTCCAATTCATCCTTAAACTGAGATTGAGTGGAGAAAACATGAAGTGTTTACGTTACTGATATTCCAAAAGGCAATACAGCTTTTTATAATTTTTTTTCATTGATCATACAAATTGATTCTTTAGTTGTTACAGATTCCCAGATATAAAAATTCCAGTACCTCCTCTTGAATATAGCCAGGTTAACAGGTTGCACACTGAAAAGCTTACTTTGTGGATCATTCAGAAGTGATTATCCTGTATTAATCACCTGGCAATAGGATCTTGCTATAAGTCAGTAAGATACTGCTATTGGACTGGCATGCTTTGCTTCCTACCTAACCCCGGCTCTGTGACAAGTCCTGCTAGCAGTAAGAAATCTCTTAACCTTGCAAGCTCCCTTCCACTGGAACGAGCAGACTCCATTGGGACCGTGTCATGTTTATTGTGTCCAGAGTTGAAAACTATTTCCTTTGAATTTTATTTCCTCTTCTTCCATTATCTGCAGAAACAATGAAATTGACCTCTCATCAGATTCTAGTGTTGGCTTTCTTTTGAAGTGTTGTCTGTGTAAATCAAACTGTGGCTTCTTTAGAAGTCCGTACTGTGAAGGATTCTGTTGTCCTAATCTCTGATCCCTATTCATGTACCAGTAACAAACATCTTGCAATCTTTCTGTATGCCCATGTTGTGGTATCTGTTCAGATCAGTGCTATCGTAATGCTAATTTCAGGACAGAAATTGATGATCAATATACAGAAAACGGAACACAAGGCACGTTCTCTTGCAGTCATTTGTGAAGCACAGCATTGTTCCCTTTCCAAATACATATCCTCAAATTCATTGATTACTTCTGTGCCACTTCAGATTTTATGCCTCTGGTTATTTCTTTTTAATTACTGTTCAGATCATGCAGCAAAATCTGATATTAGTGCTAAAATACTTCTTACGCTTGGGTTTTCTTCTTTTTTTTTCCGCTTCTGTTGACTGATGTTGGGATGTTTTCTACCAACTGAGAAAAGGGACTGTATGTTCTTCACAGCTGTATCACCACTACCAATTTGAGGATGAAATACCAGGAGAGTATTTTCCCATGCTAGCAAGTGCCTCACTTCTGAAGTGAAGCTGAGATTTGAGGTGGTAGCAAAATGTGTTACTAGATTCACATGTGCCTTATTTCTGTCTCTGACCTACAGTTGTGTGGTAGCTACTGTATTCTTTTTTTTTCTTCAGAAAGATTGCAATGGTTTTGGTTGTGCTCACCTGTCTTTTTGGCGATACTAGGCATAACAGCCTCAATTTGCATTCACAACCCTTTTTGAGCATCTTCTGGTTACCAGTTCTATACCTTAGCTTGCACCCTGTACTTGGTGTGGAATAACTACTTCACCATAGAAGGGTTATGCTTTGTTTGGCCCTTTACAAGCCTTTTGATTCCAACCTGCTATTTCTGGCTTTGGAAATCAGTTTGATTTCCAAAACTTGGGCAAGCAGATTCTTTCCATTTGCAGCAGCTGATCATACTCTAGTGCATGTGTGCACCGTGGCCTCTGTCACAACAGACAATACTTTTGTGCTTTTCATACACAACTTTCTGAGCTCATACTTTAGGTACCCAGCTGTAGTTCCCCTCCATGTTCTTTAGATGCACTCATCAACCTTGGCTTGGGGAGTTCTGCACAAGGAGCAGTCTCCACACTCCTTAAATGATGTATTCATTGCCTCCAAGAGCAATAAGCATCACTGAACCAGGCACATTGCACATTATCAATGGAATAAATATGCTGTAGTGTAAGGCTGTGTAGTATTTCTCATATTTTAAGGAACTCTGGGACTATTAATGGAAGAGGGGTTGGATGTGGAAATATGATCCATCATGTCTCACTGCAGTAAAAAGCAGGCTTGGGTTTCAACATTTCTGTTTGAAATGTATAAATGCTTCTTTCAAGGGATTTTAGATGCAAGCAGAGAAGTTTTTAGATGTGACTGTGAATACTGACAAAACAAAAATAAACCCTTAAAAATAAACATCTGATGTAGTCTAAGTTATAAGCAGCATTTTGGAAAGAAGCTCCAATTTAAAGAAATATAGAAAAAACAACAATTTAAAGAAATATAGAAAAAACAACCTTCTGCAAATCCACTGAAGTCAAAATTAATATTCAGGTCATGTGGTCCTTACACTGGCTGCAGAAACGACGCTGAGGGTTTTAGGAGATAAGTCAAAAATGAAAGCTTTTGAAAAGCTTGTCCATCTGTAGCTATTGTGTACCCCAGTGTATGTCGGAACTTGGCACTGTGGTAGATTTCATCAGGCTTTAGAATTTAATTTTTAAAAATATACCTGTTCTGTAAGCCTCACAAAGCAAGTAGTATTCCTTTGTTGCCCTCAGGCTAACGATAACACACAAAGAAAAATATTCTGCCTTAAAACAAAATGAATCCTAAAACCCAGAAGAGTAGGATTGGCAGGTCTCTTCAGCAATAGCTGGTTTGTGTGGTGTCTACAGAAAGTAGCACCGTGGATTTAGACCTTTGTAGGCTGCAAAACAAGCACTGGGAAATACGCATATGTGGAAATCCTTCATATGAAAGAGGATTGTTATGGGAAGCATCTGCTCTAGCTCACCTGGTGGGCTGTGCTCTGAGGATTGATTGCGGTTGTTGCACTCTGAAATCTATTGTGACAGCCTTTAGTTTGTGATTTATACCTTTATGTTGATGTCGAAATCCTCCTGGTCATTGTTTTAGTAGAGAAAGGGAACAAGTCGGAACCTATTGCTCTTGGATGAACGTAGGAAGGAGATATTTGTTGGCTGGACTGCTGATCAGGCAGGTTGTTGGGATGTCACCACTGGGAAAGCAACAAGGAAATTCAGCAGAGAGAAGGGGTGGAGAGGATTCCTATTTTTGTCATATTTGCGATTTTAGTATGCAAAATGAGTAAGTTTTTCTTAGGTTTAATAAAAACCCAGTATTTATAAAGGTCAGGCTGTGTTTATTTATGAAGAGAATTCTGCTTTTTCAGTGTCTTCACATTGTTCTTGAGAGGCTGGAATGCAGAGCTGTAGCACATTTAATATCACATTTTTAAACATACTCTTAAATGTGTTTATCTGGGGTCCCGGGAGTCTTGCAGGGTGCCAGGGAACACTTCAATTTCAGTCTTGCCTACTTGATTAGGCACCGCAAAATGCAAGATATTTCAGTGAGTGTGACATGACCTAAAAGGTATTTTTAATGGTTAATTGAGCTTACCAGGCACTTTTGCAAAAGAAATTGCCAATGTGGTTGGGAAGGGAAGGAAATAATGGCTGTAAGATGAAAAGCATACTTATTCTTCTTTAAGCCTTGCAGTTCTGGAACCCCAATGGTACTTACTAGCCCAGGTAACGCAGACTTGACAGTCTAACTGTAGTTCTGCTTACTGTGCTTTTGTTGTTGCTATAGTTCTCTAACGATGTATTGTGCTCGTGTTCATGTGTAAAGAATTATCTGGTTTTTAATGATATGAATTATGGCTTCTATGTATACTAGATAGAACTGTTTGCTCGGCTCTCGAGTCGGAATTTCCTGCATTTCCTTCTGTAGGTGTATGTATTTGGTAGGCATGGTCTTGAAAGCACCACAGTGATGAAAGATGCTAGAGAACAGAGTGTTTTAAATCTCCTCTAAGCAGCCTCAGCCGTTCTGGCCCTTGAAATGCCAGTCATCTCCCTGAGGCCTTTCCAGGTGAAAAATCATACTGATACCACTCTCATGGGCACTCTCTGAGCAGTAATGCAGCAGTGGAAATGTTTTAGCCTGTAACCTTAAGCTGAAATATAAAGTAACCAACTGTAGTAAAAACCTGGGGGAAACCTCAGGCTGCTCTTGGTTTTCCACTGCAATTTAGTAACTGAGAAAGCAGTTTTGTTTCAGGGGAGATAAGCTTCTATCTGGAACCAAATGACTTACCACCTGAAGTAGAAATGCCTTGTGCTTTGGAGTTAAATAGCTTAAATTTATTGTGAAACAGACTGTGGAGGAGAACAACGGGGCTTGTTTTGATTGTTTTCAGGAGATTTGTTTGTCTTGCACCATTTTACATTATTTCTTGATGTTCTGTTTCCCACAGTAATGTCTCTCGTGTCAGAAAAAGATCCTGATGAAAGAATTTTTCTCCAAGCTTCTTGTTTCTCTGCACCACTGATGCTTGTGCTGTTGATGGAAAGTGGGACATCATGAGGGTGTCGGGATAACTCACCTATTTCTGAAGCTCATAACACAGTTCTAGCAATGAGAAGTGTCTAAAAGACAGAGCCTGTCTTAAGATTTTGGTTAAGTAATTTATGTGAAAATTGACCCCCGTTTTACCATCTGTCCTACAAACATTGTCTTCCCTGAGGTAAAGTTGAATGCTCATTTATACACTGAGGAGTACACAGGCTTATTAAAATAATGTTCTATCAGTGCACAGATGTGTATTGAGTGTCACATCGTGAATATATGCACAGCCCAGTTCTTGCCAAACCCAGAGACAAACATGTTTTGTTCTGAACCACTTTATCTGGTGCTTGTGACAGTGTAAAAATGCAAATATCTGTGGCCTTCTCAAGTGCAGTTTAGATTATACAGATCTTTAGTCCTATTCACAATGGGACTAGGGTTACACCCCAAGTTTCTGAGGACAAAAATGCTTCCAATATTGGGATAACGTATATTTAGTTCGTATATATACATTTTTAGTAACGTATATTACTTCTAGTCTTCTGAGGAGGATGAAACTAGCACCTTGTGTTCCTGGTGCAGCTTTCTCACATGAGGTTAAGATATAATAAGAATGTCACCTGTCCTGTGATAGTGCCTTTCTGATGGAGAATGTATACTCTCCTCAGTAATACAAAATCGGGCAGTCCCTGGTCTTGTTAGGTTCACTAATCCTGCTAGCTCAGCTTTGTCTTCAAGTGGGTTCTTTTATTTCAGATCTCTCTCAGCATCTCTCCTTTTCATCTTTGTTTTCTGAAACTACCCCTATTTAAAAAGGTGGAAAACAGCATACGTAAGAAAAATGTTTCCTGTGCCACTGTCTGCTGTATTGCAAAGCAGTGGCAGCTTCCCTACAACCAACAGATACATTATCTGTGCTGTTTGAAAACTATCAGGTTACTGCCCATCTGCTTTCTAGTTCAGTCATAATGTTATTTCCTGTAAAAATGGAAAACACTGAGTATAGCTGCACATTCACTCCTGCCACTCAAGCTGTTACGAGTGTCTGGATCAGCAGCGCTGTGCTCTCAATAAATGCAATATTTTGCTATTGGGAAAATGTTTGACAGTGAAAAGGCAAATGCTCTACACCAAGCGAAGTGTTGTGTCTCGGGAAGTGTGGCTGTAAGGCAGCCTGTCTGTGAAGCCTCAGAAGAGAGGGAAATTCTTCAGTTCCAGGCAGACTCACGTATGTAAAATATCAGCTACTTTCTCCTGCTTTCAATTTGCTCCCAGCTGACTTTAACCCCACAATTCAACTCATTTAACTTTTTTCTCTTAAGCAGGCAAGCCTTAAGAGAAGGATTGTCTGTTCTGTTGTGTAGCCAGAGTATATTGTCTTTTGTGTGTTCAAGTGTCTCATCAGTAACTTGTTTCTTGCTCTAACCATTTCCACTACTGCAGTATGCAGATCTTCATCTTTTTTCTTTTCTTTTCTTGTTTCTTAAAGCCATACGCAGTTTAGCAGGTATTGCCACAGTGATGCAATCATCATGACAAACATGATTTCCCGACTCTGTGTACTTTTTCTACATCTTCTGGATGTCTGATTCTGCATCTCTGAGATGGTTGCCCCAAAGCAATTGGTTTTTGTTGTATTTGATCTGAATTGAGAAGTGTCAGTGATCTGTATGCATTTATAAACATGCTTCAGGAAAGTTTATTTTTTGATGTCTCTTAAATATAAGCACGATATGAAAGTACTAAACTTGGCCTCACCAAATTGAAAAGGAAATTTTTGCTCTTGAGTTTACAGTCTATTAATAATTTAGTCAAAACCAGGCAACGGCAGTTGGCCTAACGGAAAGTGATTAGCACCTTGAAAGAGCTGAAGCCAACCAAGGCTTTGGGAGGAGAAAGTGGAATGTTCTTTTGGATTAGTTAAAAATTAATCAATCTGTGAGGGAGTGGGGGAGTTTGAAGATAAATGTATCATCAAGAAAAACCATGCGACAAAAGCGAAGCTGGATCATCTCAGCAATTCCTTCTGCTGTGCTGAGTTGATAGTTGGGTTACACAGTGCTGGGAAGTTGACCTGATCTCCACATTCCTGTTGCATTTGGGTTGGGAGATGAGAAAATTAAATATGACTTTCTCCTTTCCTGTCGCGTTTGTCTGTATAAAACTTTCTGATTCTATTGCCTGTTTTGAACAGAAAAAAATCTGTTGTTTGTTCTTTAGAGTGAGCATTTCTCTGTTAAGGATGAATTCGAGGCAATTGGGTAACATTATGGAGTTTCCCCCTGTGAGATGTAGAGAGCCTGAGAACTGAGTGCCTCGGTGGTTCTGGGGGTCAACATCACTTTTTTTGCTGTCTTCTTGCAGGTTTCCACCCAACTACAGTTCCTCTGTAAAATTCGGTTGCCGACCGTATTTTCACACTGTTTAGTCGATGTTCATAGAGACCAGGTGTTACTGTTACTGGGCCCTCGTGTTACCGTTACGCACTGATCTGTATTGAAAAGGATCAAACGACACATTCTGATTTTGCCCACACTGATTTTGGTGTGTGCTGATGTGTATTGTGTGGAACAAGGTCTTTCATTCCCCTGGGTTTCTGGTCAGGCATCTCTAGGAAGAGCGTCTCCATTGGACACTTCCATATTTCAAAGCACACCTGGCACAGGCTGGGACAAGACAAAAGGAGGTGAGTCAGCCCTTTGAAAACACTCTGAGGGCAAATGATCTCAGTGAGATGCATTGTTGGTGCCCTTCATCAAGGAGTGCAGATTTTGGTGAATGTTTCAGGAAATCTTCATTAAACCAGATCCAGAGTACCCTGGCAGTGAAATTATGTGGGTCTAAGTTGGGAGTCTTGCCTGTATATAAAAATCAGGGTCAGACGTGTGCTTCCCTATGGCACTGCTTCATTCCATTATTTCCAGTTATGCTCTATGAAACTCTGCAATGATTCCTCTCCCTCCTTGATATTTATGCCCTTTAAATATAAATGGTTAGTTACCTCCTTTTCCTGAGCTGAGCTATAAATATTTATGTATTTTTTTTGGTCCTCTATCTCTGTAAGTCATCTCTAGCAGCCTTGTCATCTCTGCTGCTGTACAGGACCAGCCGCTCAGCCTGAACCTTGCTTTGAGCAGTTGGAAGCTGCCCAGGACCACCACGCTGCAGGTACTGTGTGGCACATGGACCCGAGGGGTGAATTTGTGTGACATGCTAATCTGCAGAGGGCATGCTTTAACATCTTCTGCATAGCTCAGTTTCCAGCTCTACTTTCTGAAAAGAGAAAGGGAGAAAGTCAAATTTCATCATGGAGTCACTTTGAAATGGTGTTCTTACTTAGCAAGTCTTAATGTTATAAGATAAATGGGTGCTTCCATACGGGAGACACGTCAGGTAACTTCCTGCACAGTCTGCTTGTCGAGCAGCACACTGCATCTTCATTCCTGAACTGTTCTGTCTGGGGCTAGGATAACAAGAACGTACCCACTAACATAACAGGCTGCCTTCAGGCATGAGATGCATCCTTCAGAAAGCTGTTTCAGAACAAATAGGGAGTTTTCTTCCATTAATAGATAACCTTTGTTAAGCTCTTAATATATGTAATCTGCCGTGATAATTGGCTAAACTTGTCGTTTTAGGGAGCAATAGTTAAGTATAAGATTTGGTTCCTTCAAAAAGGAAGTGGTATTTTGGATTCTCTGATAAAATTGAATCACCAGGGACTTGCAGTAGAAGCAAAACAAAGGTGGTGGATCTCAGGCTGCTTTTGTAGTCCTGATTTTGGTACCAGTTTAAAATTACACCAGAAGCAATTTTTTTTTTTTTTTTTTTTTTTGTGTGAGACCTGCTGAACCAAAAGCTTCTCAGATACGCAGTGGTTTATCTCCTCATTATTTTCCCCAGCACCAGTGTACCCTGAGTCTTATGGAGCAGACACCGCTTCCCAGATGCCCTGGAACAGGGAGTGACCTCCTGTGATAGCAATCGCACAGTTTCCAACAGGCTTTGAACTTGTGCCATAAATTGGATAAGCTTTAGTCAAATGCAGAGGGCTTTGAACAACTAATTATCAGCTTTGAGGAATCGCGCAACTAGATCTACTTGTAGGCAATTTTGAGTCTTCTTGTGTTGTTTCTTTTGCATTAAGATTCACTGTAGACGTTTGAAGTGTGAACTTGAACAATTTCAATAATATCATTGCTGAAGAAAGAGCTATTTCCACCCCTAAACCCTTTCACTTTTATCTTCTAGAAGGGGAGTGCAATGCCATGATACGTTGCCATGAAATGCTTTCTTTCTAGTTTCTTGCAGTGTTTTCTCCAATGAGAATGCTGAAGTTACGTCACTTTTCAAGCTATTGATTGAATACTAGGGTTGAAAATATAGTTAGAATATGTTTTTTAAATATTGCTTTAAGCAGTTGACTGGGTGATAGCCGAGTGCTTTCCCGGCTCACTAGTAATGTTGGTGGGTACCTCAATTCCACCTTTTGACAACAGCAACTGTAGATACTAAATGAGTCCATAAAGTACAGTGCAAAGGAGGCTTTTCAATGGGTTTCTCAAGTGTCAAAGTTTTCTAAATGATGTAAAGGGAATTAGATATGAATCTAAAGGAAGCAGAGACTTCCATGCAAAACCATAATAATACATTGGGATATCTGTCTTGGAAAGTGTGCCTGTGCTGCAGTATTGCATTCCTACTGGATTTGTAGCCTAAGTCAGAACTTTTGCTTCAGGCCCTACTTCTGCTATTCTTAATGGTGAAATTGTAGATGTCACCTGGATTGTCATTAACACGTTGAATGAGGTAAGTTTGAATACAAGCCTCTACTCAGTGTAGACATGCCTCCCAGGAATGGAGGAGACCTTGGAAAGTAAGTGAAGAACAGAATGAACGTCCTGCCCCTTGTGCCCCCCTCCAGGATGTGCCAGCAGGGATGGTGGTGGTGGGAAGGAGCTTCTTCCTGACCTACCACCACACACATTGCTAAGCAGTAGCTACCTCTCACCTAAGGGCTGGGATGGAGAAGAAGTTGTGGTATTGTCAGGTTGGACAGGGTTCTGTGCAACATGTAGTTGACAATGTCCCTGCTCATTGCAGGGGAGGTTGGATTAGATGACCTGGAAAGGTCCCTTCCAAAACAAACTATTCAATGGTTCTGTGGTGACCGTGACCTGAGCCTGCAGGGTGCTGTTTGCTGCCCCCTCCCCAATGGCTGCAGACATGAGCCATGGATCCAGCCCTCTGGATGTCATCCCTTCCCTCCAGCATGTCAACCCTGCCAACAAGCTTGGTGTCATTGGTAAACTTGCTGAGGGTGCGTTCTATCCCACTGTCCATGTCTCCAGCAAAGATGTTAAATAGCACTGATCCCAGTACTGACCCTTGTGGGACACCACTCATCACCAGCTGCCTCTTGGACATTGAGCCATTGACCACAACCCCTTTGTCCATCCATCAAACCCATAACTTGCCAATTTTGAGATCAGGATGTCATGCAGGACAGTGTTAAATGCTTTGCATAAGTCCAGGTAGATGACATCCATTGGTCTGCCTCTATCCACCAAGTTTGTGGCAGTATCATAGAAGCCATCAAATTTGTCAGGCAGGATTTGCCCTTGGCTGGGCTATGAGTTGTACTTGAGATGAGAATGCAGCAGTGTCCCCACGGCTCTCAGCGGGTGTCATGCTTCAGTGGTCACAAAGCTGCCACACGTTCCAGCTGCAGGCCAAGAATGGGATTCCACTGCTGGGCTGTTCTCTTTCTCAAATGAGGCCAGGAAGGTGAGATCTTAATGTATTGAAGTTAAAGATTAAAGTAGATAATTTTTTGGCAGGTCTGTATGCCGTGCTAAGAGAAGGGGTATTTTCTTCAAGATTTTTTTCATTATAATCATAAACTGAGACTAAAATGTAAAGAAGGCAAAATATTTCCCTTCTGGGTACCATACACTGCTACTTGAGACAGGCTGGTTCCATCCAGATGTGCCCCTTCATATCTGAGCAGGCTCCTGGTTTGCTGACCCTCTTCCCAAGGAAGTTCCTCTTGCATATTAAAAGTAGTTCTGATAGCCACTTTTAAACTTTTCAAAAAGCAGAAAAAATTGGTGTATCCAAGAAAACCCAAGGAGTTACATGTTTTCCTAACACTGTTCTTTCAGTGAAAGGAATCCTTAGAATCATAGAATGGTTAGAGTTGGAAGGGACCTTGAAGATAGAGTTCCAACCCCCCTGCCATGGGCAGGGACACCTCCCACCACACCAGGTTGCTCCAAGCCCCATCCAGCCTGGCCTTGAACCCCTCCAGGGATGGGGCATCCCTCTCCCAGGCTGTTGCACACCTCTATATAGCAATGGCACTAACACATTTGAACCCTGTGTGTGGTTGGGACAGAGCTTGGGGCAGTGAATACTCAATGTGGTTTTGCTTGTCACATAGGGGTGACTGCATGCTCAGGTGGTGGGTGTTCCAGGCTTTCCTGCTGGCAGACCCTGGCATTAAGCCTTGTTCTCTGCTGTGGTGGTTGCTGAGAGAAAAAACTCTTCAAACTAGAATTTCCCCAAAACTTTGAATACTTGCTTTATTTTTCCCCTACTCTGCTATGCATAATATTTTTCTCATATCACTAGTACCCTCTGTCCTCTTTTAGTAACAGAGAAGAGATAGTCACAGTATTCCCTGTGTTGGGTGTCTGAAACACTGCCCATTGTCATTCAGTGGAGGGAGCTGAGGCTCCTCTGAAGCCCTGTCACTGTGAGTCCAATTTGACTGAAGCTTCAGGAAGGAAATGAGGATCCATAAGCTGTGCTTTTGCAAATAGCACATATCCCTGACAGCCATAGCAGCTTGTGGTGCCTCTCTGTTTTAACCCCAATTTCATGCTTCATCCAAAATGACAGGTTTTTACACAAGGAGGCATCCGCGTCACCTTTACCCATGAATTTAACATGAGGAGCTCAGCTGCTTTCCATGCCCGGTGTTATCTGTCTTCCTTGCAAAATCCATGAGAGCAGAGTGGTTTCAGATGGTTGGGAGGATACTGGAGGATGATTTGGGAGCCTCATGTGCTGATACTGGCTCTGCCAGGACAGGCTCTATGACCTTAGGCAAGGTGCTTCATCACACGGTGCATCTTGTTCTCCATGTGTGACCTGGGTCCATGACATACCCGCACCCTTGGAAATCATTCATGAAGTGTGTTCCTGAGCTTTAGGGGATTGCTGCTGTTGCCTCCTCCAAAAGTCTGGACTTCTGTTTCTAAGTCAGGTGTGAACAGCCTCTTTTAAAAAATAGACTATGCTGGAACTAGAAGTTTAGTGCAATGTTAACAGTTTCTTTGGGTAAACGTGAGCCTTGTCATCGCTTTGAAGACCATGGTTGTCATTGAACCATCATCAAGGCATCATTTTTTCAGTGACTCAAACTGGAATTTCTCTGCACCATTAACAGAAAATTAAATTTCTACCTGAGATATCTTAACTTAATATTTTATAATTTATTTAAACTGAGAAAGTCCCTCATTGCTTCTGAAATCAGAATTGTGAAATTCTGATTTCTGATAAAGGATTACAGCATGAGCTGCCAGCAGACCCTGGGGGCTGCAGAAACTGAAATACACTTTTCAAGTGTTTTCTGTACTTTTCCAGGACGGAGCAGAAGTGTGGCAGTTGCTTGTGTTCAAAGTGTAATTCAGTGTTCATACTCTAATTTTTCCTGAATTAAATCACTGAACACTGTTGATAGTTATCTATATTAAGAACATGGTTAGTACTCTGAAAAAATACTAAGGAGATGCTATCTATGTTAAGGCTCTGACTAGGACTTTTAAAAAAAACCCCAAGAGTGTCAAAGTTTATCTGTGAAATGCTGAAATGTGAAGATACTGCCCAGGACACTTAACCAATCCTTACTGTATCGTTTCCTTACACAGCCCATAAAATAGGAAAATGACAAGTCTCTTTTTTGAAGACTTAATTCCTATTTGCATTAAATTCTGACTGCACCTCTTTGTATGGCTGTATTATAAAAGAAATTATACTATTGGATGTGGATTTTATTCACTGAATAAATTGGCCTGGAATTTAACATTATTAGCATTTGAGAAAATACTGAGAGTGTTAAAGGAAATATTGAAAGAGCTGGAACTGACACATTTGCCATAAGCTCGAGAGCTGCATTTAAAGAAGATGCACATGCCAAGATACTGAGGCATAATGAAACCTCCTACACACCACGGAATGAAATATTTATACAGTAATCATACTATTAATAAAATGATGGATCAGCCAGTGTCTGCTGCAACAAGGCTCAGCTGAGAGACTGGTTACTGTCTAGTGGAGTGAAACAATGTGGGAACTGAGGAGCAGGAGCATATGGACCAGCCTGGGAATCCCTGCTTGGAATTAGCTGTGTAACTGTGTAATACACTGACTTTGCAAAACAGCCTCAGTTGCAGTTGGTGT
Organism: Pedionomus torquatus; assembly: GCA_013398155.1. Classification (NCBI taxonomy): domain Eukaryota; kingdom Metazoa; phylum Chordata; class Aves; order Charadriiformes; family Pedionomidae; genus Pedionomus; species Pedionomus torquatus. The sequence continues at coordinate 197,431 of VZRU01001529.1, read as the reverse complement.
TGTCATCCCCTTTATTTCTTGCACAAAGTGAAGGGCCAGGAAGCAGATGAAAGGTCTACAGCTCTGCTTGTCACTGCTGTCCCCAGGTGGATGTCTGTGAGTGCTGGGATCACTCACTCTCTGTAGTGATCCGCCTTGTTTTCAGCTGTTGGTACATGTGATTCGGGAGCCATCAGGAACAGCTGGGTTTAATCAGAGCAGGACCAGCTGAGGGGCCGTGTTCTTTGTTGCTGCCCTAGTGAGAGTGAACTGGCATAGGGGGTCAAGTCTTAGACGTGCCTTTAAGGGGAACTGAACAGGACAACTTAACTAACAAATATATACTGTCCTGGTGCTGATGGCTGTCCTGATTCCCGCTGTTTGACGAGCATGTGAGTTAGCTTGGAGATCTCGTCTGCTGGGAATGGAAAGAGGGATGTTTCTCACAAGTGTGGTGAGGACAGTGGTGTGAGCCCTTCATCTGTGCTGTCCCCAGCCTAGCATCCAACACCTTACCTGCCAGACCCCTCTGGGGTGCCCAGTTCTGCACCAGCTCAAACTTTACCTTGTATCAGAGTGCTGCATCTGAGCATCTTCCAGAAAGTCTGCCTAGAGAAAAGCTGCCTGTAGTTTTTTCTTTTTTTTTTTTTTTTTTTTTTTTTTTTTTTTTTTTACCCATATCTGTCTCCCTTTCTCTCCTTTTTGTTGTATCTTTCATGCACCTTAATTTTTATCTCATGCTGGGAAAAAGTAACTGCAAAGCAGATGCTGATGAGGTGTTACTTAGGGGTAGTGCCTGTACATAACGAACTCCTGGGAGTGCTGGGTTCTGCATGGGTACTGTAGTGACAAACAGAGTTTGTTCTCCTGTTGTTGTGTGTCCCTCCTGTGCACTGGGATGGCCTGGAAGTCGAAGGGATAATTGGACCAATGAACAGCTTCCCCCTTGAATTAGGGTAGCAATGCCCACATTTCACTGCAGGGAACAGATAATCAGATGCCACAATGAGTAGTGACTGGCTGTTTTCATCTCAGAACACTCTCCTTTGCTTCTCTGTTGACAGGAGTATTTTCCTTCATAGTGAATTGCTGAGGCTAAAAGAAAAAAAAAAGAATTTAAAATTATATTGGGGGTATGTTACAAATACAATATATTGCTATGAGGAAGTAACTAGTATGAAATGCACAGCCTGCAGCTTTGTTCTGTCGGCTCATCCAAGCTAAATAAGTTTTGATTGGAGTATATTTGGGTAGGTGCCTTTTCTCTCTCTCTTTCTCTGCCCACAAGACACTATTACTGGTGGCTTGGGCTGGCCAGAAAACAGCTGGGAAGTACTCTGAGGTTTAAAAATTGCTTTTTCATCTGAAAAAAGAGGAAACCTTTCAAATAGCTTCCATGAAGCAGGGTGCAGAGCAACCAATACAATAAGGAAAGCATCAGAAGAGGATGGCTCCCATCTGTGGAAGTCCCTTCTCTCCTTTCTCGGGGTGGGAGAGGCTCCCCCCAGTTTGAGCTCTGGCCCTGAGCAGGGGCAGCTCTCTACTCTGCGCAGGCTAAAGCAGAACTTGGGCTTTGCCTCTTCAATCTAAGCAGGAGGGAGGATGCCTCAACGTGCTCTGGAAATGCAGCTTTTATCAAAAAGGTCCATTTCTGGGTGTGGAATGCTTTCTATGAAATGGATTTTCTTGACAAAGAAAAGAAATGATATATTTGTTGATTAGTTTTGTTGGTGGCTCAAGTGAGAGCAGCAGCAAACCCAAACAGTGGTAGAAACTGGACTGTGAGAAATCCCCTTTCCAAACAGAAATAAAATTAATATTGAATATGTAGTGCTGTTACCCAGCTCATGTCATTTTTAGCAGGAGCAGAGATTTTAAACTTGATGAAAATTCACCTTATGTTGTTTTCGTCTTTTTACCCTCTATCCCAGTCCATTTCCATCAGGTGGTGTTTCTTTCTCTTGCTTTCTGTCCTAAAACATTATTTATTGTTGTAAATTATAGTACCTTATGTCTGGACTGTCCCAAAGATGGTTCCATTTCCCCAGTGATTGGATTTGATACTTCATCAAATTCTTAACCTCCTCTCAGGAGTGTTCAGGCTCAATGAGAAATTTGGTAAGGAGCTGTGAGGTCCTCAAACGCAGTTCAATCCTGAAAGGAAAAACGTAGCTTTATTTTTTCAGTGGGGATACACAAGAAAAGCTGCAGATACTAATGATGTTAATTATACTGATAATGAAGTATTACCTTTAAAATATTAATGCATTGGAATAAACATGGGAAACAGCTTTGTTCTGGCCTTTAGCAACATCCTGCAACACAACAAAGCAGCACTGAAGGCAATAACGAAACCTTTTACCAGCTTCCAAGAGAGTCTGTGGGACTGGTCCTGCTCTATACAGAGCTACAGGGTCTGCTTTATAGTTCCAGGGGGGTAGGTGGGCATGCCTACCTATAGAAGGCCAAGCTGGTGCTCAGATCCTTCTATCGTCTAAGTACTTCATGTGACGGGACAAGAATATCCTGGGAGACAGTAACATAAAACATCAGTTAAAAATAGAAGTACAGAAGTGGTTAAACAACGGTAACTGAAAACAAAGAGTTAGATTTCAGTCTTTCAGGTGTGGATTATTAATGTAATATTATAATTATTAAAATATTAATGAAGTTTAGACTTTAGTACACATGAAGTTTAGACTCTTATATATATGCATATCTCTTACTTGCAAGGTCATATTATCCCAAAATGAGTTAAAAGAACGAGTGTGGTTCCTTGTGCACAGAAGTGGGAGCCATTGCAGGCCAAATAACCAAAAATTACCAGAAGTGGCAGGCTTTTGAAGGGGGGGTTGTTGGGTTTTGATTGTCCCTCTCCCTCTCCCTGCAAAAATGGAGAGCAGAGTGAAGGTAGACAGGAAGGACAGACAAGTGCTTGCTATTACGGTGCTCAGATGAGAGTAAGGTCCTCCAGAGTCTCTGTCCCAAACCATCAGGTCCAAGGACTTGGAAACAATTTCACTTTTTGTGAGTGCTTCCTGAGGCAGAGCAGTAAGTTGCATAGAATTCTGGCTATGGGTATGCTGTGTCCTTGGTGCCATTTCTTGCCTTTCCTTGTCAGGAAACAGCCCTGGGAACAGCAGCTGACCTCCAGCAAGGGTAGCGGTTCCACCATCTGCACAGAGCCCCCAGGGCTGCACAGCGAGAGGGAAAGGCTTTTCTTTCTCATGTATCCCTCAAACTTTAAAACTGATTTCCCTCTAATGTTAAAGTCTCTTCTTACCATATTAAATATTTTACTAGATTCCTGTATTTGATGTAAAATGTGTGTGCAGTGTGGGAAAACAAGATACTCAGACGTGTAGCTAACATTCAGTAATTGTATTTCACTTGATAGGGAAATACAGCAGTAAGTCATTTTCTAAATGAAATTAATTCAGCTTTGAGTTTTCTGAAGTTCACTTTAGCATCAAGAAAATAATGTGCTTGGACTTTTTTCTCTGTGTTGTTAAACGAGGGGATCTCTCTAAAACTGTAATTCAGCCTGAAAAAGGAGCATCAGATTTTATGAGATATCAGACAGATTTGGTGAATTTTGTCTGTGACAGAGGAAATGCTAAACAAAGTGGTTACTGTATAGTCTGTTGCCTTAGAGACTGAAACATCTGTATCCATGCAGGCAAGTGATGCAGACATGGTAAGATTTGACTTCCTTACATTCCTGTGTTCCTCTTGCTGTCAATGGAAATGTTTTATGGTGGGAATATGCTGGGCTTCTTTAGCCTTGTATTTATCTGGTTGTGTGGCATGTGTTGGACTAGGAGGGCTTTTTAATTAAAGTCTAACTCTGAAGTCAGGACGCTCCCTAAGAAAAGATGCTTTTGCATGAATAATTTTTCAAGATGAACTTGGAGGGACTTGAAATGATTGTTGTACTGGTGATAATTGTTGGATTTGTGAAGGTACTTGAGCACCTGGGTCTCCTAGAAGGCAATTATGAAGGTAGGATGTTAAGAAATAGAAAATATTTTATTCTGAAAGCCATTTGCTGCAGAGCATTACACTTTAATCTGCATGTGCTGTGTCTGAGTATCAGAGGAGCTGAATAGCAGCTGAAATAACTTTAAATGCTTTCTTTAGGCAAATGAAATGTATTTAAATGTCAATATAGTATTGTAGCTCTCATTGCAGCTCTGAAAATAAATGTGACGTGATTTTAAACCATTCTTTGTCTATGTTTAAGATTGTTTCAAGAACTTCAGTACAGAATTGTATGCTTTAGTAAACTGCAGCTTGCATTCCGAAGCTCTGAATGAAAGAAGGGGTTGCATTTTAGTAAGTTTATAATTGTAACTTCTCAATCGGTTCTAATTGCTGGAAATGTCATGGCTTATTTTTAACTATGGGCAATTATTAACAGAAAATCCAAAAACCTTACCGAGCTTATTTGGATGAATGTTTCTGTTGCAATCAGTTTAGCTTTATTTCAGAGTATTTATCTTTAACAAATCTCTCTAGTTTCCTGTATGTTTTAGGAAAACACTGCCAATTGAAATGTAAATATGCTTTGTAGAATATATTTTGAGGGAGCTGACTGCTAAAGATACTTTAATTCTTGTTACCTCTCTGTTTTTATAAACAAGGTAATTCATGTAGAAGCACGGAGATATTAAAGAGGCAGACGGGATGAATTTTAGTCAGTGAGCTCTATAAATCAAACCATGTCTGTGCAGATAGCCTCACTGTTTAATAGGAAGAGTAGATTTACAGTGTTCCTAAATGTTCCTGAATATGATATACATTGAACAGCTGCTTTTTATAGAAACTTGAGGGTCGTTTTTCATGGTAAGCTACAAGTACGCAGGTATTAAAATAACCTTCAGCTACCCACAGACACTGAACAATTATTCCTTTCTGCTTCAGAGCTCATGACAACCAGGAAAAGGCCAGGTTTCTGGCCTCATATTAATTACATGACAGCATTTAGTACAAGGTTCACAGAACCTTGGAGACAAGCAGCAAGTGCTTTATCGGAGGAAAAAAGTTAGAAAACTTTTGCTTCCCTGGTTGTTTGCTGTTCCATGCATGTACCTGTTTCTCCTACTTCCTGCTGCTTTGTTTATTACTCCTAACCTCTTATATGTTTATATTAATTAAGAGGTGCCTGGTGATAATTCTTTGAGAGAGTTTTATAGCTAGGGCAGAAATACAGTTATTTAGCAATTGCTTTATGTACCAGCTCTAGCTTTGTAAACTCTATTGAAATGACCGAATAGTGCAAGCAAGGCAGTCCCACCAGAAAAAATGCACTTATTCTGGCTTGTGGGATCCTTCAGAAGTCTGTGCACTCCTGTCATAGAAAAGTGTTAGATGGTACCTGATGTGCAGTTAATTTCTTGTCTCCAGCTTTAGCAAAGCCTGTTAGGAATTGATCTGTCTGAGCACCTGTTTTTTTGGAATCTTCTTGTTGTCTGCCTGAATGCATTCATAGGGCAGATGCTATTTAGCAACTTGCTTAATTTTTTTATTTTTTTTTTTTAATTTTTAAATAAAAGAGCACTGAAGAAGTAAGCTTTAGGAGAGAATGTTTCTTGTGTAGCTGCATCTTTCCAGTGCCCAGTCTCATCACATACGTCTGAGCTATACTTGTGTCTGAGGGGGAAACTGCACATCAGTTACCACTAACCCCTAAGGGGAGAGAAACTTTGGAATATTTGAACAATTCAGACCAAATCTAGACAAAACTAGACATAATGATGTCTAGTTGTTTTATGATGAAGTTTAAGTTAAAATACTGAGCAGGAGATTTGGAATTCTTGGTGGATTATACTGCAAAAGGGATAAGGTGGATTTTATGTTGCGATATTAGAACTTCAGGTGAAGTTGACATATCCAGGCTCTGTAGCTTGAAAACACATAAAACTATGGCTTCATCGCGGTTGCTTCTGCAATGGCCACCCTTGTGTAAGAACATACAGTGTACACGTGCTCTAGTGAAGCTCTTGTCCTTGTAAATCTGCTGCTTGCTTTGCTTTAATGGTCAGATGGCTTGAATGAGGTTGTCACTCGTCATTTTTCTATTGAAGAGACTATTGAGTGTTTGACAATAGGTTTGCTCTTAATGTTTACATGCTGGTTTTCATCCAAATAAAGTAATTCTTAATATTCTAGTGGCAAAAATATTTAACTGCAATTAACTTCTATTAATCTTAGTAGCCCTGCTTGACCCAGTAGGACTTAGAGAGTGTGTGGCTATGTAGGAATCCACACTGCCAGTATAGTGTAAATTCGAGTGCGGATTATTGTAGCAAGAAAACAAATTTCTGTGGCCACGCTTTGTTATGGAAATAGAAAATAGGTGTTGGATACGATACATACAGCAGTAGAAAGGTACATACTAAATCTCAAACACAGCATATGGAGTGCCAGCAAACAGCAGCTGAAGGAGCTGGAAGGTGCCTTTGGCCTAGATAACTCATGGCTGCAGTTCCAGCTTCCTCAAACAGTTGTGGATCCTCTTTATATAGAGCAGCTTACAGAGGCACACTGCTAACATACTGTCTACTCATTGAAACCACTGTCACTTATTTAAACTCATCAGTACTGTCTCTATAGGGATTTTCAAAGTGACTTTTATAAATATGAAATCTAAAATCTATATGTTTTAAATGGAGGAAGAGGGAGCAGAAATGCCATGGGCAGAAACACGCTAACCCTCTTCCAGCTAGAAATGAATATGCTCTTCTGAAGCTCACTATCACTAAAGGGGGACGCCAGTGCTTGGAGCTCTCGGCTCTGGCTGGGCTTCTGCTCATACTCTAACCTTTGTGGGCATCTGGACAGGAAACCAGCTGAGGAGACTTTTTGTACACCAAGAAAGTGCCTCTCTTTGAACCTCTGGCAGAGCACCCAAACTGCTTTGCAAAAGCATTAGCCCAGACCATCTGAGTGAAGGGGAGGACTTTGAAGTTTTCCTAACTGAGCTTTTGTTTATATTCAAAACCAGTTTTGGATACACAAAAGTTCACAAAAAACCACCCATTCCCCATCTGCTGTATTTGCATTAAAATATAATGGTGAACAGTTTTTGTAGCAGCTGTTCAACACTGAATGTTCCTGGGGAAAACTACTGTCTTTCAGTTTCAGCCTGTGGTTTGTGAGGTGCCAGAATTTGTCAAGGGATAAGGGGAAATAATGAAGTTTACCCCAACAGACCAGGCAGCAGCTCCCAGCTTCCCTGAGATAGGAGACTTGCTGTCTCTTAGTGATGAGCCGCAGATTCTGTTCAAAGACTCCTGTACTGGCTGTGACTTAGCAGGGAGTATCAAACTGAAATGTCACTCTGGGCTGTTAAAAGCCAAACTTGCACTTCTCTTTTTGATTTGGCATCATGGCCATCTCTTCTGCTTCTGGACAGTACAGTGGTCTGATAGTGTGACTGATTTACATTACCTCCCAGCACTGAATAAATGTTCAAGACAGAAGCAGCTCATTGTGAGTCAGTCTGGACCAAGTGTGAGGGATCTGCACCAAGAATTAGCACGGTCCGTGAACTGACAGGTCTAAAATATCAGCCGGTATTCTCCCAGAACTTGTCTTGTACCTTGCATTTCTAGCATACTCTATCAGCCCTAATGCCACTGCCTTATTTACAAATAAATAATTATTATTTGTAATAATTATTTAATAGATACATCCTTAGCCCTTTGCAGGGAGTTGTCTTTGCCAACAGCCATCCCTGTCTGCTGATTCCAAAGTGCTTTACATGGGGCTGGGTTTGGCCTTGGCCTTGAGGGTGTGCGATGGTGCACAGTGGCAGCAGCCACCTTTGAGCCAGGTACAGTCCCCCAGGGCCAGCAGCACTCGTGTCACAAGTGCAGAGGACTCGGACTGCTGTGGTCCGAGTATCATAGAAACTGTTCCCTGAAGGTTCTAATACTGTGTTAAGTGTATGCAGTTCCTCTGTGAAAGGCAGTGTGTCTGGTTGTTTCCAGCATAGTGAAAATTGTTACAGGAACTGCATTCTTGTGAACCTTGCGCAGGAGCTATACAGTGAACTATACAGTGCCTGCGATGCTCAAGGGAAGGGATGGAGAAAGAAAGGGATGCTGAGGGTCTTTGGAGAATGGCAGACAGATGAGATGATTCTCTTGCGTGCTGAAGTTCAAATCTCCACATGTACTTTGTACTCTTGATTTGCTTTGAATTATTGCCACCTTTTGGGGAGCCAATTGCATGTAATCTTGAACTTTTAGCAGTCTGTTCCTCAAATCTCTTAGCTCCTTTTTGTTTTCCTCTATTTTCTTTAAGAAGGTAGCTTTTTAAGACCAGGCCCTAGCCAGCTTCCCGTACATTGCTTTGCCCCAGCCTGGCTGTTTTGGGTGCTGGGCAAGGGTTTAGCGTAAAGGCTGCTGCAGTGCTCTCAGGTGGTACGTCTGACACTGCTGCAGTATGTGTGGCTGTGTGTGGCCAACTGGATGGAGCGTGTGAGCGTGAGCAAGGACATCTTAGACTGCACAGGCACTTTTATCCAACAAAAGGCAAGAGCACTGCTATTTCTGTGGTCACAGAAGAGACAAAAAAGCCTGATTTTGTGTTTTGCAGCACCCACACTGAGGCTTCTTGCTTTGCTAATGCTGTATCCTGCCCATCTGTGATTGCTCATGCCAATGCCCCTGCATGAGCTCAGAAGGCTGTCCTTGAGCATACAGGCTGTGGGCAGACTAAACCAAAACAGCATCTTTCAGAATAACAAACAAGATAACCCTGTGTATGTACTTGCCTTTACAAACAGAGAGACACGTGCTGTACTTGCACAGGGCAACAGAGCTGCCCAGCTGTCACACACTTGCTGCCTGAAAGGAAATCATTATTGGGGCTGTAATATTTTCCCTGTGTTACCCTAGCAGTCACAACACGGCTGTTCGCTGTCTCTCTTCTCATCCGTGTAGGTACTTGGTATGCACTTGGTGCACACTCACTCCATTGCCCATGGTGTGCCACACAGCGTGCCTTCAAGAGAGCCTCCAGCTCTTGGTCAGCATCTGCTTTGGTCTGCATCAATCTACTACGATTAATCTAAAAATGAGCAGTTTCAGTGGTGTTATTTGGTGTCGTACACGAATGCATTTGGGGGTGTATACTTCAGCTGTGGACTCAGTATGAGCTGTTTGTAGCAAGTACTCAGTTTTCTCTTCCAGCTTTGGGATTTCTACCTGTTGCATGTTCTTGGCTTTCTGTGTGGCTGAGGAAATCTTTAGGAAGCATTTATACCTACAGAGGAGCTCTGGTCTGCAAATCACTTGTGCGCACTCCCGTAGCTCACAGGGCTGTGCCACTGTTTGTGAGCACTGAATACCCAAAGGACAGGGACCTTCTGAACTGAAAGAAGCTGTTTTGCTACTGTCTGTCACAGTTGTCTACATCCTAACCACAGCAGGAATGTGTCAGAGGTTTTCCTTGCGTTTCCCCAAGATGATGCTTAGACAGATGGAATTACTTTTTCTCTCCATACTCTCAATTTATTAATATGTAAAATGGAGTTAAAAGTAATGACCAGATTCACTTTCCTCCAAGCTTAACCTTGACCATAAAACACTTGTAACTTTCAAAGAGAAAGGTACTAAATCTGTAAACTTTAAACCCTAAGAAACTGCTAACAGTGTGTGCTGTTATGTACTGCTGTGCACATAATAAACTCTCTTTGCTCTGCCACCAATGACAGACTCATCGTAGTGATCAACTAATTCAGTCCTTAGAAGTTGGGTGAGAGATCGTCACAGAAGACTTGGTGGGTGTAATGCAGAATCAGATCCTAACTTTTTTTCCACTAATTTTACGTTGCTCTTGGTTTGTAATATCAGCTGGATGTTTTACATCTCTGCTTATCATCTACATCTTAAAAATTGAAGCGCTTGATGCTTTCCAGGTAAATACACAGCTGTACCTTTCTCATATTGAGTGTGCTCCTCAGGCATACACACTTCTTCAAATGTAGAAAGTAACAAAACAGGAGTCTGCCTTAGCATTTAATTCCTAATAAGCTGTCAAAATGAAAGCAGCAAAGCAGATTAGGGCAGAAGAATGTACCTCTTCTCTCAGGTGGGAAGGAGCGTCCACTGCAGAAAGAGCAGGATGGGCAAGAGTAGTCTTTCCATGACTCCTACTGCTATATAAGATAAGAGAACATCTGAAAACATTATAAAAGTTCTGTCTTCTAAGTGCATTTTTCAGTGTTGTCTTGTTATCAGAGTGGCTGAGTGGAATCGATTTCCCTCATTGGCACACTGCTATCGTTCCTGGCCTTCCTCTATATCAAGCAAAAAGGTTATTTTTATTCTGGCAGACAGTCTATATCAGCTGCTATTTCAGTTTACCAAACATCTGAGATAGAGGACATCAGCAAGGAGGGTGAGAGGATCTGATAATTCTGATAGGAGTGAGATTGACTTTTTGAGAGAGATAAGGTCTGCTTCTTACACGTCATCTAGATGTGCCTGATGTCTTCTCGTCAGGCAGCTCAGAGTGTGGAAGGGGAAAAGATAAGTGGGGCTAACCTGCTTCATGTGGGAGCACGTTAGCTCCTCTCTCATGAGGAGACCAAAGGGTAAGTTGTAGCTGAAGGCGAAATGCGGGAATGAGGCAAACCCAAATCCATCTTGGCAGCACAGACAGCAAGCTGGCATTTTTTGCAGTACTGAGTGTTCTTTCCTTCTGTCCTCCTCAAATGTAACACTAAAATGTTGTACCTTCTCTTGGAAACCTGTTTGCAGGGTGAGTCTCGTACTATGGCTCCTTGTGCCACCATCAGTTGCAGAGAGCAGCGGAGACCCACAGTGGGCACAGGCTGCAGCTGGGCTGAGGTATTCTGGGGAAGGTCCAAGAGCACCAGGTGTCAGCACTGATGTTTCTTCCTTTGAATCTTTTATTTGGAAGGGTTTTCTTTAGAGCCTTACAAGAGCCTCCTCCACAGAGGGAATTTGGAAAGAGCTGAGTGTCTCAGAAATACAGTATCCACCTGTGGAGCATGTCCATTAATGACCCAGGTTAATGAACATGCTGGGCTGCTATGACTGCCTCTAGTTAAACATCCAGGCTTCTCCTTGTGCAGATAAGCAGCCTGTCCACTTTAGCCTAAGCAGTTGCCAGCACCGGGCAGGGAGATGGAGCCTGAAGCCCCTTTGGCATGGCATCCTTTGTATCCCATTCATCTAGGCTTCTTTTTAAACAGAATTCCAAGGAGTTTTCCTTCATTTTTCATACCTCCTTATTCCATACTGAGGGTTTCAGCCCAGTGGGGAGGTACAGAACAGCCCACATGCTGGTGATGCTCTGGGTGATCAGCTTCCCTCTTACCTGTTAGACAGAGAAGTGTTAGACGGACAAGTTAGCTTGTTCAGCATCTTGTGCAAAAGCAGTGAAATAAAGAGTCATCCAAAATTTTTGTAAGAATAATGCAGAATTCTCGTACTGTCCTTCACACAGTTTTTCTCCTGAAACTGGATATGCTGTATTGTAGCACTGATTTTTGTGAGCGCATTTGCACAGCTTCCAAACATAGGGTGCACATGGCTTTTTCTTCACGTTGATTTAAGCATGGCTGCCCTCATTTCAAATGTTGTTTGATTGATATTTTTGCCAGGAAAATGCTCTGTGTACATATGAAAGGAGGCTGCATACAAATCCAGTTTTTCACTTGAATTTTTTAAGAATAGCTATTTCCTCAGAGGCAGCTTTTGTACTATGTAAGATTAACTTATTGGCCCTTAAGATAGTATTTTAAAAGTTTCTATATCCTTTAAAATCCCATTTAATACAGGTATGACCACTCTATATTCTTATATACTCTATATCTCGTGAGATAATGAAAAGGTTTGAATGATTTATTTTGGCTTAGCTGGAAGTAGGTTTAGTTGCAGGTGGGCTGCAAGTGGCCGCTGTGTATGAATTGCTGTGGCAGCCAGTGGAGTCCAGGTCTGTTTGGTTGGGGTTTTTCAATGAAAGATGAACATTTTTTTCACCTTCATCTCACTAGGTGGGGATGAGGAGTTGCTTTGCTCTGGGCTAGTGAAATGCCCCGTTTTATGGAGGTTTAAATATGTTTGTGCAACCCCAATTCACTTGCATCATGATTTGAATTAGAACTCTTGTAAAGAAATATTTCATTAATCACTTAACTTCTTTTCTGTTTTCATTGGAAAGAAAAGACTTCTGTGATATTGATACAGTCACGTTAATAATTACTCTATTTTCTGTATCACTAAAATTTAGACTACAGAACGATTTAAATGAATTTCAACATGACAGAAACTGTAAAAGATTCCCTCAGCCATGCTGAAGCAAGCACTGCTTCACCGTGCTAAGTGAGGAGCGCGTACAGCCTCTTTGGCTACATTAGTGCCTTGGGATGAAGAACAATTGGTGCACCACCCCTAAACACCTAACCTTGCCTAAACACCCAACAAAGGATGTCAAAATAATAGCAATAATAAAAAAATCCTAACTTCATGCTCCAGTTGGAGAAACTACTTCTGCTTCAGAGAGCAAGAAGGTCCTTGAGGGGGTAAAAAGTGCATTTGTGCTGTTGAGCTGCACCTAATTGAGCGAGTCCAGCCAAGCTCAGTGCTGCAGACACTGAGCCTCGCCAATGATCCATGCTCGTTATCCTAATGAGATTAAAATATTTACAAATACGTGTATTTACAAACACATGGTGATACATGATGCCACTGAGCATTGCAGTGGGTGTCCATAGGGACAGTGCCCTGAGAGGCTCTAGAAGAATGTTTTAAAACTTAAGAGGAGCTGAGAACTTAAAGACGCTTACAACTGGAACATCACAGGTTTTATCATCCTGATTAGTCTCCAGAAATTATAAGCCTTCTTTTCTCAGGCAGGAAATGCTAGTGTATGTGTGTCCCATGGGGAAACTATATCAGGAAAATAAAGGGTGAGGTCTGAGTGTGACTGTGAGCTGTTGGTGGAGCTGCTATTAACATGTTGGTGCATGGCTCCACATCAGCATTGTACTCTCATTCACAAGGGCACATATGTACCACTGAAAAATGCTACTGTATGACATGGCAGGTGGAAATTGGATGCAAGATGTAGTGAGCTGATAGGAAAGCCTGTCTTTATTTGCAGCTCCATCACCTCAGATTTTTCTGAAAGGGTAGGGGAGCTTTTTCACAATTCCCACGGAGTCCACTGTGGGCATCATGTTCCTGGGGCACTCACAGGATTCTACTTACTAATCCCAAGTTCGTATTGACAGAATGTCAATTTTATTTTTATATCTCTAAAACCTCTAGCTTTGGGCTTGTTATTTAAAGTTTGGTGTAGTCTGAAGTGGAAAAAAACTTTTTGCTTTAGTCTGTGCTTTTCCATTAAACACCTGACCCACTTTTGTCCTAACTGGATGCTTCTGTGCTTAAAATTGCTTCATAGTTCAGTTCTCCTGGATTCAAAGGATTTTACCAGTTGTCAAAATTGTCCCCTTTTTTTGCCTTTTGTCCTGACCTCCGAATTGTTACTGTTCCTAAAGAATTTCTTCTATTGTGTCATTTGATGAGGTGGAAAAATATGAATTCAATAAACATCCCAACAATGTTGAGATGACCTAATTCTAACATCTTCAGAAAGTGCTTTTTTTTTCCCCTCCAGTTCATTCTTGTGAAAATTCTCCTGTAGAATATGCATATTTTAGGAGGGGAAAAGAAGAGGTACTCCATAGAATTGTGATGCGTCTTAGTTTTCATTTATGGTATAGTTTGAAATATTGTGCTTTCTGTAGCACATTTTCAATGCTTTGAGCTCACCTTGTATCACATATAGTCACTAATTTGTGGTGCGTTGGTTTAAATTAATGAGTTTCATGGAAAATGTAGGTAAGTCATTTTTCTCTACCTCAGTGGTGATATACTGTAGTTCTATCAGACGTCACAGGGTTATACAGTGTAGGGGAACTGGAGTTACCTTTGAGGGTGGAGCATTGTTGCCTTGTATGAACCAAAAAGCACAGGGTGAAGAGGCAGCCTGGAAACGAACACAAGAGGTGGACCTCAGGGATCTTACTTCAGGAGGTATCTTCCACACAGGGAAAATCATGATAAGTGAAGCCCACTGGAGTGAAATAGCCTGAAGAAAAAGCACTTCTATGGCATCTCAGGAGGTTAAATATAGCCTGGAAGATGGAGAGGTCAGAGTTAAGTGGACCAAATAGAAGATACATAACAGAGGGCTCCTGCTTTCCCACTTTGTCCATGGCCAGTCCTTAAAGGGCCTCCTTGTGTGGGACCATACTCATGCACAAGGTAGGCTGATGTGTGCGTGAGCAGCAGCTGGTGGACACACCCAGGGGCTTTCTTTTAGCCCAGAGGAGGATGCTACATTGCAACTACAGGGGCATAGGGTCTAGGACAGCAAGTGAGCTGCTCTACCAGTCTAACATAACTTGAAAACTTACTAGGATGATAAAAGCAAATCGTTCCATGGTACTGGAACTTGGGAGACCCAGATCTGTTGCCCATGCTATTGCTTATCTGCTTCTTTACCCATACCCTAGGATGTTTCTTTCCCTGTGTAAGGGCAGTTCCAGTAATTATTTTCTCTGTTTTCCTTTCCCAAGAACACAAATGTGTCACTTGCTTCCTGTTGAGATAAGTTGGTTTCCTAGCAGGATTGGGTGCTGGCCTCTTTCTTCTTGTCAAGAGGATCATTGTCTGTTGATGGCCATTTGCTCACCATGTGCTGTCCCTTACCTACTGCTGGACACTTGCTTTCCTTAATTACTCTCTTAGTGTTTATAAAACTTAAGGATCCTGTGCTGAGACTCCCCGCAGAGCAGAGAGTTTGATGAACAGTGGGGAATGCTGTAAGGACAAAATTCCTACCACCAGCTTGTGCCTGCAAAGGCATTCAGGAAAAAACTGTGGTCGGTCCTGCTCAGAACAAACTGATGAAGGCTGCTCTACAGGGTGCAGCCACCGCTGGCAGGTTTGCGTCCTGCACGAACAAACAGTGAAGCAGCAGGCTGTACCAGGGCATTTATGCTCCGTTCCACCTTCTGAAGGTTTCAGCAGTGCTCGCTGCAGCTGTTTACACTTTTGCTTCTTGATTTTAAAAGCCTCTTTTTGAGCTCAGCTGCTTAGAACTCCCAGCTGGACTTTTCAATACAAAAGGAAAAGGTTGAAAGCAGCTACTGTGAGTACTCAGCACAAATGACAACCCAGGATACAACATGCACATATTGTTGAGAAGAGGAAAGAAAACAAAAGTGATAAGACTCGTAGGAGAAACTTGAGGACCACCAGAGCAAGCATCAGAGACAGTTTTCAAAGTGTGCCCAAAGTGTGCTGAAGACCTGTCATTAGTCATGGCCTTTCTCCTTACCTGACTCTGCCACACCTATTCAACAGGAAAGGAAACTGGTAGAAAAAATAAAAAACTAGGTAGTGTGCCAACTTATAAAACTGGCAGAAGCAAAGAGCCTGCTGGCTTAGTTATGGGATGGCAGCCTCCCCATCCCAATAGTAATATGCTTCCATTTTCCTTAGCATGGTCTCATGCTAAGGAAATGGCTTATGGTTGATGTAAGGAGATGGTTTGTTGATTTTGTTTTTACAGACAGAGATGCTACAAGTAGGCTCCAGATGTCATACCATTCTCATCTTCACAGCTTTTGTTTTCTGCGGTCCTAGATCAGCTTTGTGGCTGTAGGTTCCTTGGGAACTGTCTCTGTCCCTGTGGAAAGTTTTGAAGGTCTTCCCTGTGCCCTATCTTTAGTTTTCTCATTTTGCTTCAATAGGGAGGCAGTTCTGCTTGTGAATGGGCTTTAGAGCAATTCATGTGGGCGAAGTTATTCTCCCTGGTCTCTGCTTAGATACCTGGGGCTGGCCCACTGCAAATATGCTGAATTGCTGAGCATCTAACTGTAGAGCAGGTTTTACACGGCATGCCCATGGCTACTGTACAGGAGAGTTTTTGCTTAATGTAGCGTTCAGGCTGTATGAATTTGTACATTAATGCTGTGTATAAAAAGGATTCTGAATTGCCTGAAAACTAACGTTGTAAGTTTTAGAAGCCCTTCAGTGGTAGGTTACTGTAGGCTTGGGCAAACATTTTAATAGTCCTCGGCTAAAAATGCAGCATTTACCATAGGTCATAAAAGTAAACACAAATGCGGCAAATCCAATTACTGTGGAAAATCAAACATCTGAGTGCAAGATGAAGGAAGTTGTACATGAATGCCTGACAAGAAATCTATTGAACATATTAAATTATACACCTCTCCCAGAATAGCTAGGGTTTTAAAAAGAATATAGTGCAGCAGTACTCAATCAAGAACAAAAATACAAGCTTGGTGCACATCAGACTTGGGACAACTTACACCCAAGGACTACTTTGAAAGTGAGAAAACAGCTTTGAACTCCACGGCATGCCATTACGCAAATACACATGCATGCAAATTACAAAGAAACCTCTCAGTAAAGCGAAGCAATGTGACAGCTACCCTCCTCTATAAACCAGGACACGGGAGACGCAAATAGAAAAGGGAGTTGGAAAGAACAGACAAGCACAGAGTCAGCACCCAGAGGCTCTGCTGGCCAACTCCAGATTTAGCTGGGAGCACAGCCAAAGGGACCTGAGAAGGGATGATGCTGAGGTCAAGTCCATCCCTTTCTAGTCGCAGGCCACCAGCTACCCCATAGAGCATTTACTCCCCAAAATACTTGCAGGACTGTGAAGCAAAGTTAGTAAAGTACCAAAAGCCAGCAAAGCAGGAAAAATCTACAACCGCATTGATGATGCTCTATGCAGTAGCCCAGACCATACTGCAGAAGATGTTAGCTCCACACGTGACCCAGGAGTGTATCCCAGGGTGCACCTACAGGAACACGGATAGAATTGAGTTCATTGCTGAGCAGGGTTTTGTCTGAAGTTATTGGGGGGAGAATCAGGCCCAGAGACCTGAAAACAAGCAATATTTTTCTTTATTTCCTATGGGGTACAGCAAGCGCTAATTCTAGCAGAGTGGAGCCAGGATGGAGGTGTTCCTGACCATAGCAACTAGCCGCCACAGAGCTTGTAATTCTGTAACATCCAGCTCTACTGCCTGAATTCTGACAATTAACAATTTACTGTCCAGAAAATTAAATTGGTTCTAAATTTATACACAGGAACAAGACAACAATAACTTCCTGAGCAGCTCAGGGAAGTGGAGTTGGATTTTAGTTTTCTGGTCTGGTGAGAGAGGTTAATGAACATTGGTACATCCCTATTAAAACAGTTGAGGGGAGAGCGAACAGCTGGTGACAGCAAGGGTGCCTGAGCCAGGGGGAACAGCGATAGTTGCTCTGTCCCTGACTTCCTGTGTGACCTTGCACATTCTTGCTGAGAATTTAATCTATAATATTTCTGAATATCCCTTAATACCTGTAGGTATGTATAGAGCCTTAGCACTTCAGACATTAGAGAAGTGCAAGGTATTAAGGTGTGGAAGGGTTTCAGTAGAAAAAGGGAAGATACCCCTTTTTAGGTCATTTCCATACCAAATATAGAATAGCTGCTTTCAATTATTTTCCCGTGGTTGGTATGAAAATGAGCTGGCAGACTGCAGTGTGGGCATAAGGCAGCAGAGGCACTGCGATAGCTTAGACTCCTGTGGACCCAGTTTGATCCATACGTCTGCCCCAAGGCAGCTTCTGGCAACTGTTTTCTGCCTTGTTCATAAACCCCTCCCAACACAGAGGCTCCACCAGAGTCTCTCTAGGCAATTTATTTCAGTGCTGTGTTTCCTTCTCCAGTGAAAAGCTTTTTCCTCATACTAAATTGATTCTTCCTTGCTGAACTTGAAGCTTGTTACTTCTTTCATTCACCGAGGACATGGAGAATAGATTAACCTCTTCCACTGCACCATTTTTTTGTTTACTTATCTCTTTTTGGTCTCTCCGTTCCCGAGCCACCTCAATTTGCTTAGGTCTCGTTTATTAGACTATTGATCATTCTCACAGCTCTGGACTTTCTTTAATTGGCTTAAATCTTTCTGGGTGCATGGCCCAAAATGGGATCTTGTAGCCCACCTGAGGCTCTGATAGTGTAGAGAAGGGCTATTTCATTTGTTGCACAAGCAAGCTCTGTGCTTGTACTTCTAGAAGAGTGTTTGCCTGCTTTTTGTAACATAAGGGTTTTGATCCTGTATAGCTCCTGATTTTTTTTATGGAGCTTTAATACCAGTAAAATTAATTTGTGATTATTCCTTCACGGGTGTAGATTTTTGCATTTGTTCTTATTGAATAGAAACCTGCTTTTGTTTGCTTTCAGACTTCAACTGTTCAGGTATTTTTTAATTCTACAGTGGATCTTTAACTTATTTTGTCCTTTCCCAGCTTGGTATTATTTGCAATTCTATTAAGTACACTAATTCATCTGCTGTTCCAAATGACCAATACCAGACCTAAGACAGCCCCACATGAGGCTCAGGGGTTTTACATCTTCTGAGAATGAACCTTTGACACTCCTCTGAGTAGTTTTTCAGGTACTTCTGCATCCACCCCCTAGAATTTCCATCTAGACTATCTTCTTAGCTTATATACTAGAAAGTGAGATGAAATACTGTGAAAACCTTTAGAGAAATCAAGATGTAAAACAAAGTCTAGTGTCTTACTATTGAAGGAAATGAGATTGGTTTGACACCAATTACTTGAAACAGATACAATCGGGCAGCCTCTCATTTTCTTGTTATTTTCTCTCTGGTTACCAATTGTTTGGCTTTATTTGGTTCTAGCAACTGCAGCTAAGATGATAAATATCTAATTCCCCATCACCTCATCCTCCACCTTTTGTAAGGACAGGAAGTGTATTTATCTTGTTTCAGTCTTCTGAACTTCATCCCTCCCTGTTCCTCAGCACTGGGTTGCCAATAACTGCTCACAGCCCTGAGATTTCATCAGCCAAGGCCAAATTGTATCAGGCCCAGTTAATTTCAAACCCTCTGCCTTATCTAAGTATCCTCTAACCTATTCCTTCCCTATTAAAAAAAAATCTAGTCTCACGTCACTGATTTTATCAATTTCTATACTTTTGGTTAGAATCCAGTCTGGATGACTCCATTTCTAGTTGATTTTTTCCACATCCTACGTGGAAAAAATTACTGAATTCAACAGCCTTTGTTGGCAGTATCATGCTTTTTCCAGGCATGTCCGTATATTACTGCTTCCTAGACGTTGCTGTCTTTGTTGCTCAAGGTAATTTTTTCACATGCCATCACACAAAAAAAAGCTGCATTCCCTTTATCTTCCTGATTTAGCAGTCTGGATTATTAAACTCTCTACTGTGATAGGAGCCACAGATTTTTTTCCCCAGCTAGCACTTTCTCCTACAGTATGGATTTCAGGTGTTCATCTTTGAGGTAGTCTTCCTGTTGATTTCAGAAACAAAATACCTTTGGTGATCAAATAATCCCCCTCCTTACAAGTCTCATGACAGCAGGCCGGACTGCAGAGCACTTGGAAAAGTTGCATGCAAACTGCAAGCCACTCAGCCCTGGCTGTGAGCCTGTTTTCTTTCTCCTCTTCTGAAAGGCACAGAGCCAGTCGGTCATCTCAGGCTTTTTTCCTTGGTGACCTAATGACTTTTACAGCTGCAGAGGCAGGAGCAGGAAAACTCAATGGGAGAGAACTGGTAGGGTTAAAAAGAAACATATTAAAACCTCTCCAGCAGTGAATTGATATTCTTATCTGGGAGGCTCTTTGCAAACCCTGCATGGTGTACTGTTTGTTGATAACCTAAAGCAAGTTTGATTCCAGTGATGTATTTTAGCGAACATAATGGTATATCTTTACTTAGTATGCATCTTTATGCAGGGTGATGGAGAAGGAATGACTGCTGCGTTCCTTTGGAGCACGAGTGTTTGAGGAGGGAAGAGCCATGCTCAGGGTGAGGAGGGGAGCTCACTTAGAACTGCTGCTCACACTTACTGCTCCTACACCCCAGGGAGATGCTGAGCCAGAGCTACAGCCTTGTGGAGGGGAGATGCTGGGGGTGGGGGCTCCTGTCCCCCTCTTTGCCTGTGTCCCCAGTCCTTTCTTGCACTATAGAGGTCTTATGGTCATAGGCTCACATTAATTGTATGTAGGCAGTATTGTGTCATTTTTAGATGACTTGCCTTTTAGTTTCAGCGCATCTCCAGTTACAACTTCTGTTAAACCTTGATGAAGAAGGAGGAGGCGCTGGCAAGTTGTGCTGCGGTTGCTTGTGCCTCCTTTGCCATATGTTCGTTCTCTTTTAACTAGTTCTACTCAATCGGATCTCTCCTCTTGTAGCAGTACTCCCATGCCTTAGCTGTTTCTATTGCCAGCATTAGGACCTTTTCAGTTTCCTTCTGGGAACTTGATGCATGACCAGGTTATTAAACCTTATTAAGGGTTAAGTAATAAATGCTTCAGAAAATTTTATCCATTCAAAGTTTTATCCGTTGGTAGAGTAAGGATGGTAATGTGCACTGCAAGAAGTTGCTGGAGATTAATGAAATATGTTTGTAAAGCACTTTAAAAGCTTTGCATGGTGTGTTGCTTCTTGAAGTGCAGATTACTGAACACTGTTTAAAGAGATAACTAACCAACTGAATGCTGCCATATGCAGTATTAATTGCATATGCAAATGCGGCAGGCTTCATTATAGGACTTGCTGACATTTACTGTGAACTCCACGAC
The DNA here is from genome assembly GCA_013398155.1 of Pedionomus torquatus. Taxonomy (NCBI): domain Eukaryota; kingdom Metazoa; phylum Chordata; class Aves; order Charadriiformes; family Pedionomidae; genus Pedionomus; species Pedionomus torquatus. Next base: position 176,741 of record VZRU01001529.1, on the reverse strand, counting down.
ACATTACTGTAACAGCATGCTTTTATTTGAAGTAAAAGTAAACAAATAAATCCAAGATTACTCTGGGCATATCTTTAGAAAATCTGTCTTTTCCTTTGAAATAGTCAGTTAGCCACCATTCAGATTTTCTTTCAGACCTACCATCCTGTACCAGAAAATGTTAGAAGTCAATAGGTGCTTCTAGCTGAAAAGAAGTTTCTGGCAATACTTTCTGTTCCAGAAGATGACACCAAACTGAAAAAGGTAGGATACATTTTTCTTCATGATAGGAAAATGTTACAAAAACCTACCTGCTGGGTTTATTTTCTATACTCTGGATCAAGAGATTGCTAGTAGCAGCAGGGGGAATAAGATCTTGGTCTGTGGTGTCCTCCTTGGCTCTGGAGCTTTGTCAGGGAGGATAAAGGAAATGGGACCAGTGGGCTTACATGCAAAAAGCTTCATGGCTCTGTCTGACCTCTCAGCTTGTGGTGAAGGGCAGTGTGGGAGCAGGGGACACAGCAGGCAACACGTTTTGGTGTTTCTCTCCCAGGCAATGATGGCTGTGCGCAGATCTGAGGTGTAGTATCAAAGCGTAGTTCTGCAGTTGTAGAGAAGAGCTTGAACAACCATCTGCAGCGTGGAAGGCATAAGCAGAAGGAAAACCTCACCCAAGACCTACAGTTACCAGGAAAGCAGAAGATCAAGGAATTGAATGGAAATATGAAAAGAGTGAAAGGGCAGTTGAGGAGGTGTGAAGGAAAATGAAATATGGCATGAAATGGAAGTACTACGAGGTTCTGGGACTGTAAGAGAAATTGGCTAAATGATACTGAAGGAGAAAATGAAGTGACCTTGAGTCAAATTGAGAAGGTTAATTCAAAAGTACAGATGGAATGGCTGGAAACGGGATATTCTGGCACAGTAGCAGGGACTAGTGATGACAAATTTCTGCCACAAAGAAAACCCTTCTAAATAGAGAAGGTCATACCAAAGAAGTACCAACCTCACTCTTCTCTACTGGAACCAATTGGCAGTATTTGCAGAACTAACTTGCCAGCCAAATGGGGAAAGTAATAAATAGTATCTTTTAAGTGTTTTAAAAAGTTTGTAATAGTTGCAGCTTTACAGTTCTGCTAATTTACAAGAAAGGATGAGATGCAGGTTCAGTTGCAGTTGGTCACAGCTCTTCACTTTGAATGTTTCCTATCAAGCAATGCAGCAAAATTATAGAGAAGCAGCAAGAGTGTGTATGAGTTAGATCTGTATGTTACCACATCATACTTAGGCCTTTTTGTTGTTTACATTGACAATGGGAAGTGTGCTTTCAGCTTTTGGGATTATTTGTTCTCCCAACTGAAGCAAGTTTAATTGGTTCTTTGAACCATGAGACAGTGCAGTATTTCAGAGCTAACATTCTTGAAAACCCTGTCACTCATTTCACTCACTGAGACTTGATATCCTTAGGTTTATTGTATCAGAAATGAAGCTAGAGAGCACCTCCATTTTGAAAAACCTTGTGCCTTTTAAAAATGAAGAGCATGTTTTCAGACAAAGGCGCAATCTTTGAATGTGCCTTATTTTCAGAATGTCTGACAGCCAACAGTCAAATTAAGGAGCTAAACTGGAGGCAGTATCAGAGTAAGAATCTAGAAGAAGGGACATTTGGGTAGGAAGATCTGCTTGGAAGGGTCTGATCTGGAAGTCAGAAGGCATTGCTGTGTAGAGATGGTGGGAAAAACGCAGCGCTTGAGGGAACAGAAGGGAAAGTTAGTGACCTGCTGGGGTGGGCATGGGGAAGCCTGTGTCACCCAGCAGTGAAAGGCTCCATAGGTATGAGACAGGAGAATGAAGACTACAGTGCCCTCAGATGGGAGTTTGATTTGTGAACCTTGCAAATGAGAGCATTTGTGGGAACATGTGCCATGTGACACAATGTAGAAGTTGCATAAATTGTAAAACTAGGCTCTCAGAAAGGTAGAAAATACTGCTTCAATGTAGTGCCCTGAGCAAATATTTCATAAGCAAACCCATCCTTTCTTCCCCATGCATTCTTGTTTCTTTCATTGCATGGTGAGTTGATGCGTCCTTCATTTTCCAGGACTTCTTACAGAGAAAACAATATATTTTACCTCTAGCCATGATGGACATTTTTTGCCTTGAGACTTTTTTCAGTTTCTGGATTTTTTATGACATCCTGATGCAGGAACATATCCTTAAAAATCCCAGCATCGAGCAATTAAAAGCACAGTCTGATAAGGGAGTATGTCAGATGAATTGAAGGATGCAGGGTACACACGTAATACGGCTTTCTTCTAAGATACTATTGATTATCAGAAACTAGTGGTAAAGAAATGCACTGCTGCAGCTAAAGGTCTCTGATTTGTATCCAACTCAAATAATAGGAATTACAAATTGTTCCATTTATTATGCGTTTGGCAGTCTAAATCTGAGTTTGTGTTTAATATCCAACTTCGCTGCTAGATCATTAAGATTACGCTAACATCTTTCAATGTCGAAAAGCTTAATTAAATTAAAATATTCCCTCAAATATAAGTTGCATGCAAATATGAAATTGATTTAATGAATTTTCTGTCTTTGGGAAGATATACATAATATAATTCATCCCATGAAAGTCTTAATTTTTTTTCTTTAAATATCATTTAAATAAAGCTCAGCCTTCTCCTTTGCAGTACATTGTGGCAAGCTTCTGGGCTGAAGGAGAAATGTCTGTTACAGTAAGGGCACCCTTCGGCTCACTTGCAAAGCTACACATGATAGGACAAGAGGAAATCACTTCAAGTTGCACCCGGGGAGATATAGATTGATATTTGGAATAATTTCTTCACTGAAAGGGTTGTCAGGCATTGAAACAGGCTGCTCAGGGAGGTGGTTGAGTCACCATCCCTGGAGGTATTTAAAAGACATCTAGGTGTGGCACTTAGGGATATGGTTTAGTGGTGGATTTGACGGTATTAACAGTTGGATTCAATGATCTTAAAGGTCTTTCCCAACCTAGATGATGCTATGATTGTGTGCTAGGATTAACGAAAATTGTGCGTGTCTTTTGAACTCAGTTATCATTTGCAATGATTCATCTGATGTAATACATGAGTCAGTACAGGTCCTGTGCAGAGAAACTTCTTACGTAATTTGTCAGCTTTTATATATTATAGATACACATTTTAGAATTCAGATAAGATTTAGCTGAGTTTTAAACTGACCTGAAGATGTCATAAGATGAGCACTGAACAATCAAGTTACTTCCCCACTTCCAATGTGATCTCATCAGCATTGGTCACAAATGTATGTTATGACAAAAACTTTCCACTGGACCTTTCAGGAGGTGTTCCTAAAGCTACTATTTCTCTTAATGCTCTTTCCAACTAATTTGTGAATTAATTGTGGAGTAATAAAATATATTTAATCTGTGGAATTCTCTAATTAAAATTTTCCAGTGCAAATTACAAACATTGTAGATGAAGGTCATGTACCAGAGCCAGTATTTGTTGTGAGGGCTGGTTGCTTGATACTGCTTTAAAGATATTTTTCAGTAGCTTTTTTACCTTTTCTGAAATTTCTTCGTTACATGTTTCTCTGGGTCTCAACTCTCCTTTAGGAAAAAAAAATAAAATACACCCAGCCATAAATAAGCTTGTACAACTGTCTTGGTGCTGCAAAGCCAACAAATGGGCAACAGATGTGTCTTTGACAGTCAGAAAGCCTACTTGCGTTTGGGATGTATCTATTTCTAGAGTTGAAGAAATTGTTTCTACCTTATCAGAATATACTTATTTTCCTAAGATATTAATACATCTTAAACACACACAGATTCTAAGAGATTATTTAGAAGCCCGTGGAGAGACTAAGGCAATTTGTCTTCTAACTAAACACCTCAGTTTCTTAGGCTAGTCTCAAACAATTCTAAATATATTACAAGATGTTACCTGTAATTCATAGAATGAATATGTTTTTAAAAATAACAGCAAAGCCTAAACCACATCCTTTATTAATGTGGCATTAAACAGAATGACTGTAAAAACATGCTTCATGAGTTTCTGTACTTCCTGAGCATGCATGGCAAGAAAACACTGACATTTCAATACGGAACTGACAATTTATAGACATTCATGTCCTTAGAGAACAGTGAAGAAAAAAACAAAAAATTCTTCTCACCGATCTGGTGTTATTGCAGGTCTGCCAGTGCTGCTCTGCTCTCTGCTGCCACATCAGTGCCTCCCCATCCTCGCTCAGCTGCTGACCGGTTCAGTGGAGCCAGGTTTGCCCTGTGCTGTCCCAAATGTGAAATGAAACCTGAATATTAGCTGGGGAGTCCCTGTAATTTTAGAAACTTAGACAGTACTGGGTAAATAGGCTTTGACCAGGAAATTTGAAAATATTATATCATTTCATGATTTTTAAAGAACAATTTGGAAATTACGTTTCTCTTCAAATACTTAAAGCAGTGCTTAAAAAAAAAAAAAACACACAGAAAATGCAAGCAAAACCCCCCCAAACCACTTCTTTTTGACTCAAAGCAAGGGCTTTAGATTAAACCCTAGCTAAGTCAGAAGTTTTGTGTTCCAGCTGTTGAAACGCAAAAATCTGTTCCCTGCTTAGCCCTGATAGTCTCTGCTGGGTGAGTTTACCCATGTGTCTCATAGCTTTGTTCTCTCAGAGGCAAAAGGACTTCTGGCATTTACAAGATCCTATGAAATTTGGTGTAAGTGGACCATAGTCCCTCACATGACAGTGGTGGGACAGGGCTGGGTGGAGGACGTAGCCTGGGGCAGTGTCAGGTTCTGTTTGAGCACTTCAGTTTTTCCACACACATAACTGGATCTTTTTTTCCTGTGAGCCAAGATCAAGTTGTTGAGGAATGGGCATTAAACAGTGTCATAAGTGAAGATGTGCTGACCACACAGACATTCATCTTGCTGTTGTCAGCTTGTGTGAGCAAGGAGAGCAAAGAGAACTCTTGCTGGAAGACCACACATTATCTTTCCAGACAGGAACCTTTCTGTTTACTGAAACACTTCCTTTGCTGCGGGCTTTGCCATCACACCTACCTTTCAAGTCTCTCCTAGTGCCTGTTGAAGGCAGCAGCAGAGACTGGCCTGGCCTTTCCAGTGGTCTGCAGTGTGACAGGCATTTCCCACTCTCCCCAATTTACAGTCCTGGCAATGTTTGCTTAAGAAAGATGAGCCAACTAATTAAAAGCTGAATTTTTAAAAGGTTAAGGTCCAGCCTGCTGTCTAGGCTGAGGTGGTTACTTTTCCTGTTGCTGATTCATGAGAAAGAGCTGAAGAAGACCAGAAGGCATAACTGATGTCCCCTGATTGGGAAGAGCTCACTTGAAAGGGCATATGCTTGTCTGCAGGGATTTTTCTATTTCTTTGAGGGAGAGTCAGTCCTGTGACAGCAGACGAAGCCTAACAGCAGTATCCAAACAGGCGTCAGCAACATCAGGAAACATTTCTTTCCTTTTTATTGCTGTGGTGAAACTGGGCTGGTAATATTGTGAGAAATGCTCGGTCACAGATAGAATGTGAAGAAGACAAAGTCTTTGAAACACAGATATATTTATTAAAGTAAAATGATGGAGTTAGCTAAGTAGGGTGACTCTCAAGAAAAAGCACACCCATTAGAAAGAGTTCAGGCCTTTTATGCCTCAGGTACCTGGTTCCCTGGTCCCCTTTCCCTTTGGTCTGTACTTCAGGGCCCACGCTCTTGGCCTGTCAGAGCACACCCCATTCCCCCAGCAGCCCCGTCCACAGATGGAACACACACACACAGACCCCTTTTTGGCACAAAAATGGCTGAAAACCACAATGTGGCTGAAGCAAAATTCCCGAGCCATTTCCCACACTGTGAAACCACAATCTGTTACCAGAAAGAAATTGTTCCTCTGAACATATAGCTAAGCAGATTGCTGCTCCTCCTCTTTGCTCTTCTTAAATGTGCCAACCATGAGAGGAATGAAGCGCAGCGCCTCCTCGGCAACAACTGCTGTCCTGGGGCAGCCCTTCTCCCTCTCCCCTCCTGCTCTCTCAGCACTGTTCCTCACCCATTTTTCCTCACTCCAGGCAGCCTTTTGCCCTGTCTTAAACAGGCTTTCCTAGAGGTGCCACCAGCCTTGCTGAGGGGCTCGCAGAACCGTTGCAGAGCCGCTGCCGAACTGGCCGGAGCGGGGGGCAGGACGGGGCTCTCCTGACAGAGCCCACCCTCAGCCCCTGGCACTGCCCCCACATCCGAGGCAAGGACAGGCATTTCGGTTTCCCTGGTTCCTACGTCCTTCAGAAAAGAGTTCTGCTTTATTTCCTGGGAAGAATTCTGGTTCTTGGAAGGATGAGAGGAGGAAATCGCCCTGCCCTGCTCGGGGGGAAGCTGTGGGAGCACCCTCCCTCAGGACCTGGGGATGGACGGGCCTGGGGAACAAGAGATCTCCACCTGGAGGAACCTGTGAAGATCCAGGGAAAAAAAGCCCAGAACAGGGTTTCAGTTGTTTCTGGAAAGCAACGGCTTTCCTTATTTTAAAGATAATAGAAAGGTTTTTGAATTACAGTGCTCATGAGAAATACATAAACATCATATAAAATGATGTAAAGCAATATAATGCTGGAAAGAAAATTCAGTTTCAGTCATTCCAAATGGATTCCCAAAACTCCCAATAGAAAAGTTCACCACAATTTTCCTCAAAAGCAAGGTACTCTTCAAATCATGCCTTAGTTTTTAATCAAAGGAGTTTTGCTTGAAAAACATGCAATGGGATATCCATTGTATTGAAGTAATTTCTAAATGAGAAGTCTACGATTCCACACGAACAACATCTCTGAACCACATTCCTGTCTTTGAGCCGTGTCAGGATGGGAGGACTGAGAGCTGCTGAGGTGATGAGTTTCAGCCTGGAGGGAAAAGCCTAAAACCAACTTTTAAACCAAATAAACAGAAAGTCAGTATGGGATTCCACGGCAAGCTACCCGGCTTCCTCTCATTAGCAAGTTTTAAATGAAAAAACTTCACCTTTTAACCACATAAATTAACAGAAAATTGTGCAATTCAAGATTTTTGCTTTTAAAAAACATGGTACAGACTATATAATTCAATTCAGATGTTGTTGCTGAACATTACTCTTAATTTGGGGAAGTCTATGCTGCCAGCATAGACCTGTAAATTCCAAGGGAGCCACTCGGTTAAAAAATATATTTAACTGTTTTCTCAGTGAAAGCCTGGCTTTCACCCAAATATATTAGACTTAATTTTTCTTCAACAGTGTGATTAAAACATCTGTTGTTTTTAATGATGATTTGCTGCAAGTTCTGGTGCCTGTCATTCCTTCTAATGGGAAAGTAAATTACTTATTACTTCAGGAATTAATTCAAGCACGTGGGTTGTACAATAAAATTGATTTCAGCTATTCATCTTGCCATGATCTGTAATACGTGTGGTATTGGTGACAAAATCTGATCTGTGGTGAAGAAAAAAAGTCTGAAAAACTTGGCTTTTAGACTTACTGTTTGTTCAGTCGTGTAAAATTTGTAAGCAGATGAGGAAATTCACCCATGTCAATTCCATCTATTTTAATGAGTTGGTAACTAAGCCCTAACTCACGTTGGCTTGGCCGGCTTTAATATCTGTGTGTACTCAAAGGATTTGGTAGTCACTGCTATAAGCACCGTAAATTAACACTTATTGCAAGTTTGCTCCTTAGCTGGATTTAATGCAAGGCTTCAGCCATTTGGCTGAATTCTTTTTTTTTTTTTTAGATTTGTGAGGTTTGTTTTTCTTATATGCTACAGCAAGTACTTGGAAAACTGTAGCACTGCTTGTAAGACCAGTGGAGGAATGTGTCATTTACGCGCCTCTGGTATTGCCTTTTAGCTGGGGATGGGCAGGCTCATCCTGAATTTTGAAGGAGAGATGGTCAATGTTGGACATGCTCCAACACCCTGTCTGGGAACTGTACAATCCTGCATGTTCTCCTCACCCGCTCTGGTGCTCTCTAGCCAGGGAGTCTGGTAAGGGTTTCATGGTTTGACCTGGTGATACTCCTTAGACATTTCAGAAGGAGAAGAAATTATACTCGTAAATCACTTTGCTTTTTTTTTACATGTATCTAAGAAATCATCTTTATAAATTAATATCATCCCATGCCCAAAGAAACAAGCAGATTTAGGCAACCCTAACACAAGTGTTGGTAAAGCGGAGAATACACAGATGCCTCTTGTTGGATCCAACAGCCTAATTTGTAAATGAGCTTGCTGTGTATTCATACACTTTTAGTAATTTGGCTCACAGACCTAAGGAAATGCAGTCATCAAGCTGTGAATAGTTTCCCACACTTTCAAGCTTCATTTCCAGGGAAAGAAACATGTCTGAGTGAATTAAGGGGAAAGAGCTGCTGAGGCATATAAATACATCTATAATAAGAACTGCTTTGTAGAAGCAGGCCTGTGTCTGGTGAAGTTTTGCTGTGAGCACTGGTGATTTCTCCAAAGAGCCACTCCAAATGCGATATTCGAAGGTCTGCAGATAGGAGCGGAGCCTTCTGTGTGGAGTGAAGGTTACACATGAGCAGAGGAATGGTGAGTGTGTGTGCCTAATGTTATTAAAAATAACAAATGCTAATCTGATTTTCCATCTCGGGGATTTTCAAATGCTATATAAAAATGTCCCTATCTGAAAGTGTGTGATACACGCTTTTGGATAGGTAGATTCAGCTGCTGTTTAATGACTGCAGCTTTGGGTAGCTGTGAATCTGTTTATATAATGTTACATTGATGTGTCATTATCTGCTGTCATGGTCCATTAGAAGTATGGTGTCTGCGAGCTCTCTGTATGGCTCAGATTTCTTTGTTTCAGGGCTGAATTGCAGTGGGGAGGAAGCATTACATTAAGTTTGAAAGGATTTGATGAATTCAGCCATGGAATTGGTGTTGAGTTTTTTCTATTGGAATATTTATGCAGCAGAATGGTCAATCTCATCCATAAATTGGACACCTTTAAGTAACTAGTTTTAGCCAAAAATAAAATACTGAAGTGACATATATGCAATACATTTCATTTGAGCTTATTTTAGAAGTTAAGGTAGTTCATAGAGTAGTAAGAGTTGAGTCTCAGCAGGTGCTAAGGAAACAAAGAGCTAAATTTGTGGAGCCTGAGGAGGAAACTCTTCTCCCAAGCTGAAGCACTGGTCTGGTGAAATTTCTTCGTTAGGAAGTGAGATTGGAGTTTGTGTTCCCCTTCCCAGAAGAACATATCTCCGCCTAAGAGGTACTCTGGTCCAGGTTTCTTCCTGCATCTTTATCTGGGGTTCATCATGTAATAGAGGTGGCTTTAATATTCAGAAAGCCAGAGGGCAACCCCAGTCTCTGTGAGCAAGAACAGCCCAAGTATAACTTGGGTTTAGAAACCTGGAACCCGGCAAAGTGGTATAAACTTGGTTGTGTGTGTCCTTGATGAACGCTAGGAATCCTGAACTCCAAAGTTTGAAGCTGAATCCCAGGAAAGGCTTTATGGCAGTGAATATCCATCGGTGGGAAGTGCCAAATGTCCTGTGTTACAGGATCAATCCTCTTCTTTCCTTGCCACCACCCTCCTGCTGCCTCCACCGAGTGCAGCCAGTCAGAAGCCCCTCGGAGGAGTCTGTCTCCACAGGCAATGGAAAGGTTGGCCTATGCTTAAGTTGGGAGTTCCTCTAAGTACCAGTTTACTAAAAACTTAAGCAGTGCTTAAGTACTCAATCCTTCTCCTTGCCATCTCTAAACCGGTATTTAAAATTGCTTTGCATTGGGATTTTGGTGCCATTTGAGCTATTTTGTATGAAAGCCTGTGATTACAGAATGATAATGTTTTGACACAGTGATAAAATCCAAGAAATTCACCATTAGTGGTGGTGTTTCTCTCTGTCTTGACTTTACTGCGTGACAGCTTTAGCGTAGGCAGTAATTGAATAGAAATGACAATGGCAATTAACTTATAACCTTCTGCTTCAGTACGCATTTTAGCATTCATTCAAGGAAAAATGTCCATTAAGAAAGTAAATATTTGTACATGAGCGATCTGTGATAAAAATTCATACAGCTTGGAAAATCTGCTGCAAGTAGATCAGTGTAAGTATGGCTAGGATTTTCAATTTTCCTTGAAGGTTTTGCCGTAAAGAAAAACATCATTAATCTTTTGCCTTTTCTTTCCTAGTTTCATGCCTTTCCTGTTGCAGTCATTAGCCGGAAAACTGAAGTTTAGATAATGTTCTTTATTCAATTAATATCAATTGGTTAAATAGGCCATTTTGGCATTGATTTTTCTTTTTTTTTTCCCCCAAGAAGACGTTAAGTTTTTTGTCCATGGTTCATTACTGTTTGAGGGTAGCTAGATGGGGGGAAAGAAACTGAAAATGGTGATTTATGTTTAATGAATGACAGCTTCCTATTTCTGGTTGCTCTTTATATGTGGTCTAAAGCCTGCTTTATTAATTAAGAAATAGAATTTCTCTGCATCTTTGATCAGTGATATTATCACACAGAATACTGAATATTTAAAAGCAGTTTCAAGTTAATTTGTAGCATATGTGCTGTATCACAATTCAAAGCATCACCTTACAAGAACTATGCTCAGTGATTAAATATACGAGATGCTCGCTTTCCAATTTGGAGTGAAAGTACTGTTGGTGAAAGTGATAGGTTTAACACTGATTTGAATCGATCAAGTCTCAGGATTGATTATGAAATGTCTCCTAAAATAGCTGCTGAAGAAACTCAAACAAAATTATTCTTAAAAATTGTCCATGTTAATAGCTAGACCTGAAAAGGAATAACCTGCTTTTCTTGAAGTCCTGAACCTTTCAGGGATTTTGTGGGTTTCAATACCTCAGAAATCCAAGTTATTCCATTGAAACAACTAATTGTGACCTACAGTTGGGGGAAAAAAAAAATCCCTCAAAATGAAACAAAAAACCCTAAACACCCCAACCTTCAACACCAGACATCTCAGCTTCTTCTAACTTATTGGTGGTTTCTGAAGGCCTGCTTAGTATGAGAACTGCTCATGTAGGCATTGGTTTCATGTGCTTGTCAGTGTCAGCACTTCCTACCAGTTCAAATACAGCCGTTGAATTTTAAGAGGAATCCGTGCATGTGATAGCAGACAGCAATTGTTATCTCCGTAAAGCTTTTTTTTCTGTACTTATGTGTGTGTTGCTGAAAGCTTTTGATTCAAAGGAACCTATTTTGCCCTTTGATATGGCAAAATGAAAAGTGTGAAATCCAGTGGGTGGCAGGAGCCTGGGGTCAGGCAGACTGGTGTCTGCTGGCTGGGAGGGAGCGGGAATAGGAGCAGAGCAGCCCAGCCCAAGGGAGACAGGGCTCTGCTTGATGGCAGCACAAAGTGGCTGGATGAAGGGATATCTCCATCCCAAAACCCAGGCTCTGATCACCTCTGGCTTCAGCTGTTGCCAGCAGAGACTTGCTGAGGTGAAGGTTTGTTTGCCAATCAGCAGAGCGCCCATAACTCAGCCCACCTGTTTGTAATTTATGTGCAGCTGTTTCCATTAAGTCTCTGATTCCAAGTTAATAAACACCTGCGTTGTTTAAGACCTGAGTCTTAATGTGAGTACCTTCTGGGGGGGTATATGTGTGCTTCTACTAAATGTTAGAGTTGTGTTTACTAATATAATGTTAGTTTTATTTTTGAGATTCATTTGTTATGGAGTATTTCCTCTTAGAAAAAGCGGAAAATTTTTCACATTTCTTTCTTATGTGAAACATGGGCCCTTGTTAGGAGTGGTTCTTGCTGCTCGGTGAGCACCTGAGCTGAGTGCTAATGCGAGGCAGGCTGGATACCAGGCAAGAAAAGGCTCAGAAGGGGTAAACACAATGTCTGTGTGTTCTGTCGCTCTTGAATGGCTTGGAGGAATACACAAATGCAGTAGAGCAATTTCAGGTATGTTTGTATCGCTTATTCTCAAGTAAGGCCATTTATTTAGTAGTCCATTTATTTCTGCAGATGTTTCTTAGTTAAAGAATTTCATGTGTGAGTTTCAAAAAACATTTTAAAGTATATTGAGTGTTTTTGAACACTTCTCTGTATATTGCTTTTTCTTTACTTGGTCATTTACTTGTAAAAAAACTTGCCAAATGTTTTAGTCTAGCAAAAATTTGGGGTTGTGTGCTAGGTTGTGTTGTAGCTGTGCGTGTGGATTAGACTTGAAGAGAGCAGGAGTGCTCTGAGGCTGAATTAAATGTGTTGCTTAGTTTTGGTTCCCTGTTAGATTTCAGTGTGGTCCAAAATCATGGTGGACTGTGGACGTTACTTCTGAATAAATATTGATTGTCTAAGGCTGTGGATTTGATTCAGACTTGCAGGTTTTAATACAGAGTTCTCCATGCAAACTGTTCTCGGGGGAACTAAGAGGGCTTTGAACAAACAGCTTGTAAATGTATTGATAATAGGAAATCTAATTGTTTTAGTGGAGGCAGATGTGCTTTGTCAAGGACTCAGGTGTAGTTTATGAGCTTGTGGACTGGGAGTTTACAGAGAAGAGGAGTATGGCATGGCTGCATGGGCAGCTTGGTAGAGGCTTTAGAAGCAGCAAATTCTAGGAGAGGGTGGGATTTCTTGCTGTGTTTCCCTCCGACAGGGTTTTTTTTCCAGTATGTGGAAATGCAGACTGAAAGGTTCAAGAAGTTAGACATGGTTTAAGGCTTCTTGTTACTCTGGATAAGACTGAACTTTGTCAGTGTGAGACTACACAGGGTGTTCAGTAAATTGAATTCTGTGAGTTTGGAGGTAGGAGCCCTGTGAGGGTGATGGAAGAGCTGGGGCTGGGGCGCTGTTGGTAAGGCACATTCAGGCTTGTTTTTCCCTCAACTTACTGTGACTTACCTATACTCACATTTGTCCATTTAGCCTTTTACTTCCAGTCGGTTTTCCAAGAAACATCCTCTTCTCTTCCCCTGCAAAATCCAGGAGCCAAAGAAATAAGTGTTATTTGCAGTCTGACAAAATCAAAGGCTTCTACAAAGCAAATGCTGATTGGGACCTAGTCCAGATGGGTTTTTTCCATCTCTCTCTTCCCTAAAAGGGTTGTCCAGCCAGGGCGAAGAGAGCTCCTGGGCCAGCTCAAAGTATTCAGTCCAGCTGTGGGCCACAAGGACAGAGCAAGGATATCAGCTTCAGCTCCAGGCTCTGATGGCAGCTGTTGGTATAGCAGGGAGCTGCAGGAGGCAGGACGCTTTCATCCTAGGTATCCCTCCCAAAATTCCCTTTTCTTCCTCTGCTAGAAGGGACTGCTGTGCTATCCATAATCTCCAGTGACTGTCTCATCCCATAATTGCCTTTACTTCTGAAGGCTCTTCCTTCAGAGACTCAGCACTACGAATCCCTCATGCCTGTGAAAAATGACCTTATCTCCCATTTGAGTTTGAATTGTGTGATGATACACAATGCAGACATTTCAACACCTGCAATTTTTTCCCCTTGTACCAATATTTTTCCTTGTTCAGAGTCACCTTACTCATCAGCAGCATTTGGCCACTGATAAAGTGACGTGTGGCAGCTCTTTCACAGTTGGCTTAGGACACAAAATAAGAAAGCTGTATCTTGCAGAGAAGTGTTACAGGAATGTAAACAGCCAGAAAGTAATTATACACTTGGAATGCTACCAGGATGCTAGCTGACTGTGGAAAAAATTACCTTTTTCGGGTAGTTACCCTGTCTAGAGATACCCAAGTTTCCTGCTAGGCTAGAAGAGAAATTCTTACTTTTCTGCTCAGTTAATGGGGTGAATTGACTCTTCAAGGGATCAGACATGCACCACAGCTGGTCCAACACAGGAGTGTGAGGACAGCAGGTGAGAAGGGAAGAAAGAGGACTGCCCTTCCTGGCAGTGTTAGTGTATTTGTGAGTCCCGCTCAAATACTCACTGGAATTGAACGGCCTAAAAGCAGGATTTATTAAAATCCACAGTGTGAGATGTAGGAGTGTCTGCATTTGCAAGGAAAAGCCTTTCTGATTTTCCATAGCACTGGTATTGAGAGAAGTGGGTGTACTACCTACCTCTGAGTCTACATCAGCAGCTCATTTGTCAAAGAGCAAGGGAAAAAGTGAGTAATGAAAGTTTATGGAGTATATTTTCTTCTCAATGTGCTATTAACATTAATGGGAAATGCACTCAGAGTGAAGAGTATATGCCCCCTTGTGAGCTTAATGATTAAGCTCCCAGGTCACTGCTAAATCTCACGCACTTTATATGCTCCTCTGTGCAATGATTCTATGCTGTAATTTAAAATGGGATATTGCTGACCTTAGTTAATTTCTCTTAGTAAAGCCTTCTCATAGCCAAGAGCGGGCTGCATCAAAATGACCTGAGATCAGTATTTCCTGTTCTAAAGACCAGAGCTACGGAGTATTCCTCACGTTATTAAAAATACGGGATGCAGTACTTAGAAAGCAGCTAGCTTTGGTGACGCTTGTTTTCTCCTGGAGGCCTAACATTCGGTCACTGCTGTGGAGTTTTAGCAGGAGCAGAATACAAACAGTTCTGGAATTGTCTTTTCCATACCAAATGAGGCTGTTTTTTCCTTCAGCATTTCTGTAAGTGAAACATGGAGAGCAGATGCGAGGGGAGGGAGCGTGGAAACTGTATGATGGTGTGTACATAGTTGGTATTTTTTTTGTTGTTACATGGGAAAGCTGTAGACCTCAAGTGTGTGTTAGTCCTCCCTGGATGTCACTGGAGAATCATGGTGTATAAAAATAAAGCACGGGTTTTTTACTGGGAATGAAAGCAGGGGATCCTTCCTCTCCAACTTTCAGTGTGAGCCTTGTTAATTCATGTTAAAGGGTGGTCATCATTGCCTCATGGTTTAGCAAAGAGGGTCTAATTCACTTGCAGAGATGTGACAAAACTGCTGTGAGACTGCAGGGACACAGGGCTGTAGCTTTCAGGTGATCTGTTGCTCAAGAGCTGCTTGTGCTTATTGTAATAAGATGGGGGCCAGGGAGTGGAAGTCAGCCCGAAGTTGTGATTCTCAGGTTGAGGGGCAAGACTTCCAGGCAGGAGGAAAGCTCCCAAGTGGGGGCAACCATTAGCTGCTGTCTGGAGAAGGGTGTGAAGCCCTGCTGCCAGTGTTGGAGGACACCAGAGTTATTTCTATTTCATTACAATTGTTGAAGTAATATCCTGTTTCCAGAGTTTGTGGTGGAAGATTATGGAGACCTCTAGTGTGGTGGCATATAGTGACAAGGTGGTGGGAGGTGATTGGTGCACACAGGACAGCGTGTGTCATCTTAGAAGCCCCCTTGTCCTCTTCAAAGTCCACTGAGGTAACCCTTGAGGAAGGTGAAATGTTGTGCAGGTCTGCAGGGATTTCCAAGCTTTGCCCTGTTCCCTAGGGCTCTGTTTCTGAGGGCCACACATACAAGCAGAGAGTTTGTTCTGTGCGCAGGGTAATTTGCTCTTCTGCTCCTGGTACGCAAAGCCAATCCTCCACATTAAAAAGTGAGCTGCAACATTTGCATCCTCCTCGGGCAGCGCGTGAGGACCTCAGCCTATGTTCCCACGCTCACGAATACTGAATGGCTTTGCTATTTTAATGCAGTGCGCAGTGATTAGCAATAAACATTGAGAGGACTGTAGCTGAGGTTTGGTAGTGGACGTTTTTTTTGTTACAGGGTTTTGCTTTATTTTTCTAAAAAGTGATAGCTGCTTTTTATGCAAGCTCTTTTTTTCCCTCTGAGCACAGAGGAAGGACCTTGCCACTGTGGCTCTTAGCAGGCCAGGGCTGGCATAGCACAAGGGCTGCTTGGTGGGAGAGGTGTTGGAGCCTGGCACGTGGGTGCTGCGGGTGCAGGCAGATGTGCAGCAGGTCTGTGCCAGATGGCATGGAGCTCATGGGCCCAAGCGATAATAAAACTCATCTGTGATGTACAGTAGGCTCCTTCTTGATCAGCTGTTAGAGGCTCCTTTAATTGTAGACAGGATCTGGAGAGCTTTTCCCAACACCCAGAACATGAATCCTTGAATACCCCTGATGCTTCATGACATGGAGCAGGAGGCTGGTGCTGAGCCAGATGAATGGGAGGATTTTCACTTTATAGTAGCTGCTGTAAGCCTTCTGCCCTTCCCTGAAGCACAGAAGGAAGAGTTGTTGTTCTGTACCACCACCAGCCCCCATGGCTCTGTCTTCTTGAAAGAGAAGGCAAGCAGTTATGAAAAAAGTGTGTGAAGCTCTCAATATTTGTTAAACCACTGCTGAATTGTGACAATTGTTACTGAAATTTAAAAAAAATATGGGAAATCTGGTTCTATTTCACACCAACTGTTAAAATGACATATGTATAGATAAATATCTGTGTTTATCCTTCTTTCCTTTGGTTTGTTTTTCTTGGTTCAAGTTTGTCTAAAAGAATGTTGTTTTCCAATAATTAAACCTCAACATTTACATCCAGGCAAAGTTGGAGTAAATTTCACACTTGGACCATGTGTATATTCAGAATTACTGGCTAAGACAAGTTCCAGCTATTGCCATTCATACTCCCATAAATTATAGATTTCCTTGGTTGATATTAGTTGCTTTTTGATGGACTACAGGAACTTGTAAATGGCAAAAAGTCTGCCCTAACTTTACAGGGATTTGCATATCATACACTAATCAAAGTTTCTGATAAGTTTCTAAGATGCTCAGGTATGATAGACCTCTCCACCCTAAGCTCTTAAATCATTTTTGTGCAGCCTCTGTTCTAAATTAACCTGATACCTTATTGTGCGGACTTGGAGCAATAACAGTTCCTCAGTACTGCTAATAGACCCTCCTGCAGGCTTTGGCCCTGGTCAGAGAATGGAGATTATCACTGTCGCTCAAAAAATAGGGACTAAACCATAGGTATGTCCTCACAAATTTCTGTGAGGTTGGAGACATGTTAATAAGTGTGGTGTTTTCAGTAGAAGTAACAAAAGTAACAGGTGTGTTTTGAATAAAGTGGATGACTTGGAACATCACTTGAAACTTTATTGTGAGATTTCACATCTAGTCTAAAAACTTATTCTATAAACTCCTGGGCATTTATGCTTTTAAGAGGGGAAAAAAACCCAAAACTCTGAACATCCAGAAAGTTGCTAATTAGAGTTATTATTAGCTACCTTGCCTCTACGGAATGAAATGTTAATAAACTGTTTCCTGTGAATCTGTCACATAAAATTGCCTAATTGTATGCTAGAGCTCATGTTTTCCACTTGGAAATGGAACTTGACTGCAGTTTTTGTCCCGCTGAAACTACTGTGAACGGTGCTTACAGTAGCTGATGGGGCAGCTGGGGACCTCTGCTCCAGGAGAGAAGCTGAAAATCTCCTAGAAAAGCTGGAGATGGCCAGGCCCCACTTTCCATGCCTGCCACTGCTGGCATGTCACCCACGAATAGAAAAATGGGGATCCTGAATGGGGAGAAAAGCTCATGGGAAAGAACAGGTGGTTACAGAGAGCTTTATGAAAGGAGCTGCTGCATGGGACTGACCCTGGCTTAGCCAAAGCTGTTATGAGTTTGGAGTGTGTCCTGGTGGAGCTGGTGGTGAAAAGATGGATTTGGGTTGTAGGGATGGTGAAAAGATGGATTTGGGTTGTAGGGACGGTGTTGGTTGGCTCTAATAGCAGTGAGGATCATTAATCCTGGGTTGCAGTACAGCTGCTACTTAGGGCAGCTGTTAGCTCAGGCCATGAACTTGCTCTAAAGCAGAGCACTTGTAGGGCAGATCCAGTCCATGCTTTCAAAGCATTAAAATCTGCATTGTTGTTCAGAACAAACAGGCCGTGTGGAAAGTTTTGAGTTTGTTTTCAAGTAGGTCTTCATTCAACAGATGAAAAGAAGAATTCCTGGGGAAATGTTAGCATACAGACAGAGGCTTCAGGCTGTAAAACTGAAAGCAGGGAAGTCTAAAGGGTGATAAGGGAAACAGGCTTTAGTGATAAAATGCAGTCCACAGGAATAAATGTTGTTTGTTAAAATGTGCTCTCTGAAGTAGGAGAGGAGTGTGTGGAGGAATGGTTGAGTGACAAAGGACATGATCTCATTGGCGTGAGCAATCCAGTCTTTGGTGAGCCCTAGGTGAACAGCTGCATGTCCTCCAGCGCAGTGACTTGTCCTTGAACCTCCTTGAAAAGGGAAGTAACACTCTGGTGAACAAGTTAAGTGGAACCATCATCCGGGTTGTGATGACAGACCCCTGCGTGTGGATAGCAGCCGTCTACCAGTCAAGTATCCGCTTAAGGAGCATGGACAAGAGCTCTGCAACAATTACAATTGTCTATGGCCACAGGCTGTTGCTGTTTGTCTATATACACTCTGCTGAAACATGCAATAAAGGAGAACGATCATACTCATATTGAGACTCCATCGTTACTCCGGGTCCGTCTCCCACTGACAGGAGTATACTTTTTGGAGAGGCCCAGGAGATGCGAGGACTGAAAATCAGCAAATGGGCATTGAATTTTAATTTCTTTTTCTGAAAGACTGACACTTTCTTGGTTAGGGACGTTTCCTTGTGTCTTGTTGGAGGAAAGGGAGAATAAATAATCTTAAAGGAACATCATGAACATGGACAAATGTGTCTGTGTGTTTGCAGAATGTGTGAAGCGGGAGGTATGCAGATAACTGGCAGAAATACTAGGTGAATAATACAATGTAGGGAGTTCTTGTATTGGATAAAGACAGAAGAGGTGTGTGATCTTAGTGTCTATGTAGTGTGTTAAAGAGGACTCTGTTCTTCTTTGTTTTGGCTTGGGTTTTTGTTGGTTTTTTTTTTTTTTCTGGTTGTTTATTTTTTTTTAAGGGAGAGCTTTAGCTAAATAAGAACTCTTAAAATTGAGGTGGCCCCCAAAGGCATGGAAGATGAAGTGTTCATTTGCCTTTGCAGACGACTTCATTGCCTTAAATAAAATGGTGGTGTTTTTGGAGATGAGAGAAGTTTTAACTCACGCTGCAGAAATAACCTGTGTTCTGCCTTAGTTTCACGGGCCTTTGCCCAGAACCATGACATGGCAGACCTACATGTTATCCCCTTTGCTGCCCAAGGGCCAGCTTAAGTCTTTGAGCCTGTGTTGGGCTTGCCTTACGTCCCAAATGCTGTTCAGATCAGAACATCCCAGGACAGGGCTGGAGGGTTACCAGCCCAGCAGCTGATGAGGCAGGAACTGAGGAACTGCCAGGACAGCATCACTTCTGGAGGAAATGCTCACCTGAAAGAAATGAGATTTCTCCTCTTCGCTCCTTGTTTACAAGCCTAACTTTTGTTGTAGTTATCTGTTAAAACACTGTAAAGAAACCAGTATTTTAGTAGTGTCTGTTGTGATCCAGGAATGTGATGAAATGCCACCGTCAACAAAAACATCTGTTTATTTCTTTGTAATTTAAGTTTCTTGTAGCATCTGACTATTTTAAAAAAATCCAAAGGCTAATCACTGTGGCATTTACCAACAAAAGTGCTCCAGATTTATTGCCCTCCCCCTTCTTTTTTTTTTTTTTCTCCAAACTTTATATAAAATTTTGGGTTCATTGCTTGCTTCATGATGATTTTGTTCTAGAGTCACATTTTCTATGTTTTAATAGAGAAACTAGCAATTTTACTCACTTGGCAAGGTGCTTCAGTTATTAGAGCCCCTGGGAAGTTTAAACGAAATGCACAGATAGATGAAAGTATTTGTCACTTCTTGTCTTCAAAGTGCTTTACAATCATTAGTTGATTATTCATGGTTTATCCTGTGAATATCCAGATGAATCTCAGAGTTGTTTGTATTAAATTATATTTACAAGATCATGCAAATTGGAAGGAACTACATGATTTCACTCAAAAGGAAATTGATGATTTCTTAATTAACTGTTGCAGAGAACAGTTGATTGGAAAAACTCTTTAATGTATCATCTTTGCAAAAAAACGGGGTTGTACCAGGGCTAGAAAGCAGACCTGTGGAATCTGTGCTACAAATCAGCAGACTACCCTGAACCACAGTACTGCAGGTCTCTTTATTCTGTTCACAGAGAATATAGCAGGGATGTAACGGCAAGGGAACAAAGCAATATAAACAGAATTGTAAACTTAGCTGCACAGTTATCCCTTGCAAATGTAAACAATATATTGTTTAGAAAAAAAAAAGATCTATTTTCTTAATCCCCCAGAATCCATTGCTTTTTTAACATTAGCTAGATATTATGTTAGAGTGAGGAATCTGTGTAGAATAAGATAAAATCCTAGTTGTTTCAGTCTCTGCTTAAAATCTTCCATTGTCCTCCTCCTCTACAACACCCAGACCTTGTCTCTCTTACATTTTCTAACAGGTAGAGTTGTATTATGCTTTATGATCTCTGTCTTACAGTGGGTCATTTAGCTTCCTTTTTTTTTTTTTTTTTAAACTACAGCTGATAGATGCATTTCCAGAAAGAAACAAGAGTCTTAGTTAACAATGGCCAAATTGAGCCGATAAATTTAGGTTAAAATGGCAGTGAAAATGGAACGCACCTGTACATTTATTGGATTTCCCATCTTAAGTAGATGCTGCTCAGATCAGGGAAATCCTTCTGGCTTTCTGCTTTCCTCCTGGCACAATGCACTGAAATAGTTAAAAACTTATTTGTTCAGCCCAACAGTCTGGAGGTTCAGAAGATAAGAAGTGCTTCTCAGCATGAATGAACTGTGAAATGTATTTGAGGATGAAGCTTTGATAAGAATTTACATCCAAACCCCCACCCCCCGAAATTCCATTTTAAAATGTATCACACTGTTTATTCCTGCAGAGAAGTAAGTCTTATCTTTCAAATTTCAGACGGCTGTACTGAACAAAGTTGTTTGGGTTTTTTAAAGATGTTTTATTGGCAATTGACATTTAAACCCTCCCTCCCAGCTTGGGGGGATCTTCTATTCTTGGGTTTTCCTTGCTGCAGGTATAGTACCCCTTGAACATTTTTAGGCCAGATGCCCTTTCAGAATTATACCAGATCTTGGCTCTTAGATGGTTGATTTGAGCAAAATAAAGAAAGCTTTCCTACAAATGACACTGCAAACGTTGCAGTAGACTTATCTCCAAGCAAACTTTCTTAGTAACTCAGTGTGATAAATTTTCCTGCACATCCAGAGACAAGTATAACATGAGAATCGCTTTTCTAGTCAAGATGCATACATCGTGAGCTATGTAGGTAGACACAGGTTTGTGAAAAGTACTTGTTCCAATAAGTGTGTAAAATATTTTATATCAGGCAATTGAGTGAAATCCTGGTACAGTATAAGCAAGCAGGACCAACGAGTTTCCTTGAAGCACTTGTTTCCTGTTCTTAGATGTCACTTTTAGCATTTAAGGAGACTGACAAGGTTCAGCTGACATCGGGGCACAAAATGTAAGTTGGCAGGTCTAATGACTTCCACAAGTACTAGTGCCATTTAGCTATAATAGAAAATGAAATAATTCAGCTATTACAAACATACAGCAGAACTTTTCTGAATGTACTGTGGTCCATGTGAGTTCTCTGGAATCCTTTAGGAAACAACCATTTTGTGAATAGTATTTTGCATCTAACTGCGTGAGTGCTAAGGAAGAATCATACTGGAGCTTTCATCATTAAATTCTTGCAAGTGAAGCAATTCTTGCTGAAAGGGCGGGTGCCAGCCTCACCTCACACCTCTTCATACTGAAAATCGGTTTTCCTTCTCACACTAAAGATCTGTTACACAGGTTCCGGATTTATTCCAGCTCTAGAATAGGCAGAAAAATGAAGGCACCATTAGGAGGAAGCAGTATTTTGTGGAAGGAAAAATCTTTTGCAGAGCCCGTAGTACCCATCCCTGTGCTCTCATTTTTCAAATCCTACTGTGAGTATCAGTCACCATTTGTCTCCACCTACGAGGAGCATCTTAAAGCCAGTTAGTTTTCTTTGAAAAACTAGAATGATATAAAACATCTGTGACAACCAACTGAAGATAGCACTGATTATCTGTGCTGGCGTTAAAAAGAGGAACAAAGTCTGTAAGGGAAAGGATCTGGTATAGGTGGGAAAAGTCACAATAAACTTTTTGAGCTTGGGATCACATCTGTTCCTCACTTCATCCTTGGGAAGCAGCATGGCTAGTAGGAGCTGGCAGAGTACAGGGGTGGGGGTGCTCCCCAGGCTCTGTAGACTAGGACCCCATTCCTGGTTTACGGCTGCTGACTCTTGCAGCTCCTACTGTTGCTGTTCAAAGCTTTGGCAGGTCCTGTGCATGGTGCCTGGGAGCTCTGAGTAACGGACTGACCTACATGCTCATCGGAAGCAGGTGCCCAGCAGAGCCGTGCAGCCTCCCCATGCATCCTGGTTTACAGGTGTCAGCATGTTGTTCCCCAGCATTGCAGTGCTAACACTGCCTGTGCAGGTCCAGGCTACAAAGCAGTGATTAATACCAGGAGTGCTGTGCTGTAAATAGGAACTTGTGTGTTAGCTGTGCAGGAAATGTACCCAAGGTGGTGATTTCTCATGGCTGAGGGAGTTGGAAAGGATCAGGATGCTCTCAAAATTGTGCTAAACAAGTATATGTCATTGAATAGAGACTTATTAATTTCTTGGTGGGGGGAGGAAGGGAAGAAGAGGAAACAGATGGGGGGGTATTTTTTTATATGACTTTGTTTTCATATCTGGAAGGAACAGGTAGTCTGCTTCAGCAGTCTCTGCTTTTAATTTCTGAAGCACTGGCACAAGGGGAGGAGAAGAGGGGACACAGCCAGCTTGAGAAGCCAGGCTAGCTGCTACCTGTACCTAGAAGGGTGGCATTGGGTGCAAATAGAATCATAGAATGGTTAGAGTTGGAAGGGACCTTTATGATAATTGGGTTCCAACCCCGCTGCCCTGGGCAGGGACACCTCCCACCAGACCGGGTTGCTCCAAGCCCCATCCAGCCTGGCCTTAAATACTTCCAGGGATGGGGCAGCCACAGCTTCACTGGGCAACCTGTTCCAGTGCCTCAGATCCTCAGATCTAATCTAAATCTCCTCTCTTTTTATTTTAAAGCATTACTCCTTGTATTATCACTCCACTTCCTGACCAAGAGTCCTTCTCCAGCTCACCTGGAACTCCCTTCAGATCCTGGAAGGCTGCTCTAAGGTCCCTCTGGAACCTTCTCTTCTCTAGGCTAAACAGCCCCAGCTCTCTCAGCCTGTCTTCACAGCAAAGGTGCTCTGGCCCTTTGCTGGACCCTTTCCAACAGGTCCATGTCCTTTCTCTGAGGACTCCAGAGCTGGATACAAATATACATCTGTTTGTAGCTACTGAGTAGTAAGCATCCAGTAATAACACTAAGTAGGGTCTATCTCAACTCACTGTGGAGTTATCTCACCCCACTGATGACAGGGGCAGCAGACCCCAGTTGTCTGCCTCTGCGGGTCACTGCCAGCTTGACCGGGAGCAGCAAATCATAACTGTGGTCTTCACGTAGTGGAAAGGCTTCACTCTGGAATACTGCTGTGGTTTGGCGTCAGCCGGTAACAAAGAAGCAGGTGGCAGCCCTGTTTGCTCTAACACCTCACAATGGTGGGGAGAGGAAAAAGGTCCCAACTCCTGGGCTGGGACAAAAGCTGTTTAACAAAATAACAAGTAGAACAAGGAAAACATGTAACAGTAACATGGATGGAGACGGATTCAAACATGATTACGATACAGACGATTACCGCACACCGACCACAGCCCGGACTGCCCCCGACCCTGCACCCACCACCCACTTCCTCTCCCCCCTGCCCCTCCCGGCAGCTCCCAGCGACCCCTGGGCATGGCTCAGTGGGGTGCAATACCTGGACCCTGCTGGAGCCAGGGGAGAATTAACCCTGTCCCTCCCAGAAACCAGGACAAATACCAATTTAGTTTATCTCTCTATTCCAAATGCCATTTCTAAGGACTGTGATCAACGTGCACACACAAAACGTGGCTCATTGGTTGCTGAGTATTAGTTGATGGTTAACCAAGTGGGTGGCCTATGGGAATTGCTGCTTTACTGTAGGTACAGCAGTTGGCTGTAAACAACCCTGTGATGTAGCCATGTCCCTTCAGAAAGGCTGTGAAAAAAACCCCGTACTTTGAGTGTTCAGTAAATGAAGAGAGGAAGGAAAGTGACCAAATCCCATATCCCATATGTGTTCTGTGCAACAGAGGAAAGTGATCTTACTGCTGTCTTAAAATCTGTCCTAGATTTACTTGACTGGTTTAGTGAATATGGATTTTATTTTTTTTTTTAATGAAAGGACTGCATCTGAAGGAGGGATAGCCTCTTCACCATATAATGTGATGGATTGCTGAGAGACCGCAGCCATACAAATCTCCTGGTGGGCACTGCAGAGCAGGGCTGGCACAGGTAGCAGCTGTGGATGGAGACACAGCACAGACGTGCTGTTGTTCTTGCTCTGGAGATAAATGAAAAACCTTGAATCTCTAGAGCTTTCACTTTTGTTTTTCTTAGTAGTTCACGTGCCTTTTCCCCCAAGAGATGCACATTCTTTTGCTCACTGTATGTTTTGTACGAACTTGATCATAAGGCAAATCGAAGCATATTCTGTTTGTAGCAATGGATGTAAACATTCCAAAATCCCAATTCAGCTGTCTCCAGAAGCACTAAACAACCTGGCAATTTAAACTCTCTTATTTCAGTGCCATCAAATGATTCAGTATTCAAATGAATCATAGACCTCAGGAAGATCAATAATGTAGTTCTACATGAAATAAAGCATGGCTTTTGTTCACTGAGCCTGCTTGTTACTAGTGTATTCTGATGCAACAAATCTTTATTATGCAATAAGCCTGCTTGTTGATACATATTTATTTTTACTATGTGGAAAGAGATTGCTCAGCAACCTGGTGCCAGGGTGTAGGATTTTCATCTCCAAATCCTTTCATGCAAGGTTGTGTTAGGCTGTTTCCATCCCACAGTTTTTGGATACCAGTTTAGTTCAAAAAAGACATGAAGTGGAGGCTAACTCCTAATGCCATAGTGTGGGATGACTGCAGATTTCCTTTGGGTTTGGGAGAAGCGCACAGTAGCCTGCATTTGAACAGTTGGAACTAATGGTCTCTTGCTACTGTGGGTTTTGGAATCCTTTTGATAATTAAGGATTAAATTGGAGACCTTGTATTCCTTTTAAAACTTCTTCCAAGTGTCAGTCTGCCCCCCTTTACAATGTGAGGTTAATTTATTGCCCAGGAAGGTTGCAATGTGTTGATGACAAAGGTGTAGTACCTGCGTCCTCATAGATGGACCGCTGTCTGTTCTAGTTTTTTCCTTAATTGTGTAGATGATAAAGACCTGTAGAAGGAGCCTCTTAAGTTCAGATCTGCAGGTCTGATATGCACAACTGATAGCTGAGACTTGAGAGGAACAGTGTGTTCCTTCTCTACCAACTTGGGACTGGAGCTACAGATCTTTATCCATAAAAAATCAAGTGTTAATCAGCTTTGAGGTGAAGCGTGAGAAAGGAGAGATCATGCAAACTGTGTCAAGTTTCATTCTAGTGGCAGTGACCATAGTAGCTAGTGCTTACTGTATTACAGTACCCTGCTTTTTCTTATCTTCATATCTTCACACCTGCTGGGCATTATTGCTTTGGCTCATTTGGGGGTTTATGGCTTTCTTGTGGCAATTTAAAGTCCATTATCATTTAGAGAAGGTTTAGCAAAACTCCTGTATGGTTTGAAAATCAGTCCAAGAAATCGTTTGCATCATTACGCGGTTGGTCAGAATCTAAGTTTGTTTGAGCTGCTTGGTGACACAGGTGACTTGTCCAACGCTCCTTGTGCTGAAGAGGCAAGTGGGGTAACACCTGTATCTAATAGCTAGATATTTGGATTAGTCTTCTTTTCCTCATTTTTTTTCTCTCTTACTTCTTTTTCCCTCAGCAAAAGTAGAACTGAACCCTTTCAATCCAATCCAATTAAGAAATCCAATTAGCACCATGACTTGCAGGGCACTGTTATCATGTTGACTTTTAATCATGCTGTGAGTATGTGTCTTTTCTGAGCCCTGACTGTTACAGAAAAATTAATTTGAACATGCTGATGTGGGACGCTTTTCTTTAAAAAACCTCTTTAAAACACTGTGTATCTATTAGCTGCTTATGTGATGTGTTAAGAAAAAGGATAAACTAGCTATCCACACTGAAAAAGATGAGCTTAAGGATCAAAAGATGAGCACTCAGATGGGACTTTGTAGCATTCCTACCTGAGTGAAACAGTAGGAAGTGCATGTTTGTGTAAGAAAGTGCATGTTGACTTAATGGAATTAGCTGAAGGAGTCCAAAATTGAGCCTCCCTGCTGAAAGGGCTGACCACTGCTTTCTGTGGTCTCTGAAGGTTTGCATAATTGCTTCTTATAGCTGTATCTTAGATATGAAATGTTTTCATTTTAATTAAACCATCATCCCTCTAGTAAATACTGCTTTCATTTGGTTTGTAGTTAGGGAAAGAACTGATATTGTGCATTGCCTTGCACTTGCAGGATACTAAGTGTATAATGAAGATCTGTACAAACAGACTGTTAAATCTTCTTGGTATGACTTCATGTTGATGTGCTTTTCCTCAAATCTTGTTCCTACACTCGGGTTTTATCCATGCTGCAGTTTTCATGGTTATTTGGTTTGTTAATACTGCTGTAATTAGAATGATAAATTAACAGTTCCATCTAAAAACTACCTGTAAAATAGGAGTTGGAAGGAATATAATAGATTTGGAGGAGGGGGAAAAAGGGAGTGTGGAAATTTTTTTTTTTTTCAATCATGGCCATGACTGCCTTGCAAAACATGGCAAGCACAAGGAATGAAAGCACAGTGCTTCTTCCTGTGCTGCACCTGCAGTACGGTGTGATTTAATGCACTGCCACCTTTGCCGAGCCTAACGAGGGAGGAGACAGCCTGCAGTAGTTAACGTGATGGAGATTTTTTCAGTTTTGAACATTTCAAGTAAATTTTTGTCTCACAATATTTCCTTTCTGTTAAGGAGGGAATAAATTCTACTATCTTTATGGAGTAGAGAATAGAATGAAAAAAAGTATAAGGCAGAAAAGCCTTTAGCTAAGTGTTTGCATTCATAATAGACTTGGGTATCTAAATGTAAAGGAGGATGAAAAAATCTTGGTGCTCTGTCAAAATCTATCTCCTAAGTACTGATTTATTATTTTTTTATTATTATTTTATTTCTACTGCCCATTCCAATAATGTGCCTTCCACTTCCAAGCACCAAAACGCTTCCTTAGGCTTTGGTTCTAGATAATGAGAAGCTGGTGGAGGGTTTTTTAGAGCTAGCTGAAACTGCAGTGTTTCAATTTTCTGAAAACACCATTTTCATGATATGATTGTATGGACCGTGTAGCCTTTCTGCTGTTTTTTGAAGGTTGATTCAGTTAGTGAATTACTACAATGATACTTAATGTGGTCATAAGCCAAGGTCTTTTATTTGATATTATTACAGATCTTTAAAGGTTATCTAGATAAATTCAATATAAAACAGGAAAGAAAAGTTCTCTGCTTTTAAATTGGGAACTTCAAGAGTATATTGGAGCATTTTACATAGGTTCTTGTCTTCAAATGAGACATGGAAAACTGATAAATATACAGACGTGAAACTATTTGACTCCAGCTTGTTCTGAATGATTAATGTACTGTTGCCGTACCACTGCATCAAACCATCTTATGGAGTGCAAAAGCACCTGATTTCAGAAAAGCCTCAAGATATTTCTAGAGTATTGATAAGCCCAAATGAATGGGATTGTGCAAAGTAACTCACTATGTGATGAAATCAGTAGAAGGCTGCTTGTTGACCCTTGCAGGTTTCAGGTCAAACACTGGAATGACTCTGAGAGGTTGTGGAGTCTCAGTCCTTGCAAACAGTCAAAATCCTGACTGAAAACTAACCAGAGCAGCCTACTGTAGTTAACCCTTCTCAAAGCACTGCCTTCCGTCCTTTCTAACATCAACTGTTCTGTGATTCTGTGTAAGAAAAAAGAAAAAAAAAAAAGGCAATTTCTTAATCTTACACTAGAGCAACAAGGAATAAAATTGTAAAAGTGAGTATTTAACAGAGGAGAGAAGAGAAATTGGATCTCTTAAAGTAAATTCTTTATTTATTGTAGAATAAATTAGGCTTTTCTGATTTATTTTGATGAAATGAGAAGAACAGAGATGGCTTCAGGATTATTCCAGCAGGGGGTAAAGAAAGTTTGTAAAGTTCTATTATACCGTGTGCTGCATATAATGGGGAATGAGGTGTTCCCTCTCTGCATGCAATTTTTGTTTCCATTGGACTTGCAGTAGAGACAGGCATCCTGGTTTTGATTGTCCTTATAGGTGATAGATTAAATGTTGGCTCTGTCATTAGCAGATAATAACTGTTGGATTTACCATCTGTGAAATAAGGCAGTCTTACTCCAGTTGTCACCGGCCAGGGGAGCTCTCTGTCTGCTTCCACAGCTGGATCTAATGCATGTTCTTGCTGATAAGAGATCAAGCATGGAAGTATCTTGGAAATATCGTGGCCCAGGCTTTGCTAGGTATTTCAGTGAGGTTCTTTGAAAAGACTTACCAGTGCCGTCTTCAACAGCTTTAAAGATTTATGTTTAGTGCTGTAGTTTGTTGTAAAGTCAGACTTATAGTGTGTGTGCAATTCATGGTCCCCTTAGAGCTCTTGGATGCGATCTGAAAAGCTGAAAAAATATTACTAAACAACAATCCTACCTAGCTTGAAGGAAGAATTGTACATTATAGATCTTCTCCGTGAAGAATGAATTGCAGGTTGATTCCAATGAGTCTTGTGATAGTGAGTTGTCACTTTTTTTATTTTTTATTTTAGGACAGTGTAAGACTTGTGTCCTTTAGTGATCGCTTGGAGCCCTGGAGTTTTGCACATGTTTCCTTCTCAGTGTCGTGTTACAAGACCCTGTGCACAGAGCAGCTACTCCAAATGCTCTAGGAAAATGCAGTTCTTCATTACTTCTTTCCTCAGCCAATGTTGTAATTACAATTTCAATTGTCAGTGTAATCCAGAATTTCAAATACACATGCAATTTTCTAATCGAAATGTAGTCTCGTTCAGTTAGTCTTTGACATACCCCACTCCCCTGCAGAAACCAGATTTGCAGAAACCAACAGTCTTATCCTCATCTATGGTAAGACCGTGTACCCTCGTTTATGCTTTGTCTTCGGTTTAGTCTTCCCATCCTGATTCTTTTTTTGGGTGTCTTTTTTTTGCTACTCTGAAATGATAGGAGTTAGGTCTTAATCTCTTTAGAGATTAGAAATAGCATTGTCTATCCCTTTGTTATTGATACCCAGTTGTGGTTCCAGCTTGGTGACAGCTCTTTCACTCCGCTTCTCTTGTATTGTTTTGCACTACACAAGTGTAGCATATTCCTTTAGAAGTGGTCTCAGCTCCACGTCCAGTGGGCCACTTGCTTTGCATTGTTTGTCTTCCAAGTCTACAGTGGCTCCTGCATCAATTTTGAAGCAGCAAGTAGGTGTAGCATCTTTTGAAACCTTATAGGAACTGTTTAGCATACCAAGACATGCATGACCAGTGTTGTACAGAGCTTAGCTAACTGGATATGGATGTACCAATAGTGCCAGTGTCTCTAGCAGAGAGTGTATGTGCCCTGCAATGCCAGGCTG
The DNA here is from genome assembly GCA_013398155.1 of Pedionomus torquatus. Lineage (NCBI taxonomy): Eukaryota > Metazoa > Chordata > Aves > Charadriiformes > Pedionomidae > Pedionomus > Pedionomus torquatus. Next base: position 147,117 of record VZRU01001529.1, on the reverse strand, counting down.
CAGGGACATCCCCCAGGAGATGTCTTCACCTGGATGAACTGTTTGGAATATGTATCTGGCCTATTAGCATAGGTCACTGAAAAGCAGTGTGGAGTGTTTCTCCTGTGCTTGCTGATGTGCCACGCTCATTTCTTGGGACATAGTGAGCAGCCTGATTCAGTGGAAAAAAAATTACCTCTGTTTCCTCTCAATTTCTTGCTGGTTACATTTTTCTGCTAGATAAAACTTCATGCAGAGAACAATGTCTTTTCTGCCATTTCTTGTGCTGCCAGACAATGAGGTGCAAGATGGGAAAGAAATTGAAAAACAGGGAACTAGATCAAGATAGGATATGGGAATTGGTGCAAGCACTACTGCTGTTCAGAAGCATTGTTTCAGTTAGTGGTCAAACTCTACTTTACCTTTAAGTACAGAATTTTACAGCCGGATACTTGGAAATAGATCTGGTTGAAGCACATGTAATGTTCGGTCTTTGCTCGGTTCAGGTGCCCTCCAGATACCTGCTTCTGCAGAGACCGACAGGTCCTGTCCTTTATGTCTGCCTTGCCCCCCTCAGTGAAAGTGAAGGACAGCTCTTGGTGCACAGAGATCAAGGGCGGGTATGACTTTTTGTGCTGGATTTGACTTTCCTGAGTAGAGACTCGTGTATGGTGGGTATTTGCGGTAGGTCTCTCACTTTTGGGCCTTCCAGCCTCAACTGGGAACACCAGTGCTTATTCCCAGTACACAGAACAGGAAACTGTAAGAACAGAATTGCATCTTAAAGAAGCTGACTTTTATGCTTTTGCAGATGTACAAGGGGAAGGGCTCTTAATGTATATATGAAAATAGCCTGCATGGGAATTAGGCTTCTTCCCTAATTTTGTGCAGCACCAGCTTCTGAATTTATTGTCTGTCATATAAAGTTATGGCATAAGGCATAAAAGGTAGTAGATGTCTGCACTTGAGTTTGGGCAGATTTAGGGTAGTAAGGTGGTCAGTTAAGCAGTCTGATTTCTAGACAAGCCAAACTGTATTTCCTGGAGCACTGGATTTCTTTTATTTTAAAGATTCCCCAACCCCCTCTCTATCATGTCATGCACAAAGTAGTCCTTCAGAGAGTGATTTGAAAACAGGAGTTCATGTGTGACAAGAACGTACAATGTGAAATGTGTGGTACTTCTGTTTGCAGTTAATTAGAAACTTGAGATCTCTCATTACTAATAAAGCTTCAGGTTTCTGTTCTTTGAAGCAGACAATTTTTCAATCAGGCATAATTACTGAGAAAACCTCTTTGGATCCATTAAGTTCCCATCCTTGATTTTTTTTTTTTTATTTTATTTTAATTTTTTGTTCCCCTCTCTTTTTCCTCACATCTTGGCTGGGAGACAGTAAAAGACATGGCAAACTTCCAATAATTACCTGAATGGCAGACATTTAATAGCTTTATAATGCATCTGAGTGAAGGTTATTAAATCTGCTATACTGAGCTTTACAGCTACAGCTATTTTATTCTCTCTCTATGTAGAACTTTACAAATTCTCTATGCAAAAGAGAAGTATTGCTTTCCAAGTACATGTTAATTAATTGTCCATTTGTATTGATGCGGGACATAATTAATGAAAAATTCTTATAAAGTGCCTGCCCTTGAGTGGTTTTCTGGATGGACCACCAAATATAAATGCCTCCTTATTGTTGCAGATTACCTACCTCTGTGTCAGTTTAAATTGTTCCTTTCTCTGAGCAGTGAGAAATTATGTATTTCAAATTACTTCCTTAGAGCTCATCGCTTCAGAAACATTAGCACCCTTGTCTATTTGTAACCTGCCTTTTTATGTTCTTGATTATAACTCTGAGTCCAGAATGAATTTCCTGGGTTTATGGGTTGGTGTAAAGCTGTTGAAGTAAACTGTCGCTGCCTGAGAATTTAGCATAGGATGTACTGGTGAAAGACGCTTGTCTTGGAAGAGGGCAATTTTAAAATGTCTTTTCTAGGATAGTTTAGAACATGAGAGGAATGGCAAATGGCTTGTGATAAGACCTGGAAGGACAAACGGTGCAGGCATTGCTGTCACTGCAGACGATTATAAATGGCCTTAGGAAAGTGATCTAGCATACTTCTGAGAACCAAGATGCATAAAAATTTTCTGTCTTATGCATTACTGAGAAAATCCTGGTGGTGTGTCCAGGTGTCTTATGTGTGGCTTTTCAAGGTGTCTGTTATGCTACTGGCAAAAAATGTTACTGGAAAGAAACTAAAGATGTCTTTGTACATCTACAAAGAGTGCATTTGATGGTGATAGGCATGGGTCTAGTTTAATGTAAAGTGGGCTTAAAATTCCCACAGCTTAAGCAGTATTAATGTGGCTTAAAATAAACAGCTTGTCAGTATGTATATAACTTTACAGGATGTGTTTAAAGATGTACTTTAAATTCAGCTCTGAAAACAACTGGACTGTAGAATAAATTTCATTTAAAAAACAGACTTCTGGGGGGGACTTGGCCTGGGAGAGTAGGTCTGACTCATTTTAAGGAAATAACTTAATCTGTTTAAAGCTGATGCTTTATTGAGGGTACCCAAAAATATATGCAGATTCAGGAATGAAGAGAATTCTTTTCTTCTATCCCAAAGATGACTTATTATTTTCTGATTGTGGTATTGAACTTTGGCATTGAATGGATGTCATCAGTGTCAGAGCAGAAATAACTCTTCTATCTCAATTCTGGATAGTTTGGGAGAAAGGAAATTCTGAATAAATATAAACAAAGATTATAGACCTTTTTTAGACCAGTTTATAAACCAGTTTTTAGACTTTTTTGTAACTGTGCTGAGAATACTCAATTGGATTATCATTATAAGTAACTTTAAATTCCTTCCGGTGTGTGTGTTCTCACCTTCTCTCTGATATTCTAATTTAATAACAAACTGACAACTGAAATCTTGTTAATGTGCCATAAAGTACATTTGGAGGGGGTTTTTGCCAATTTTCCACCATTTCAAATCTGCCATTTTAAGGCCCGCAGATGTGACTGGTCTGGTATCTTTGATACAAAGCATCACAGCTCTCCTAAGCCATACCTTAATAGTTAGAAAATTTGCTCAGGTTGTTTGAGATGGGATGTATAAATGCTCTTCAGCCTGTGTCGTCTGAAGGATCTCCTCAGGATGCTTCCCACCCTGTACAGTTCCTGTTCTCTGTCTGTTGGTTTCCCTCCGATTGCCCTTGCTGCTGCTTCCAAGGGTAGAAAAGGAAACAACCAATGGAGACATGATATCCCGTAGTTTGTACAAAAGTTTGTCTTTTCTGACAAGCCCTTTATTCTGTTCAAGTATCTCTTAACTGTCTCAATCCTCCTCTGAAATGAAGTGAGCTTGGTCTCTGCTCTCTGGGTGATGTGTGTGGGTACAGTTCTCAGCACAGATGCAGTATTTGCTTGTCACTATTGCTAAAGGAGTCATTACTGCTAATAAACTTAGCATGTGCTTTTCCTGTATTATAGCAGACTTCAGTCTGAAAGAGCCTTTTGAAGAGAAAATAGAATTTGAAAATTCTCTTTACTTTTTTTCAATCAAGTGTAGCTTCCCAATGACATTAAACCTTGTATTCATCAGAGAAGACTTTGGGGTTTTGCAATAGCTCAAGGAACAAAACCTCAGTTGTGAGCACAATACTGCTTTTTTCTCCATTTTTATGTCCCTTTAAACAGTTACAGCCTTAACGCTTCTGTTGGGTGTTTTGTCTTGTTTTGTTTTCCCCATGATTGTCCTGTTTGTTCTTTCTGCAAAGTCAAAATGTCTTCATGGGTATTTGCTTGAGTAAAAGAAAAGGACTTCAAGAACTGCCCAATAAATTTTAATGAGCCACAGGCTGCCTGTGTGTTGCTTGGTTTTGAGTCCAAGAGAAATCTTTGTTCAGCAGAACTTGAAATGGGTTTATGAAATTACTCCTTGAAGTGAAATCCTGTTGGGAGAACCTTCTGCTGGCCTCTGTCTTTGCCTATGCCTGGTATCATCTGCTGGGGTAACAGAACTGTTCTTGTTGGGTAACTGCAGATTTAAACAGGATAACCTGCCATTAGGCTGTGCTCTTCCTACCTCCAGATGTCTTTGGATGTAGGTAAACGCTTTAGATCCATCCTGGGATTTTGAGCTGCTTATTGAGGCTATGGTAGGCATCTCCTTATTTTAAACTTTTTTCTCTGACTTTTAAATGCATTTTTTTTCAAGATTGGTTTGGTAAATTGGCATGTCTTGTAACAAATCTCTATTTAGGATTAGAAGAATAATCGACATAATTTTGGCTGGCACATATGGCATGGATACACTGACTTTTATCAGATGTTTCTCTTCTTTCCTTTTAAGTCTTGATTTATCACCCAGTTTTCTCTATCTCCTGCTTTTGTCTTCCCCCTCCCTGCATATTCTTCTCTCTTCTGTTTTGAAGCTTTCCAAAGGATATAGCTGTTCAGCAGCAGCCAAGGAATAGTGAAACCTTCAAGTCAGTAGGTTTTTTTTAATGGATTTAGGAGCAAAAGAAAAATAGACTTTAGTGAACAACTCATTGAAAACAGTGTTAAATTTATAAGTGAATAAAGTGAAGGCAAAGTGATGCATCAGCCTGAACCTGAATAGTTTGAACTGTGGAGTTCAGGAGAGACAGCGGATGGAGGCAATGTACCGCTTTAAGCTGCTTCAAAACTCCCAAAACCTGACCTCTGGCTTCCCTTTGGGGCTCTAGCTAATGTTCTCTTGCTTTCTTTTAGTTTCTGTAGTAGGGTTTTCTTGCTAAAATACTCCAAAACTACAGGTGAAAGCTCTATAATAATAGCAGTGATTTTCTCCTGGTTGGTATTTACATAAGATGAATTTCTGCCTAAAGAATTTGCCCATTTTTTTCTTTTGCAGCAAGTTGTTTATTTCATAGATTGTATGGACTTTTTTGCCCGTTTTTGTAGCCATTTGCTAAATTTTAATGCACTATATAAAATTAAAGCCCATTTAAGCAACATTTCCTACAAACCGTGTAATCATAGATTATATCATAATGATTAATCATAAAATAATAGAACTGGACTTAAAATCATAACCACAAAATCATAGAACTGGACAAAACATCTGCAAACTTATTACAAAAGGGAGATTCTAAGGACTTAATTCTATTTCGGGAGATGGAGACCTTTGTGTCAGCTTTGCTTCTCAAGAAAAATTCCTGTACTAAAGAATACTGAATTGCAGTGCCTGTTCAGAATACAGCCAGTGAATGCTTTCCTAGTTAACAGACAGAGGCTGAGACAGATTTTGTGGCTTTATTTATAAGCTGAAATGAAAGCAAACCCAGTATTTTGTGTTTTTTCCTTCTCTTTAATGCTAAGAAAGCAAGGAAGCAGAGGACTTAACTGATAACTTTGGGGGAAAAAAATTCTGTGGGATTCAGCGCTCCAGCTTTGCGTGAAAACCACTGATGGAGACGAAGTGCTTCTCTCTGTACTCTCTTTGAAAACATCAAGCTTCAATATTTGAGCTTGGATCCAGTGACAGGCAGATCGAAGGGTGTGAATTAAGGTTTCTTGTACCTGTCCCTCTCTTTGCTGATTTTTTTTGCTAAGAATTGAGCATATGCTTTGTTAGCAGAGCAGCATCTCAAAAAAGATTTTTTGATTTCAAAACATTCAGGATGCACTGAAGATTAACAAGGGGTTACCTTGCACAACGGTTTGTGCTGCCAGGTGTTGATCTGGTTCATCAATAGGTCAATATCACATCCAGAGCACTACTGAAAATTATCCCTATTTTGTGTAATGGCAGCTGTCCCTGGGCAAAGCTGGCAGTTGCTGAGTCCCCCCCAGCTTTCCTTGGAGTGTGCAGTGTGGGTCAGCTTCAGAGCCTTTTTGGAGACTGCACAGCAGTTGAACTAGATGTCTCTTGCCGGATCTTTCCCACCTTTTTCTGCAATTAGAATTAGCTGGAAAGAGGAGGCCAGGAGGAGAAATGAATGAAATGAGAACATGCAACTTCTTAATGAATTCGATTGAAGATAATTAATTGGGTAATTACAGGAACTTGTTAATTCCCCATTACTGGAACTACCTTCCCCTGATGGCATCTTCTATAACTGATTTCTTTATTAAAATGGCAATGTTAGTCTATGCCTCCCCTAAAGTCACAGCAAAACATACCCAGCCGTTACCATCTTCCTGAGCACCACTACACAAAGGAGACCCCATTTGGGGCAGTCTCTGACATGTAGTAAGCTGAAAATATATTTATTTTGTGCATCCTAGTAGAGAAGGGCAGAACTATTTTTCAAGAAACCATCTTCAAAATCATGCCAAGGAGGCCTGGGGAAAGGATCTAGTCTTACCCAAAAGGACTTGCTAGAAGACAAATGGCCTTGGCTGCTTATGAGGAAATCAGCAGTGATTTGCCAGCCTCTGAGATGCTGAAATTCATATAAAGATATTATTAAGATTTTTAAGTTATTTTCTCAGGCTAATGCCTATATTGATACCAACAAATTGAAGCCATGAAACATCTGTTGTGTTGTGTTTCGCATTCACCTTTCCTCTACCCATGTATTGCCTTATTAGGCCTGTTTCAAGAGTCTAACCCCCTCTGTACCATAACGTTCTAGTGTTTTGCAGTACTTGGTGCACTTACTGTCATAAGATTTCTCTGAGGCAGTGCCGTTAGCCTGTTTGCAAGAGGGAGAGCAAAGCACAGAGCTCAGGGTGGATGTGCACCTCCTTTCTGGGATCCTAAACACACTGGAGCATCTTGGTAGCTGTGGTTTGGCTGTGGTTTCACAACCAGGTTTCTGAAATATTAGTTTAAAATCCACTTTTTTCTCTCCTTTTGTGACTCCCTGTTAAAAGCAAGCAAGGGCTGACACTGACCACCTGTTAACTTAATGCTGTTAGCAAGTCAAAGCAGTGTGTGAGTGATAACCCAGCCATAACTGAGGAGTTTCATAATGGCAGTGATGCAGAACACAGTTTCAGCCAAACAAGACTGAGCAACAGGGAGAAAACATCAATTCCAGTATTAAAGTGATGTTGACTTAGATGTGCCCAAGAGAAAAATAAAGGGGAGCAGTACTCCCAAAACCAAACTATCAGTATAGTTTATAGACAAAAAAAACTTCACGTACCTTTCATCCAGGTCATATTGCCAATTCTCGAGTATCTGAAGCCAGTCCCCATGAAGTCACAGTGGGGCCTCTGGTGCCCTTATGATTCATTTGTGTATGTCTATGATGAACATGAGGGTTTTTTCCTGCTCCACTGCTGTCTGGCTTTGAGCAGGGGAGTCTGTATCCTTTCCCTTCAGCCCACTGAGGGAGAGAGGTATTGAAGAAGTTGTTTCTGTGAAGGTTCAGGCTCAGCTTTGACAATTCGTTACGATGCAAGAAGCAATGCTTCACCTGTGTATGGCACAGCTTTCAAGTAAAGCCCTGGTTTAAGATTTGTTGGTTCAGCGTTAGTGGCACAGTGAATTCCCCTGTCTCTGTGCTTTGGAGCTGTAGCAGACACCACATCAAAGCCTGAAATGACATTGTGCCATTACAGTCAATGGAATGTCTGTGCAGTTAACATCACTATAAACAAGCAATAACCAGAATCCTCAGCTGGCACTTAAAGTTTAAGGCTCTTGTATGGCATTTTCAAGTCTATGCGCTGTCTGATGCGCCCTCTGAGCATAATTACTGTACAAACAGAACTGAGTGTATTGAACAAATATACAAACTTCACTTTCTCTTACTAGAGTTATAACAGTGCCATTTTTAATAGATTTGAGATGATGTTATTTGAGAAGTTGCTATTTCTCTCTTAACTGACTCTCCAGGCACTCTTTTGTTGTTCAGGAAGATATACATATATATCTATATGGATCACTCTGGAAAATAGTTTATACCCAGGTCTGAAAAAAACCTAAGTATTAATGCTTGCTGGTGCGTATGTTCTAACAGCTTCAGACTACCTACTTGATATTCAGGAGAAATAATTAAGAATCAAGTTTTTGTGTGTTAGCACAAAAGATTGTAGCTTTGCAATCTGGGCAATATACCAGACACTAAAAAAGTCCTTCCTGTTCAGATCAATTATTTAGCGGAATCTGTGCTAATTTGCCTGTGTGTTTACGTGTGAAATCAGAATGTTTTTCTGCTTTCCTGTTTTGACGATATTGGAGCTAGCAACTGAATTGGGATAGTGTACATTGTGGAACTGGATGATTTGAGAGTCTTGCAGTGTTCAGGTTCACAAAATTTAACATATTCACAAATATGGGCTTTTTTTTCTCCCTGAAAAAGTAATAAAGATGTATGGGTTTTTCTACAGTGCCTTAAGATATAGATACATGTATTTGTTTGTAATATAAAAACTATCCCTGTAAGTAGCTGATAGAGCTGAAAAGGCAAAACTGTGCAGAGAGATGCTAATCGTGCTATCTGAGCCTCTGTTCTTCTTCCGTTGGAGATGGTGGCCTGTCTGTAAAGTCTGCTGTTCTGATACCTGAATATTACACAAACCAGTGGGAATGGAGGCTGGAACATAGGTTGTATTCTCAGCACAGATCATCTATCTTCCCTCTAGCAAATGAAACCTTCATATAGTTGCTTAAACAGTTAAATTTATATGACCAAAGTGCAGTAGGTCTTTCTAAGAAGCCTAAACTAGCAGTGTGATTTCGTGATGTACCAGAACTGGGAGAAATTCTGCTTGCCTTCCTTTTGCAAATGTTTTTCCTGTATGCTTTTCTTTTTCTGCAGAGAAGCATCCTTCAATATTCCAGGCCAGCTGGAAATGTCAAACTGCTCAGTACTTCCTTATTCCTTGAAGTTCTTGGATGTTGTGCCATCTGTTTTTTTTCTCTCTGGAAATGGCGGAGCTATATCTAGATACATAGTTCTATAATTCGTATCAATACTTCTGTAAAAATGTTAAGCTGTAACTGGAGGATAAATCTTACATGAAAATAATTATAGTCCGTGATATCCTGATGATTTACAAAAAGAGTTAATTGTAATTAACTACTCACTGTGAATGTAAAATGTTTAAGGCTAGAGAAAGCTCAAGCGAAGAATTTTTCTATGTACTAAAGAGTGGTTTGTGTCTAACTAAACTATCCTTTCCAATACCTCCGGACGTAATTTGGCATCACCGATAGATTTTGGGGTTGTTTTTTTTCCTGAAAGAGCTCGAAGTACCAACAACTGAAATACCATTTCATTTCATCTAATGTATTACCCTCTAGGCCTGAGCTATGGTGTATTTGAGCAGCAGCAAAGAATTCACTGATGTATCCAAACTGATATTTAGTTTAATAATGGCAATTAGGCATTGCACTCTTTTCACAAGAATGTACCTTGCAATTAATATCTTGCACTTTAATTAAATTGGGAGGAAGGAGGGGAAAGTGATATCCTCTGTCACATTCTTTTCCTTTAATTAGAACGCATTCCAATCACCAAATTGACAAGATATTTAAGTAGAGATAGCTATTTATTAAAATCTCCATTGAATACTATGGAACATCATGAAAATACCTAGTTAATTGCTGTGGGCATATTTAATCATCTTTCCCTTAAAAAGCTCATTAGATAGTCAGTTACAGTGTTGTGAAGAGCAATGATCTTCCTGTGCTTCAACTGACCAAAATGTTCATTGACACTGGAACTGGACCGGCACAATTCGCAATGGGATTTAGTCTTTCATCTTCATACCTGGCACGCTGCGTATCTTAGTTTTATTAAGAAATGGCATAGTAAAATTGATACATATAAATGACCATGTGATGAGTTTTATGTGTATAGACACACGGAGGATAAACTATTTGTCTCACACCACCACCAGTAGTGTTGTCCTATGGTATAGAGTAGCTGTCCCTGGAGAGCTCTGTGGGAGGAGTCTATGTAATTGCCATTCTTCTGCAGGCGCTGGAAGAAACCTTCCAAGGCCTGAATTCTGTCCCTCTGTACCCAAGCCTGATTTTGTCCTGCTTGACACTGAGATTAGCCCTAGAGACGTGTAGCTCTTTTGCTTCAGAGGATAAATGCCTCTGCGATAAGATCCAACAAACTGTTTTGTGCAGATGAATGTTTCTTTTATCATGAGCTGGCTCTCAGGTGTCTTATCCTTTCTCAGAAAAAAGCTAGCCTTTGAGTTTGTGCATGTTGAGGACTTTGAAGAAATTCACCTGTTTTTTTTCCCCCCGATATCATCTTCAACCATGGAAATGCAACTGTAATACATGTAGTTATTCCAAAGGATTATGGATTATTGGGGGAGTGTTCAAACTGCTGAAGTGTGTATGATACATAGTGTGCCCCAAATATGAATATTTATGGATCTGGGATGCGCCATGTACAAATCATTTTTACCTCTGCTGCCCTTTGCCAGAGGTGACATTATAGTAACAAATCTACTGCAGTTTGCTTTTGCCCTTGAATTTTAGCTGAAGTTCTGAATGTAAATCTGCTGGCAGAAAACCCCTGGCACCTTCATTTCCCTTACTGCTTTTCTCCATGCAGCTCATAACTTCTGATGTACTTTCAGCATTTTACTTTTCTTCCTGATCTCCTGATTTTCTTGAAGGAGTTATCACTGAGGCTGAATATTTTTCCCTTGCCCTTGAAGTTCCCCTGTAGAGACAGTATATGCTGTTACTGTTATTGTTTTCCTTCTGTTCTTCTCTGCTCTGGTAGTAGTAACGTGAGATTGTATCCGATAGGATCCTGGCTTCATCACCAATGCCCAGTGTGCTTGGTAATTAAGTATTTTCAGATACATGTAAAGGAAAAGGCTTGTAGAAGGTTGATTAGATATCTTGGGCTACTGCTTAGCTTTAACATCCTAAGTATAGTTTCTGGCATGTGTAACCTGCTTTACAGCTCTTTAAGTGCTTTGTTGGTCAGACCTTCATTTTTCCACGAATGTCAGTCTGTGTTGTGCCCAGAAGCGGAATTTAAATAGTGGTGCCACCTGAGGAGCAGTTGAACCCTAATGCATAAATCAGAGGCTGTCTGGAAAACTCTGGAGTGCTGACCCTCATACTGAGTGCTAGTTAGGCCAAGGTGCTGCTGTGCGTCTAGTAGTTGGAGCTGTGCTGACAGAAGCAAAACCTGTCCCCTTTGCATAAAGCCCTCTGAAAGTTCTTCTGCTTCCCATATATTTAGAATTTTGGCATAAATTGCTTGGTTTTTATTTCCTGTTGCCTATGTTATACTTTTGATATTATGTCTTTAGAAAGTTTAATTTCATGTGTAGGCTTCATGAATTGATGCTTTTGTCCTTAGTTTCTGTTTCATTGCAAAGTATTAACTGCTGAGAGTTTTGCTACTTGGCCCGGGTTTCCAAATGTTGTTGGGATGATGTGATTTGAGACTATGATGTAGCCAAAATAGTTTTTTGCTATTTCATAATTCATTGTGATGTGTCTAAAACATGATTAGTTTTGTACAGTTTCATAATTTCTTCATGAATTTATAACTCTCCCCTAGTAGTAACTTTATTTCTGTGGCACTATCTTTTGCAGAATAATTATGCAAATAACTAGTTAAGTTAAATCTTCCAAGCTGAGGGGAGAACAGGAATATAAATTACAGATGATAAAATAAAAACCTAAGCACAAGTAATGCATAGATGGTACAATGAAGAGGAGATGCCATTAAAGAGCCAATAAGACTATTTAAAGGTGTTTCCTAATACAACAGATCAGTGAGAGAAAGAAATACAAGCTTATTTAGAAAACCACGCTTGAGACCACTTAAAAGTAAAAACAAAAATCCAGAACAGCATGAAAAGGGGTGAGAAAACATGATTTAATATAACAGGCAAAGGAACAGTATTCGTCAAGTGGAGATTGTTGTTTAGAGCTTAACCCTGTAATACATGTAGTTAACTAAGAAAAATGTATGAAATTATACTTTGTATAATTCACATACGAAAATAAGAGCATAGTTTAATATCCCACTAACGCATGAGGAGGAAAATTACACTAAATTGAGGAAGGAAATTGTACCAAACAGCCTGATTCTTCAATTCACTACTTAAAAATAAAGGGAAACAAATAATGGGTGAGAAGACGGTATCTTGATTGGAGACCACTGGAGCTGTGATGACTGTATGATTGACTAAATTACATGTGTTACCATAGAGGAATGGCATACAGTACACTCCTTAAATAACTACACAGACCTTTTATGAGACAAAGAAATGGGTTGTTTATGAGACAAATCATCTGCATGGTCACCAACAGAGTTGAATCTCATGGCACTCAGTGTAATTCTGTGGCTTTCCAAGAGGGATGCAAACTGCTTGTGAAGGCCAGGCTTCCTGGTGTTCTTCCTTCTCCAAATTTGTAACTGTTCCTAAAAACCTCTCACTTTCAAAACTCAAGGTTCTTTACTGTCTTTTCGTGATTGCTTGGGTTCTGTTGCCCTCAAGACTAGTGCAAAATCCCACTCATCTGAAAGGTGCAAAGCCACCATCCTGTCCCTGTGTGTTCTTACGGGCTGAATCACGTATGAAGTCTCGAGTATCCAGGCAAGGTGTCAAACGTTGTCAAAATGTATTTTACAGCTTCTGGTATTTCTAATCCTGTTCTGCAGTCAGATGTGCAACTTTCAGAGCTACAATCCAAACCAGCTGTTTCCTTGCATATTGGGCCACATGGATACCCTTGCTGTTTCTCCTTCAGAAAATGCTCCTGTCTGTGCACTTTACAGTCTGACCTTTGAAATAATAGATAGCTCTATGACCAGCCCACTGATTTAGGAAGCTAAACTCCTTGCATCTTACTTGAAAGTGCTTTGTGGAGATGGGGAAGGATCTGTGCTGTTGGCCTCTAGTCTAGCCCTTCCTGGGATAATTAAAAGGTTTTAGCTTGCAGGATTGGAGCTAAAGAGAGTGCAGCAAAATGACTTGGTCCATACTCAAGGGCTTTCTCCAAAGAGCACACCCAAAAGCTTTATGTGTTGCCTTGCAGAAAGCAGCCTGTATGTCTTTTTTTTTTCTCGTGGACAAAAGCTAGACAGCTTGGAGGAAGGCTTGTGGCTTACAGGTCATCCTATGCATGCACTCTTGAAAGGCAGGTATTTTATAACAGAGGCAGGCAATGGCTACTAGTGGCAGCTAGAGGTTTAGATTAAACTTTAGGAGAAGACCTCTTCCCTAGGAGCGTGGTGCAGCACTGGAGCGAGCAGCTGTCTGGGAGGCGGGGGGCTCCCTATCTTTGGAGGTCTTAAAGTCTTGACTAGTCTAGCAAGTGCTGTGCTGGAATTGAGGCAGGTCTTACTGTGCTCAGCAGGGTGGAGTGGGTGATATCTGGTATTTCTTTCAACTAACGTCTCTGTAAAATTATGAAGTGCCTGGAGACACCAGTAGATTCACGTAATTTTAGTGAAAACCAGGTCCCTATTCCCTCACTTTGGCTGATATTAAGAGAAGATGCATCATGGAGAGGAGCATGAGAGTAGTTAAAGCCTATGTGGTGCTGGATGGTTTTACTGGTTTTATCTCTCTGGGGTCTCTCCTTTACATATGACGTTGGAATATGCAAAAAAACTGGTCAGAAGCAGCATCTTACCAGTTATCAGCAAGTTGATATGCATTGGAAAGGTGAGATACTTGTCGTTGTACCAACTGTAAATAATAAAAGCGTTATGTCAAATAAATGGGTACAATTGATCTTAAGCAAGTTTAGTTTTTAGCCTGTGATTCATCCTGCATCAGTTTTCTATGATGGAAATTCACAAACTTGCAAGTCTTTGGGAGGAGAAAAAGCCTACCTGTTCACTGTCATTCTCGTGTACTTAATTCAATATGAATCTGGAAAAACAAAGCCCATTAGAAAAAAGAAATCTCTGAGCAGAAGTTCCACATTGTTAATCATCACTTTTAGTAAAACTGGGAATGAAGCTGTGACAAGATGATATCCATGAGAAATATATAATATAGGGGAAAATCCACCTATGATGGGAAAATCACTGCAGCCTGACTTTATAGCAAGGCTTTTAGCTTTACGCCTCTTTATTGTTCAGGTTCTGAAAGTAGTTATCACCAGTGCCACAAGAGTGGGGGTCACATCTCCTCTTGCTCATGGCAGAAATCCAGTGAGAAAGATAATGCAACTGCAAAGCGCATCTGTCTTCTGGCAATTGTGGGTTTTGACAACTGCTTTTGGCTGCTCTTTAATGCCGTTTTTGGATGGGGGATGGGGAATGAACCTCCAGTATAATTGAAAAATCAGGTTTTATGTGTTGGTGCACAGTTTCAGGTTGTGTGTGGCCCCATCCCAGTCTCTCCCAGATCTGTTCTTCACATTATATCCCCCTGTTCAGTATTCCTTATTTCAGACTTAAAATACCCTCCTGTGCTTGTTCTGTCTTTTAACTTTTCACTTCCTCTCCCAAACTCTTCCTTCTCTCACAGCGTGTGTCCTCAACTTTTGTTGTCCGCTTAAAAAAGTAGGACAGTGAGGTAAGTCCTGCAGCCTTTTCCTATCTCCCCTCATAGTGTGGCTGAGCTTATTATTAAGCGGTTGCTTGTACTTCATCCAGCCTAAACAACAGCAGAGAGCAAGTTTGGTGCTAGAGGACTTGGGTCAGCCGGGAGAGCAGCCACTGCACTTTCAGTGAGACCACTGTCTGCCATCACTGAGGACGCTGCTGGTTTTGGTTTTGTTGCTGTGACAGTGTTGCAGCTATGTTGGTTTACAAATAATAGAGAGAAAAAGGGTGAAAACCAGTTACGTAGAAAGGAAATGTGTAATAGACTCTCTCTGAATTCCTGTTAATGGTATTTAATAGGTGGGAGAGGTTGTTACTACCCTTTCATCAATTACACCTCCGTTGTATACTACTCGGTTTCAGCCGATGTGTGTGTAAACTGTGGTTCTTATTAGACTCTCAAGGTAACGTGGTTTCTTCAGGAGTTGCTGGTCTTCTCATGAGTTGTAGCTTGATAGGAGGCTTGCTTTAACTTTGACATGTTTGTGCATCATTAACACTCACCGGCTTTGACCATCCAGAGTAAAGAAAGTCCTCCATTCAGCAGTTTGTGGTAACTTCAAGGTAGGATGGTCTTGTCTGTGCCTCCAACAGGCCTAGAACAAGTCAGTAATGATGTACTGGATTTCTGGAATCTTTCAAAGGTGTTCCCTCATTTTCCAAAGTTAGTAAGGTGTGCTGTGCTCATAGAAGGCTGGGAATTGCTGGCTCAGAACAGTCCTCTTAATGGGGAAAAATGTGTGAGGTCCTCCTGCTTCCTGCATAAGCTGTCCATGGGTATTCACACCATTGCCAGCAGGGTGGGAGACGTTCATAGAACATGGATAGTAGCTCTTTCACATGAATCAGAAGAATTGAACTAAGGGGAGACTTTTTGATGGGATTACAGCTCATTTTGTCATAGCAAAACAATTCATGTTATGTCAGGGCAAGGATTCATCTGCTGGTTACTTCCCAGCACTCACACAGCGAGGAAGTAGCAGACTGAGAAACTCTGTTCCTTATTCCCAGCTCCCTGTGTAGCACTAATAGAAAAGCATCCAAATTTCTATATTATCCAAACCAGCTAATGGGACGTTTGTGGTTCACCTATCATGATGCAGAATGCACCTCTGGTGACAAAAACAATAACTGGTAATTAACCAGGGCTTCCAAAAACATTCCTTGCTGGTGAGTAACTGCTGGGAAACACAAGTGTGATATGAAGCCAAATAAATTTGCAGGCAGAGGGGTCAGGATGGAATTGTAGTGATGCAGATGTAAGTAAGCTGAACTTACTGTCACTGACTGGCTGTTAGTTTAACTGGAGATTGCTTGTACTTTAGATGAGGTCCCTAAATCATCAATTGCTTAAATATCAGGTTTGCTAATTTAGTCATAGCATATTTTTTTTTAAAGCTATATAAGTTTAAGTTATATAAGTTTTTTTATAAGCTATCAGTCAAAGGTTTTCTCTCCATGCAGCTTGCAGATGGCACAAATTAGTTAGGGCTAGTCAGATATGGAGAAACCTGAGGAACACCAAAGGCACTTAGCCGCCAACAGGGCAGATGAATGACCCTTGACCAAGGCAAGCTGATAAAAAGCTGCAATTTAATCAGTTAATATCCTTGTTTGGGACTAGGTAGGTGAAAATCACTCAGGAGAAAGACCTAGTTTTCATTTTGGTTTATTTAGCTTGAAATGGAAACAGCAATAAAACTGCCCACTTTATGCACACACAAAAGAAATCATATTGGATAAGTGTGTGTGGAATAGTACTTTTATAGTTTTGGTGCTGTAGCCACCTGCAATAATGTGAATGATCTCATTATGCCAGTTCTAAAATACAACAGAAGTGGAAGGGCTTCAGAGACCTGCAATGAAAATAGATTAATGGACAGTAGCTGTGTGAGAAGACCATTCAGGACTACAAAGTATCAGAAGATCCATAAACAGAGATGTTCTAGAGATATTTGAAATAATGAACTGTACAAGAAGAATCAATCAGTTATTTCTGTTTATTCTTTATCATAACACAAGAGCAAAGGAATATTCGATCAAAATGACAAAAATTTAATATTTAGGGGTTTATACCAGGGTAATCACAGCATACCACTGGAATTTTCTTAAAGGTGTTGTGGGTAATGAGAATGTGCCATACTGCATTTGTTTTAAAATTAAAATGAGGAGACAAATCCTCCACTTTGAAAGTATAAATGTGTTCCAAATGGCTTGGTCACTGGGAAAAGCTTCTGCTGGAGGGAATATTATTCTATTTGGCTGTGATTTTTGCACCTCCACATGATGTGTTTTTCCCCCAACCAATTTTAAGAGCTGATTATAGATTGCATAAATCATTTATATGATTCATCATAGCGATTCTTTTATTACTACAAAACCCTTTTCATTATGTGTTATTTTGATTGATCTTTATAAAGTTCCTACATATGGTCCCAGAGGGCACACGTTGTGCGTACCAAGCTAAACCTTTTTCACAGTTAATTGAGGCATTCGACCTCTTTTGCTGAATGTGAGAGATAGGTATGCTAGGCATTAGCAAGACCATCTATCTCTATTATCAAGACATCTGGTATTTTAAACAGTTGTCTGTTTACATTCCTTTTATTTTTTTTTTTAGGGTTGGGCAAAAATAAAGCTTATTGCTTCACTGGTGAGCTTAACCTTGACTGTATAGAACTAGAAAAATGTTCTTTCAGTTGCTGTTGTACACAATCTGTTATTCTGTGGTGATGATACAAAACCGGGCACTTCAGTTTGTCCTATTTATTTTGTGTGATTCTAGTTAAAATTATTTTGTCCCTTGAGCTGCCCTCTCTGGGGGTAACAGTATGTATTTTGCAGCAGATTAACGAACGTTTGGAAAGCATCGATCCAAAAGCTGCTGCAGATCTGCAGAGTGTTTTTTAGTGTGTAGAATATTTATACTGTAGAACTCAATTTTTGAATCCCACCATTTATTTGGCATTGGTTTGGGTTTTTCCTCATTGCTTCAATCGTGAGTCAAATACAATACCTAATAAACTCTTGATTAATATATCTGCTTCTTGTTAAGAGTTGATGATACTCTGTTTCTAGGAAGATTGGAGAACTGAACTGAATAACCTTTCCTTGGTTTAAATCACAGCACCCATTTCTCTCATTAGCTCAGTAGTACAGTAAATAATGAGTGTTGCTGCAACTAACAGGTCAAGCTGGGAGGGTAAGCTTTTGAGGAAAGATACTATCTTTTACTTAAATTAGTTCTTAGAGTGGATGAATATTTGGGTCTATAGGATTTGCCTCCCATGAGGCACCCACAGCCAACTCTCTAGTCGGTCATTCCTGATGACATGAATGTTTAAATAGTAGCAGAAAGTTCATTTGCTTTAATTATTTGTACACTGTAATGGTAGGCCAGTATGCAGCTTTCAGGCTGGCTGGCTGGAGGGACTTGGTACACTGTCAGGCAACTAGCAGTGATTTCCAGAAAAAAGTTAGTACAATGTGACACCAACACATCCCTAAAATAAGGAATTCTGGTTCTTGGGACAGTAACAGGTGGAGAATGAGCTAAATGGCTGGAAGGAGGGAAGTTTGGGGAAATGAGGGAGCAGAAACAGTATCCAGGAAGAACTGCTGGCTTCAGTGTGATCCCAAACCAGTCTGAAGGTCCTGAATAGAAAAACTGTCCTTCAACATTGCCTCCAAGCCTGTTCAAAACCTGAGTCAACTTCACAAAAATCCTGATTTGGCTTTGACAGCATTAGATATTTCTTTCTAACGGATTCTGAGCTTCTGGCATGCCTAACATCTTCATGCAACAAAGATTCTAGACTCAACCCAAATGTTACTTTGCAGTTGCTTGTATCAGGAACGCCTAAAAAGTCAAAAATGTTGGACTTGGCAGTAATACAATAAATTGCAGTAATACAAACAACAGAACTACCAGTTTGTCATGCCTTTCCCCGTGCCTCTTGCTAAGGTGCTGCTGCAGGGCTTTAGAAGATGCAGAGGTAGGTCATTGAGAGGAGAACAGTAGAATTGCAAGCATGCCTGTAAGAGTTCCATTGCTAATAGTAGTGTTTTAGGGGTTGGGGTTTTTTGGTGGTAAATAGATTTGTGAGGTTCATGCCTTGCTGAAAAGAAACTTTGTGATTAGATGT
The DNA here is from genome assembly GCA_013398155.1 of Pedionomus torquatus. Classification (NCBI taxonomy): domain Eukaryota; kingdom Metazoa; phylum Chordata; class Aves; order Charadriiformes; family Pedionomidae; genus Pedionomus; species Pedionomus torquatus. The sequence goes on along the minus strand of VZRU01001529.1, from coordinate 128,486 downwards.
AACTGTAAGTAAACAGTGTGCCTGGGAGTAAGTGGGTAAGGTGGACTCTTTCATTGGGTACACTCTTTAAGATCCAATAACTTGGGGTCTGTGGAGACAGTGTAAAGTCTACCAGGCAGCCAGTAAAGCTGCCAAATATCTCTTCTATAGACAGGAAGGAGCCTGGTTATTTTTGCGGTCAATGTGTCTGGCCAAATTTAATCTTGTGGGGCTTTCTTTAGTTATTTGGGTGGTTTTGTAGTGGTGTTTTGTTTTGTGGTAGCAATGTTGGGTTTTTTTAAAGTAAAGAGGACACAATAAATCAAGACATTATTAAAACATTTTGAGATCTGGTTATCACATGTTTCTCCTTTAAATTTTCCTCTCCATGTCTGAGAGAGATTTGAATGCGCAGTCATTTCAGTTCCCTGATGGTTTTTAAGCTGAGTGTGTTAATCTGAAAAATACGAAGCATAATGTGGCATCATAGCCAGTTGCACAGCCAGGGCAATGAAAACCTAGTGTGGCAGATGCTACAGAGCACAAAAAATGAACCAATCCTTTGGTCTGCAGTATTCATCGGTAGAAGTGGCTTTGATATCTCAGCATTGAGCTTTGGATAGGTAGATGCCAATGACAGAGAACCCACATGAATAACACCTTTGTGAGTGGGATCTCTTCCTTGGCCACCTGCATACAGAAACAAAGCTTAAATGCAATTAAAACATTCGTTACTTGTTGACTTGATCACTCAAGTATGTGTGAGTACACTGTTTCTCCAACCTGGCTTTAATATGAGCATCCCTAAGCAAGTGAAGTGCATTACTCGATTCAGGAGATATACAAAATCCCTTTGAGTTTCTGCAGCTGATGTTATTGTTCAGCGGTAGTTTATGGCAGAGGCAGCATCAGAAGAGGATATGGGAGCAGTGTGGCAGGGTGAAAGCCAGCCTGCCCTGCTCTCTTGGGCCTGCGGGGAAAGGGAGCTACGGCTTGCCTGGAGCAGGGTGGGAGTGTGGGAACAGTGGGCAAAATTGACAGCCTTCAGGTGCTGTAAAATAAAAGGCATTGGTTATCTCTGTTCTCTTGATCCTCTCACATGGGGTACACCAGCATCTTCCATTAATAGCATGCTTGAAAAATCTAGCTTTTACTGGTGTTACAGTCTTGCACCTGCCATCCTGATAAAACACTCAACCTGCCAAGTGTTTACTCGTCTGTGGTGCTAATGGAGAAATACATAATTGACTTAACTTGAGAGCAACCTGCAATGCTACCCCATGCCAGCAGCCTGGTGAAATATTGTAAAGATGAACAAGTGTAAAGTGCATCTGTCTGTCTTCCTGTAGCTTTCTGCAAAGGATGCTTGTTCCAGGCCGGCGCTGGTCCACGCTGATGTCTTGATAAATGTTAAATGCCAGCAAAATGCACCCTTTACAATCCAGCAGCTAAGCTAGAGGAGCAGAGCTTGGAGCTGCTGCGTACAAACAATTGCTGTGTAGGTCCTGGGTTCTGCACAGGTACACGTATGTGAGAAGTGCCTTTATGTACATCCCAGCATGTTGGGGGGATGCAGAATTAAGAAACGAAAGATCTTGCCCTTCCTTCCTTATGATGTGCCTGTTGTCTTACGCAGTACGGAAGGGGCATTGACAAAAAGCAGCTGCATTGGCAGGATTGCTGAGGAAAATCCCAAATGCAAAAATTGACTGGTATCACAGATATCTTAAAAAGAAAAAATAACAGAGAAAAGGAAAAAAATATGGTGTGAGATGTTGCTGAGGTTAGCAACACAGTGCTAAGTTGTTCAGGGGCAGAGTAAACTCTTGAGAGAATTACCCTGAAGTGAAAGAAAATCAAGCCATAGTGTTAAGTGTGGAAATTGCTTGCATGTTTAAAAAAAAAAGGAAAAAAGCGAGTAGGGGATGAAGCAGGGAAGAGGAGAACTATGCATAGGGAGAGAGGTTGAGAAGCAGAGGGAGTGTGAGAATGAGGGAGGGGGGGAGAGGGAAATGTGCTGTATACTTAGCTGAGCAGCAGCAAGAAAAGCTTCAAACAGGATTTCTCAGCTTTAGATGTCTGCCAGTTGTTTGCAGGCACACCAGTAGGTATCTGTGTGGTGCCTTAAAGGATGTGGACTAAAGGCGAGTCGGAGGGACTCCAGACTTTAGGGATTGTGGTGGTGGTGTGCTCCTCTCTGAAACTTTTGCACTACCTCGGGCTAATTGACTTGTCAGATGGTAAGAGAACTTCCAAGTTTTCCAGCTCCTGTTTACTTTTGTTTAAATCTGTTTCAGTAAAGCCACTGCAAGTAGCAGATAGGCTGTGGGAAGGGAAGCGTTGTCTGTCAGTGCACCGATTCTCAATATCGTCTCTATTAAGAATCATACAGGCTGCAAAGGGAATTATGCTTTATTGAAGACTTTTGTTTGCTTATGCTATATTGCTGTAGCCAGAGAGAATCTGAAGCTGTCATTATTGGTTTTTTGCTTTGTATATTATTTTATCAAATTTCCCTAATTATTTTTTCTTATTGTTGGTTCATTTTCTCTCTTGAAAATAAACTGGTACCAACCCGGAAAAAGGAAAGTATTTCTTGAGATAATAGAAGCACAGCTGATAATTAGGTGCATGATTTTATATGGCTACTTAAAATATATTATTGTGACATTTGCAGATTAAAGACATGATAGAATGCATGTGAATAAAATGAAACTTCCCTGTATTTGCTATTCCAGACACTTCAGCAAAGTAACCAGAAGCAAAATAACCTAGGGAGAAATATTTCTGGTTTCACATATTGAACTGTAAGATTTGGTTTGTCTTCATCTTACCGATGTAATGAACTTTTTTTGTTTTGTTTTTTGTTAGGTGTTTCCCTGGCTGAGTAAAGCATATGTGTTTTAACAATTAAGTGATCTTTGGGGGATCATATTATTTATTCATAAAGGGATGTAGGTGTCACTAAATGTTGAAAGAAAATAGCTTCATGATGAAGGAAATAAGATTTTTTAATTTGATTTTTTTAATTTTTAAATAAAGGGATCCCCAAATCACTGAGTGTATTCTTGCTTTGATCACTGACTATGCCATGTTTATCTAGCAAAGGAAAAAGCAATGGTAAAATGTTTGTATAAAATCTTTATACTACCCTGAACACTTTATTCAGATATTATCTTTAAAGTATGAGTTAGCTAAGGTTTACAAAAGATGGAATAAAAGTGGAGGAAATATACATATAAAATATGTTTTACTGGCTATTGTTAAAAGCAAGAAAAGCAGATGGAATTTTAACCTTTCTACTGTAAAATCAATGCTGTCACGTAATCCTAGAAATCCTCCTGTGGGATTAGGAACAAATATGAAAACTGGCCTAAATAAAAGTTTGATTTTTTCTTTTTTCTTTTTTTCCCCTTTTTTTTAGACTAAGAGAAGATTTAAATTGGCATGTGTTTGTCACTACCTGAATGTTGATAATCCTTATTAGAATATTAGTGTCATGGGAGCTTTTAGTTTACTCCTAGAATGTCACAGGTGTTCAATTATAAAACTGCAAATAAAATAAAATAGCTGACAGTGACAACTAACTTCAAATAATGGCAACAGAGGTGCTTAGTTTAAAAATAAGCTCTCTAGTCAAATTTTGAGGCAATTTCATTGCTACCTCTTCAACTGCAAAGACGGTTTTATACCTTCTTTCCAGGTCTGATTACTGTAATTCCAATGTCTGCTCTTTTCAAAGCTGTTGCTTTCCTCAGAAGAGCCTCCCCACTGTTTCCCCAGCAAAGTCAAATATGTGACAGGTGAGGAAGTTGTTCAAAGATCAAATGAGCAAAAGTGAGCAAATAGTCCCAACTTGTATTCACTGACCAGCTCCGGCTGGTTTTTGTTTGCGGTTATCATTCCCTAATCACTCAATCCACACAAATGTAGAAGGGTATAATGTTCTCCTTTAACCCTTTGTAAGGGAACGCTGTTGGAATTACTGATACACGTAGCTCCTGATGGATTACCTGAGAGTGCACAGGAGCACGATACTATAAACTAGTTTAGCTTTGGATAATTTTTCTTGGAATTACTTTTTTTTTTTTTTTCCTGACTGCAAAATAGTTCACTTGGAGACCAAGATATATTTATTTGGTAGTTATTAAGTTATATGAGCTTGTGTTTTTTCCCTTCTGACTTGGTACATATGCTAAGAATTACTGATATGTGTAAATAGTAACACTAACGTAATGCAGGTGGTCATTAATGTGATGCAATGCAGATTTTAATCACTTGGAAATCTTTAAAGGTAGCATTAAACTATTTCCTTTGGTGTGCAAGGGGAAAGGTACAGTGGGTGCTTATATTGCAACATATTTCCAACATCTCTATAGTCATTAGAAATTAGCACATAAACATAGAGGATTTTGATGTGCTTTCTCATGGCTGTGTGTAATAGCACTAAAATGAGACACTGAAATATACCATTTTCTTACTCCTTTACAGAATTAGAGTTACTCTCTCTCCTGTAGGTGGAACAGGATTTATTTAAAGTGTTGCTTTGTCCTGTTCAAAGGGGGCGGAGAGGGAACCAACCCAAAGCAAAACCTGAGTGTTGATGCTTCATTGGTCTAACATAAGACACAGTAATTATGGAGAAGGCAATTGTGTAGACAGTGATTTGGAAAATGTGAAATTTTAGAATTTGCTGCAGCTTGATGCATGTTCCACCTTGTCAGTTGGTTATCTTCCAGAGGTGAGGTCCCATTCTTGCTATTTGTTCATTGGGCTGTTTGAATAGAAACAATTGAAGGCAGAGAGAGTAGTGGCGATTCTAATCTCCGAGCACAACCGAAAAGTGTTAGGCCATTTAATGGGAAAGATTGATTGATTTATTTATTTTTCCCAATTTCTTTTTGTTCCACTTGACATGCAGGTGGAGCATGTCTGTGTGAAATGATCCCCTGAATCTCAGCCAACTCTTCATTCCCATTTGCTTAAAACCAGGTGAGGGGCATATGTGTAATGTCTAGATATAGTCAAGAGGTAAAATTTACCTAACTGAAAAGTCCTGCAAGTCATAGGGCAATTTTACATGACCCAAATAGATACAGAAATGTCAATGACTTCATGGTTGCTTCATGGTTCTGTCTCTTGGGCTTTGGTGTTCGTTGGCTGTGTCCTTGTTGCCGTTCTGCGCTTTGACAGAGCTGCTACAGGCTCATTAGATTTGTTCCCAGCTCTGAAGAGCTACACAACCACATCTGAATGGGTGGGCTAAGAGTTGAGGATCAGTTTCTGTTAGGGCAACAATCCATCCACAATCATACATACTACATATCTTTTGGAAAATATCTCATGAAATCTTGTACTAATTTATGGTTGGAGACCCAAAAACCTTTTCTGTAAAGTGTGAGTAAATTCTGGGTGTATGTTTGTTTTATGGGCTGGATTTAACTCAGCTTCTTTGCAGAACATCTATCCATCCTCCAGGTACCCTTGAAGAACTCATAAATCGTATTTCTTTTGGTCAGAGGGATTCAGAGCAAATATGAATTGTGCTTTTGGACTAGTTCAGTATTGATTCAGTAATACCTATGGCAGAGTACAAAACTCTGAAAAGAAGTAGAGCAAAATATACCATCAAGTATGTTGTCAAAGATTTAGCTTTTTAATGCAGGAAAGCCTGCTCTCTTCAGTTGTAGTCACTTATTTTATGACAGAAGATTAGAAGCAGGTACTCAAATATTTTTCTTGATAGCTGATTTGTAAATTTATTTAGAAAATCTCAGATGCTTCTGAGGTTGTTACTGTATGTGTTTACGTAATTTAACAGTATGTCAAAAATATACTGCCAATTGGTAAATTTCAGTTGCCACTGAAAAAAATAGTTTTAATAGGATTGTCAGTGGAGATGGGGTCTTTGAGCCAGTTCCCTGTGATTTCACTGGCATAAGCACTTCCAAGTCTTTCTCAGTGCCCCTGTTCTCATGTGGTGTGTCTACTATATGATATTATATAGAGAGAAGAGATAAACATTTGCTGTTTTATCAAGTCAGACCTTGGGCATAGAGGCCTGTCCTTCTCAGCAGCTGAGTTCAAATCAAACCCAACTGAATCCTGAAGCAGGAACTCTGCCTGAGTTCAGATCCTAAAGTAAGAGGTAAGATTTGTAACCTGGTAGCTGGTCGCCTCCTATTATTATTGCCTGTGATGCCATTGCAAGTGCTGGGGCTAGGAATGGCCTAAGGCAAACCATACCTGGTATTGATTTGATTCATAGTACGGTTTTAAGTAATATTATGTGAAAAGTTAAAACCACTGAAGAGATCAGCTCTGTACACGAAGCAGATCAGGGTTCCTGCTCTGGCTCCCTGAGCTCAGCTCTACAAAGTTGTTTGTTGCTCAGCTGCTACAGATACTAGTTGATCTGCAGTGAAATTTATATTCTGGTTTGTTCTCATCATTTAGTAAGGTATTGCTTAATCCAAATGTGTGATAGGAATATTCTTATATAAAAGCTCTTGTGAGAACAATTTTTTTTTTTTTTTTTTTTCCTGCTAGTTTCAGGTGGGAACTTCAAACGTACTTTAGAAAGAGAGAGCAGGGAGATGTCTGAACAGGCTAAAAACTTCTGCTCATATGGACCCATTGCAAGACCAAGTCCCACATCACAAAGGGAAGCAGTCAGAAGATAAATGTCTAAACTATTGTTACTGCTTAGTCTGAATACTTCCAAGCATAGTCTTGCTTCATGAGGATGTTACTTATGCCCATATAGTAAAACAACATTGCATCTATAGCCATGAGGGGAGAGATCAGGGATTTTGCTGTGGAACTGACTTGAGCATTTGTGGGTTTTGATTTCTTACCTGTGCTCTCCTTGCAAAGGTCTTCATCCCCGTAAATTTGGCAAAGTGCATTATATGCATTTGTAATCTAGTTCTGGTTAGGTTTTTTTAAAGTTATTCCAACCTAATTATTACAGGCTTATGGTAATGAAATTTGTAATGAATTTGTAGCAGCACGTTCAGCTTTCAGGGTTTCCTCTCTCATGCAATTAGATGGCTTCCAGACTTCATTATACGAGAAGCTCCTGAAGATTGGTAGCCTTGATGCAGCCTGAGCTGTTGGCTCCCAACTGGGGATGAAGTGAATTTTGTTTGCTGCACATCAACTTCTGACTTCCCAGACCTGGTGGCATTTGCTAGTGCTTAAGGAGTCTCTCTAGATCAGCTTCTGACAGCTGCTTCTGATGGGCTGTGGCTTTTCTCTTGGCTTCAGCTTTGCTAAGGAGAATGAAAGGTTGTGACATTGTGGATTAATTGCAGTCATTTCACTCCCCAAGGAACCTAATTTGAGTTGTTCGTGCCATTGCTGTCTTAGCAGTGAAGCTTTTAGCGTCCGGCACTCTTTCGGACAGACAATTCCAGCCTTTTAACTAGAAGGAGTTTGTTTTAGCAGCAGATTCTGCCTCAGCCCTCTGGATCTATGGTGTGATTCAGTTTGTGAGTAATTACAGCGGCTGTAATTACTCATGGCTGTGTGCTTACCAGAATATGTTGTGCTACTTTACTGTTCATACTTCGAAGTTTGTCTTAGTTGCTCTACACTAACTTTCTCTTGAAACAGTAATTTCTTAATCATTGGTGTTCACATTGTATTAAATCTTCCTGTGTTTCACTCTCTGAGCTTTGTCCTCTTGTATCTGTAAAACTGCCATGTGTGTGCACACGTGCATACCAATTCGTATTTTTCTAGTAGCTTATCAATTTACCCCTGGCCTTTACGTCACACATCCTGTGGCTTTCACATTTAATCTAGATACATACACCGATTCTGTTGCTGCTGCTGTCTTGCCTCCTTTTGCAGCCCGGGAGGGTTTTGTCCCTCAGTAGCCTTGCAGTGTGGTCAGGGTGGTGGAGCTCTCAAAGCCCGTGTCCTGACGGCAGCAGCATAGAGCCCTTTGACGAGCAGGGCTGTTTTGCCTGACTCTGTTCCTCTGAACTGCTACGCTCTTTTGCACATTGCCACATTACTGTCACTTTGTTTTGTATCAAAAGGTTATAAATGTCACTGCTTTATGGAACTTGTGACCAGAGCTGAAATCCTGCTCTTCAGTTTCTCTGCCCTGAGGCAATCCCACCCTCCCAGCTTGATACTAAACCTGCTACTCTTTCTGCTTACCTGAATTTCTCTGTTTGAGCAAGACTAACAAAATTATGTGTTTCTAAAAAGGCAACATCGAAGCTGCTATAGCTGGTCAGCTTTCCCAGGGAGACTTTCTGGAACCTTTACTTTGTTTTCAGCACATAGTCTGGTCCAGAGACTGCCCTGCACGTGTTCAATGTCTCCTTGCTTTGATATGCTCCTTCCTTGCTTAAGCAATGAGGAGTTTGGGTTTTTTTGATTATTTATTATTAGGAAGTGGAATTAATGCAATATTGCTTTCTAGCTCTGTTAATACTCAATTTATCTGTCTGTTGCTCTAGAGGGGAAAGTACTGAGAAGCTGAAAGTGGCAGATTATCGTGTGTCCTAAGCCAGATCACCAGATACTGATCTTTATAAAAAATAGTATTAAAGTTAGTGACAAACTAATATCTCTACAGATGGAATTTCTGTAACATTTCTACATTTTCTAACATCCTGTAATAATTCTGCAGATAGAATTCTGCAACATTCCTACAGATGGAATCTTATTTTCCCAATTCCAAAGTACTGCACTTGATCTTTTCTAAAGGGAAAGGCAAAGTGACACAATAAACAGTGGTACTGATCCTGATTTAGAGACAAGCAGCTTCTTCCTTCCATGCTAATTTATGCAACAAATTGCTTAGAAAACAGTTAACATTTTGCAGCACTTCAGTAAAAGCATCTTTCTTTGGAGATATTCAATAATGCTGAAACTTTTGTGGTTGTTATCTAACAAATTCCTTGAGTAAGACATACTAATTAATTCAGTTACTTAAAAGCATTTACTTTCCAGATTCAGGGTTAGCATCAGTAGGTGCAAGTATCCCACAAGCACCTTATATCTTGCACTGACACAAAACTGCAAGTCAGTTTGAGGCATTATACTCACCAGCTCAGAGCCCAACCCGTGGCTTTTACCTGTTGTTTTGGGGGAAGAAGCTTATATGAGAAAAGTATGTAAATGCTTCATAAAATTATAAGCAAGTCTGAGTGGAAGGTGAGGAGGTCCCGGGTCCGTCCTTCTGTCTCAAAGAGGGGGGTTATACCTGTCTGTGTGACAAACTTATTACAAGTATTCTTTTGTGTTCAGTCCACCAAAGGACATGGAGAACAGACAACTTATTTTATCTCTGTACAAGGCTTGTAAAGAGCATTATGTTCTTTCAGGTTCCTCTTTGCTAATCTAAACTCTAATTCTTTAAGTCTTTCTTTATGTGATTTAGCATCTGGCCATTTTCATTGCTCTTAACCCAAAGTATCTGTTGTTAATGCGTATCTTTCTTGAAGCTGTGAGCTAGCTGCCAGTGAGGTTTGTGTTGATTAGTGAGACACTAATGCTGAATAAGGTGTCTAAAAACACCTTATGGAATGCTGGCTCACTCTGTTTTCTTTGGCTAGTCCCCTTCCCCTACCATCAAGTCATGTTCCTCAATTGCTGGTGTAGCTCCTAGAGAACTGTGCTGCTCTAAACCACCTTAATTCTGGTCCACGCGTTTTTGATGTGGAACTTGGGGTTCCCCACTACCCACCCTTAATTACTAATAGGTAATTTCAGGACAACAGTAACGTGACAGGATGGAGAATGCCCTTCCTCCTCTTTTATGTGACACAAACACACCACCTGTTTTACAGTTTCTGCCTATGTAATGAACTATGCAAGCATTCAGTCTGAGATCGGTGACATTTTGTGGGACTGCCACAGGGGTGTAATTTGGTCAGTCATCCCTTAGGATGTACTCTGTCGCTGCATTTCCCTTTCAACACTTCTGATTGCATAGATATGGATTTTATTTTTAGTTAGTTGTACAATGGTCATTCCACGTGCAGCATGACGAGCCTTCCCTCTTCAGAAAGTGTCTCAGCATCCCTGGGCCCTTCTTCTACAGAAAGCATCGCAGAAAAAAGTGACATTTGCATGGTGCTTACCTATGGCAGCACAGAGATGAGATTAAAACAGAAATGCTGTTTTAATTTTCATTCATATTCTGGTGAGGAGGGTGCATCAAGGTGTAGTGGTGAAAGATAAAGGAGTGAAGTAAGATGGTATAGAAAGACAGAGCAATCACAACCTCCTTTTGAGAGCTCAAACCACGTATTTCAGCATATGTGCCATCAACAGATAGGCCAAGCACAGCAGACTTGCATGTAAGCGTTTTGGAGGAGCAAGCATGACTGAACGTATGGAATGAAATTCTCTATGAAATTCTGCCACAGATGGCCCAGATAAGAAAGGGACGTGTTTTCAGTGGCATCGAGTGCTGGAGGGGAGAGAAAAAGCAAGCTACTCTGTGGAATAGAAGTGCTTATTGTGCTTTATGGGTTAGTGTTTGAAGAACATGGGTGTTGAGCTGACTTAGAAGTTTGTTAATGGTTTGAAAAGTGCAGACCTTTGTGATAGAGATGAATCAGCTGGATAACTGTTAGTTATTTTACTATGCACAACTTCAAAGGGGCCTACTTGGACCATTTTTAAAGAACATGGGCATTCAAAAGAATATACCAATATGCCACAGCAGAGCTTCTAACATATCATACACTGTCATTCCATTATTTCTGTGCTGCTTTTAATTCCTCATGTGTATAAAAATGTAATAGCGCATGGAGTCTGTACCTACTTAGGTATCTTGCCTCTCTCCCTTCAGACTCCCTGTCTAAATCCATCACTTGATCTGCCGTGTTGAAGGATGTTAGAAGAGGTTAATTTTCTGTAGGCTATTGTAAAATAAATTGAATGACATTGCATAAAGCCTGGCTTTGGGGTGGGTTTTTTAAGATAAAACATGGTAGATAATAAAGTGGTTTATCACATTTCTACAGAGAAGGATCTTAGGCTTTACCCGATTTCTAGAGCTGCAAGAGAGACTGTGGACTGTAACGTGCTGCATCAAATCCACCTCGTGAAATAGCAAGCTCCAGGTAGTGATGCTGCGTGCTGCACTTGTACACGTGGATCCGCGTCATGCCAAATTGTGGTGAGGGTAAATGCAGTCAATGTGGAGCCGGGCTGGGACTCTGGTGCACGCCGCATCTTGCAAAGCAGATGCTTGTTTTAAGGAAAAGCTAGTGTGGGTTAAGAAAAATATATGCACAGCATTTTCTAAACTCGATGGCAGCATCATTGAAGATGAGTTTGTCCTTGTGCAGAGTTTATTTCTGAGAGGCCTTCAAAGCTGTCCTTAATTTATAACCTGTGGAAGGTGTTGGCTAAGGGAGTTAGAGATGCCCTGATGCTACTGCACCGAGCATCAGGCTGCTTGGCAGATGTTTTAGTGTCTGTGATTGGTACAGATCAAATTGGGTATACCTGATGAGCCTGGTCTTCTGTTCTCTAACTGTTTATTATCTCTTCCCCTTCAAGACCTTTCTCTGGATTTTGGGATGGAAGAGCAGTTGGATGATGGGAGATTCAGGGAGGACTGTGTATCAGTCTCATGCAGGTTACTTTGTTTAGCAGGGAGAGTGTTTCCAAAACAATGTAATCAAAAAAACCCAATCTTCTGAAGGTTAAAGCAGAGGTTTTAGGTATAATCTGGAGGAATCTCATTTTTGCAAGAAGTTTTGAGTGGTTTGTTTTGTTTTGTTTTGGGGTTTTTTTTGGGTTTTTTTTTTTTTTTTTGGTTTTTTTTTTTTTTTTTTGGGGTTTTTTNTTTGCCTTTTTTTTTTTTCCAACTATATCACAGCAGCAAAGTTGCATAGTGTCAACAGACGTGAAGGATCCAGTCTAACTTCTAATTGTTCTTATCTACTAGTGCTTAGGGGGATAGATAAATGTGCTTCAGTGAAGCACCTCTTTGCCGATAAATTTAATTAAAGTATATTGGCAAGTTAGACACACAAGATGAAGATGCTTTAAATGAAAAGCTAAGTCTATCTGGATGCCGAGAGGTTTTGTTTCCTTGCAGTGAGAGCTTGTCGTATTGTAGGGGAGTAAAATGGATGGATGAGCCATCCTTTGACTGGTAAAGATGATGAGGATGGGCAGTTGGTGGAGTGGATGGAGAGCACCAGTGCAAGGGCTAGCTTTCTAAGAAAGCTGTTTCATGATACTAAATCTGTCTAAATGCTCTTTTGTAAAACTCCTTTGGGATAATTAGCTTTGGAGAAGACTTCAGAATATCTCTGAAGGGCTTGAAAGGTCAGCCAGTCTTGTTTAGAAGGAATTTAGAAAACTCTGTAGATGCTTCCAGCTCTGTTAGCTCCTTCACGTGCCTTCTGGTTTTGCAACATGTAGACCCTGACGTAGTGATGTAACTTTTTTTTTTCCTTTCAACTGGGTGGTTGCTTGTACCCTTAGAGACTCCAGGAATGATATACTCATGTTATTACGGTGCGTTCTGGAGGTAGGTTAGTGCAGGCACTGATGGCACAGTATTGTGTTCTGTCTGCAGAGGCAGGCATTGGAGAAGCACAAGAACTCTGTCACTGAAGAAATACTAAAATGTTAAGTAATTTAATAATTAAAGTAAAATAAAAAAATAAGTGTTTTATCAAATGTAGCAATCCAAACAAACTAGCAGAATGTATCTGCTCCAGCTGTTTGTGGTGTTTACCTACCTTCTAATGGGGCAGATAACTTGAAATGCTGTCTGATAGGTGGAATTCAGGGTGAGGCTTGAAAAGATCTGGGTTTTAATCCTGTCTGGCCACTGTTCTGCCATAGAGCCAGTCCCATCAGTAAAGTATGGGTACTTAAGACAAATTTCTAATGCACCTTTTTGCCTGCTAGAAATGTTTGGGGATTTACTTGTCTGAAGCCAGAATAGAGCTTGCTTTAATTTTCTTCTCCTCTTATTGTGGAGGTACAATACTTTGATAATGACCATCAGTTTGATTGTTTTATTTGTCACCAGTTAAGTTTTCTCAGAGTGCTATTTAAGTGCCAGGGTTTTTTTCCTTGCATGAACAGTTTTACAGAAGCAACAGCAGAAAATAAAAAGGATTTTATCTGTGCAAGCCTGCAATGGATAATACTTTTCAGACGGAAGCTCTTAAATTCTCTTGCTGTCAAATACATTTTACATTTATGCAGAGCTGAAAATGATAATCCAGGCTTTTCTCATGGAACTGAAACATAATAGAGTTTGGGGAGGCTATGGCAGCTGTGCGGCACAAAAAGAGCTAGTGTTTGGTTGCAGGTCAGTGTATAAATGATTGAAAATCTTAGTACGTTCTCTATGTGGGATGATGTCATTACAGACTGCTTATGGCCAAACATATATATCTGTTCTTCCAGAGGCCTTCCCAATTTTTCTGCTTTTGCAGAAAACTTAATTCATATCCCCACAACTTGGTAGTAATTTAAATAATTTATATATACCAATTAGCTCTCTGGAAGATGCTAAAAGATACTAATTTCACCAGCTCTGAAACCCTGAAACTGTACCTCCTTTAGAACTAAATCAAAGCACTCTGCAATATTAACACCTTTATCAACTTCGTAAGGAATGTTTCTTTCAGTAGCGTAGAAAATGGATTCTGTGTGCAAGGCTCTGCACTGGACTCTCATTGTGGACTCAGAACCAGTTTGAAATACACACAGAAGCTTCATCCCTCTTGAATTCTACATGTCCTCTCCAGAGCTCTCTCTGTACCTCATAAACTGCCATTTTCTGTTGAGAGGGGTGCTGGGGAGCATCACCCTGGAGTAGAGCTGGTCATGACCGAGCTGCACCTGGCACTGTGTAATAAAGTGTGCACAAAGCTATCCAGCTGGTTTATACTAAAATTCTACAGCTTTCTCAACCATAAGCCTGCCCATTGATTACTGAGATAGAAAAGAACAGGGTCAGCCTCATAAAATAACCACCAAGGCTGCAAATTGTCAGTGCGCCACTGGCCAGGGGAAGTATGTGAGCATGAGGGAAGTGAACAAAGACACATAATATTGTCTCCAAGTACTCTCCCACCTCAAAAGCCTTAAAAAAAAATCTTAAAAGATTTTAAGATTTAAAAAATCTTAATATTTTAAGGATTTCCTGTATCAAAGCTGTTATCCTCAACAAGCATCTCTTTCATTGTTGTGAGAGAAAACAATTCTTTCCTCAAAGAAGCAGCGAGCAGCTTGGCTTGGCCTCCTGAAGAAGGACAGCAACAAGAGGCCCATAATCAGCCTTACAAAAAGCGCAGGTAGTGGTACAGGTTCTGCTGCCTTTGCTTCTAGTGAAGATCACAGTGTTCAGTGGAGCCCAGTGTGGTTTGCCCTATTAGGAGCAGGAGAATTTGAAAGTACACAGAAGTAGCTGACTCGGGTATGATTATATCTTTTTGAATGCTATCTAATTGGATTTGTTTAGCATGAAAGCTTTTTGTTTAATATAGAATCTTGGAGGAAGGATTTGGTGTAGTTCAATCAAGGATATGGGATACAGAGGGAGCTAAAGGAAGAGCGCTGTCAGGACACTTCCATCTATGTGGTTTGGGGTTTTGCACTTCAAATGAAGTCTCTAGAGTCTGTATTTTGCATTTTGTCCTTTTAGATTCTGGGGAAGAAATTCTAACCAAAACAGCTATGAGTGATGTTTCCCCCTTTCCTAGAGACTAACCCTAGTATTTTGCTCTCGGCAAAATGTTTAGCAATTCATACAGTACTGTGAGACAAGTTTGGGCTATCTCTCTCTGTGTCAGTAGCCACATCTGGGCTGCTTAGCAGACTAAATAACAATGTCTAATTTTCATTATAACTAACAATTAGGAAATCAAATGTGGTTTATCTTGGGTAATGTTTGGATCCAGGCTGATCATGGTGATTAGTGGATGTCATTTGCATCAATCTAAATACAGTCCTGCTTGCTATGTAATCCTTGTGTTGTGCTGTACTATCGTGCACCAAGATTCATCACAGTGCAGTGATGGATTTTTTCAAGCCCACCTGTGCTTTGAACACTTTACCGCCAGCTTTTTCATCTGGGATGTTGCTGAAATTCATATGCAGGGTCCATACTTTATTTTTTATTCATTTACTATGAAGCGGAGCAGTCCTCCATAGGGAAAGAGTGAAGGAGAAACACCGCTTCAGGAACAAAAATATAAACCCCATGGAGATCTTGCCTAGTGAGTTTTGGTTATTAATTTATAACTCAGCTGCAGGTTTAGTTCAGGGTGAAGTTTGGCAGCTTTTCTTTCCGCCTTAGAAGGTGATAGTATAGGCGAGTTCAATAATGCATAGCTCTGACGAGCTGCTGGGTAGCCAAACAAGAAACCAGTTGAGTCTGAGTTGCATCCTATAGTAATAATGCATTTTGACTTGTATAAATATACTGTGACTGGAATTTTAGACATTAAAAAGATGAATGACCTTGTGGGGGGTTTCCCCTGCTCCTTGAGGGCCACGTAGCAGGCTGGGCTCTGCAAAAGGCAAAATCTGCTTGCAGAGCCTGTCTGACCTGGCAATACAAGGTTCTGAGATTACAGACACTTCTCATGATCAGTGTGTGTAGTAAATAATTTTTCTTAAGTGCAAAAGTTTTTTCTTTATAATGGAACAGAGTCTGAGTGCTGTAAAATCTTTCTAAAACCTTACATAATTATATAACTGTTGCATGGAGGACTTTTGATTCTGTTACTTCCACCAAAGCTTTTTGCTAAATGCTAAAGTTCAGTTGACCAAAACACTTACAAAAACTAAATACAGATGTGTAAAAAAAAAAAAGTGTACATGGTAAGAACTTGTAATACCTTAGTAAGTGAAATGGTGTTACTGCCTGCCCTACTCAGTTGGGCGAGAGAGACACCCTGCTCCAAGCCTTCTTTGTGGAGCGGGTTTGAGTATACGAGTGGCTGTACAGGCTCCCCGTAACTGAATTTCTTGACGTGTTTTGTTTCTTCAGTCCTGCCACTGCGTTACAAATGGCAATGATTCCATTTCTAGATGTTGCTGGAATTGCTGGCCTGAGAGAAGCTTTGTTAGCTGGGCTCCTTTTATTTCCGAGGAACAAGTAACTGGGAGGTTAGTTGTGTTTAAGAGCTGGCCACTCACCCGTGCAATGACCAGCAAAATCCTCTCAACTAGGAGTAAAAAAAAATAATCTGCCATTTGGGAAGAAATCCTCATCTGACTCATTGCTGCAAAGTTAGTATGTGTGGAGAAGAAAATGCTCCTTCCAGGTATACATCTTAAATGGAAAAATGTGAAGAAAACTTGTCTTTTGTTTTTATGCAGTAAATCATTAGAAAGAACAGATAATATTTCCCGATTTATCAAAAAAATCTTTCATTTTCCTCTTACTTCTGCCCCCTTCTTTTTGTATTTTTAAGTGATACTATAAGGCTCTTTAAACAAGCTTCATTACAGTTAATTCCCCCTCCCCTCAGGCAGCTGCAGCTTTATGTACCAAATTTTTATTCTACCCAGAAGCTTTCTGCCTGCTAATAAATAACGGTGGTAAATTTTTATATAAAATAAATGTTTTTTCTCATTGGAGCAGAAAAGAAAATTAGTCTTTTTTTTCTTCTTTATTTATTTCTCGTTCTCCATGCGTGCTTAAGTTATAGAAATTAAATAATGTGAAAACAGCATTCATTTTAAAGAGACATGGCTAGGTTTAAAAAATAAAGTTACTTGACATATGCCATTAATGATATTTTAGATCATCATTACACAAAAGGTGTTTGGAATCTTGTAAAAATAGTTGGGGGGTGTGGGGTGTGGTGTTAATCATTCTTTGTACAGTCTGCAGAGAGCAGTTGGCTGTGCTTTCTGTTCTTCAAGTGAGTTCCCGTGGGCAGTACCAGCCTGTGCAGTGCCCCAAAGTGAACAGTCCCGAAGCAATATGTGCAGCCGTGGCAGATTTACCTTTCTCTGCAGTAGAGAGAGGGAGGGAGGGAACGGGAGCAGGCATTAAGGCAGGAGGAAAAGAAGAGTGTGACCTGAAGCTGGCCATTTCAACTCTCTGAGAGCATACGGGAGCTTTTGAGGATGCACCTTTGTGCTTGAATGTCTTAGAGATGGCTTTGCTCTGGGGGGATGTTAAAACCTGTTCATCTTCTCACTAATTTGCCAAATTATCATGGGCACATTGTTCTTGGTAAGTCTCAAAATGAGAGTTGTGGTCCAGCTTCTCATGGTGCTGCTGAACCGCTTCTCGCTGACATGAAATGTCATTAGACTAACTGCTAACCCACAAAAGGGCTACTCTAACATGCTGTGTTTTGTCTTCCGGAATCATTTCACTTGGCTTCAATAAATTTAGAGTTGTAGAGGGAGACATTGCTTTTGGCTGAAGAACATCCTTGAGAATTTCAGGGTATGGCTGCTTTTCTTGAAGAAATTGAGTTAGAAAAGCTCGTAATTGGAAAGGGATAGCTATTTAAATAGCCAATATAAATGGAACATAATTAACATTACCTTAATCCCTCTCTCATGATTCTTAAATCTACACTTGGGAACCTCGAATTGAGGATGCATGTCTAAATGTATCTTAATTAAGTTCTAATTAATTTAACTACTTAAACAGTTAATTCTTTCTTTTTTAAAATGAGATTTCACAGCATGTAGAGAGGTAAAATGTTTCATTTGTCCATTTTATGTCCACCACGTGTCCTGACCGCCGTCTGTGATCCTACCCAGCAGCAGGACTGGTGGTGCCCACAAGCAACGAGGGGCTGTGGCTGTACCCGCAGCACTGACCTGGGTTCCCTGTGGGTCTGTTGCAGTCCCATGCACGTCCATGTGCTGCTCTGCCTGAGAGCTTGTCTGACACTTGGTTGGAGGTGTTCTAGGCACAAAGAGTGGAAGAGAAAGGTGAAGCTGGCAGACCTGTCCCTAAGGCCAGGGGGAGCACTGGTGCCCTGTTCCCACACCTCTGAGCAAGTGTGACTGCCCCAGGGCAGGAGGCTGGGCTCCCAGCTGCTGGCACCGGGCTGGCACCATGCACTGCCTCCAGCTGCGGAGGCTCCCTTGGTGTGTTTTTGTACATGTAAAGCTCTAACTCTCCATTTTTCTAATATTCTGGGATTAGGCCAAAGCTTTATTAAATTTCTTGTAGATGATTAAAAGGGGAATTGAAATTACAAGATGAAATCTGAAACACTCAGAAAGGGAAATCTGCCTTCTTTATTCTTCATATGCTCCAGTTGAAATATTTTAAGCTAAATGTTTCTTTCTCCCTGAAATAAATAGGCGAGGAGCGCCTGCACAGACAGGCTGGGCTTCCCTAGGTAGATCCTAAATGAGAAGTTCCTCCAGCACAGATCCTGTGGGTCTTGGTTATCTCTTCCCTTTGGTGGTGGTCCTGTGGCATCCTGTTTTCAGAGCCCAGGGCAAAAGGGAAAGAGCCAAAGGATGCTCATGGATACAAACAGCTTTTCATTTGAGATGCTCTTAGGCTAATACTGGAATGATCTCACCCATGATGGCTTGTCCATGTAAACCTGTTTCTTTTGCATCTTGCTGTATTAGAGTTTAGCTCGTACAGAATAGATCAGAGTTGCTGAGCATGTATCAATGACATTTTGGACAAAATATCTCAACTTAATCCTGGTATGCAGGGTGGTTTTAATTTTTTTTTTAAAACCGTTCTTAGCAATGCTCTCCTGTCCTCTTCTCTCATTTGTGGACTACTATGTGACTTTCTTAAAGCGAAATGGAAGAATCAGAATTATGAAAGATAATATATTAAAGCGTTTTTGTGGCGTCTCTAATATCAAGTCACTGGTGAGAGCTGATAAGTGCACGTGAGCAGCATTTGCTCCAAGTGACTGGTTTCCAAGTCTTGCTCGTCTTGCCAGCCATTTCCTCAGTACTCATGGGCGCTGTATCTCCTCATCCTGGGTGCACATCTGTGTTGCTAAATGAAAGTAATCAGACTCAGCATGAAAATTTAATAAGCCGCGTTCTGGCATTGGTCATGTCCTCAATTGTGTATTGGTTTCTGCCTGCAGAAGTCCTTAGATGTTGTCAACCAGAACAACTCTGGTGTTTACAAGCACTGGCGTTTTTTAGCCTCAAATCGCTCCCTAGTGGTGGTATGCTGAAAAGAGACCAGGTCTCTGAATTTGCCGGTATTTTTAGGGGGATTGATCAAAACCAGGCCCCGATCTGGGAAACCATAAACCTGATGGCTGGCCCCTTCCAGTCTGAAAATTAGTGTTTCAGAAGCAGGAAGATTCTTAGATGAATGAGTGAATATCAAAGCTAACTTTAGTGTGAATAAATAATTATGTATTTTGACTTCATGGTGACTCATGAAGTGTGTAGTTGCTGGCATATACATCCTGAGCAGGGTGTGTCTTAGTGTTGAGCCTTGTGGCAGCCCCACTTGCCTTTCCAGGAGAAGCAGAATAAAGAGACACAAACGGGAATAAGCTTTGTGCATGTCCCATTAACATTTTGCTGCAGGAACAAATTTTTAAGGTTCTCAGCACAACTAGCTAGGCCAAATTTTGGAAATGATTAACCTATTGCTTGTCTTTTGAAACTTTCCTGTTGTCTGGTGGGGTTTCAGCTCCCTGCCTGTTTGCTTTGCTGTCTGACTGGCAAGTGGTTGTGGTTTGGTTCCTGCATGGGAGTCTAGGGGCTGTAGCACCACTCTGCCCCTGCTTTGGTATGTGGTGCCTGGTATATTTGATATTTTGGGCGTAGCAGAGTGGTCTGTCACTGTATGTGTGGCAGGCTTGGCTTTTAGCTCCTGTTTGATGAGGTTGCTTATTGTTTATACGTGTAATGTGTCTGGTAATATGTACTGTAATGTGTCTGGTTATGTCCTTCTCTCCCGTAGTTTTTATGCTTCTCAGTGGGATATAGAAAACCATGTGAAAAATCTTTGTATCTTCACCCCATGTGTGTATTTCTCTTTGTTCACTGTAAGAAAGGCACAAGTGGACAAGGGCACTTCCAAAGCAATCCCCTCGCCCTGTTGAACTACTTGATGGGTGCCTGTAGGTTTCAGTAGACCACTGCAGACTGCCAAGGGGAGGGAGGGAGACCTCAACTCCTGAGTGAAAGGAGAAGCTTAGCTGGAAGATGTTTGCTCCCCTGCGTGCTACCATGTCACCTCTTACTGAAAAGAAAATCACTTTTTAGTAATTCTTAGTAGAGCTCCCATCTTATTCCTAGGGGAGATATTTTAAATGGTCTTCTCGTTCTCTGAACACTTAAAACTGCTGCAGTGAGGTTTGTTCTGGCCCCCATGTAACATCTGGAGCTGTCTCCTGTACCTGTGGCGGTGGTTTAACGAGGCTGTGCAGAGCAGCCCGGCGCACGCTTGCCCTCCTGGGAGGAGTGGGGGTGTGAAGTCGCTTTGGATCGCTTGCTCTCTGTGGAGCAGCTCAGAGCCGAGTAGAGCAGCAGACAGCCTGCCCTCAGCCTGGAGGATGTTCGTGCCGCTCTTCAGAGGTAGGAGAACAAGGGAAAGTGAGGGGTGAAGAACAACTGGGACGATGGGGAGGGATTAGTGGCCAACAAGTTGACTGAAAGGGCCGTTCAGAGGAGCGTCACCACGGGCCAGGTACAGCCCTAGCAAAAGGGAAAGTAGATTCCGTGGAAGGAAATAAAATCTCTGTTACGTGTCTTGAAACAAATTATTGCTTTCATAGTACAACTCTACTAACTCCAAAAAATGTAGTGTGTTGGCTGGGGTTTTCTGTATTTATTTTTTTTTTAATTAATGTCAAGGAGCTAGCGTTTATTAGGATGAAGAGCTTAAGCAAGGTAATGCCCTCAGTCCTGAGCAGCAATGCATATGTATAAAAGCAAGTACCTGATTTATAGCCATCTGCCTTCAAAATGCTTGATCACACCAGTTAAAAGTGTGGTCAAAGAATTCAAATGAATACAGAGGTATTAAAGCAGCTCTATTTCCCAGTCAGAAGTACATATACTATTCTTAGAATTGCTAGTGGCAGAAGGGTGTTTTAGGCACTCTCCATTGACATTAATGTTCTGAAGACCCGTTCTTGTTCAGCTTTTTGGCAAACCAGATATTAGGATGCTAATGGTTTTTTATGAGCAGGAAGTCTAGGTGCTATTGATTGCTTCTATACATTACCTGAGATCAGCTCCACTGAATGGTTGAGGTGTAGGTGCTGCCCTCTAATAGCACGTCTACAGAAATACACCCATGCCCACTGCCGGCTCCCCCTCGCGAAAGCTGTAACCCGGGTTTGATGCTCTTGGCTCCCCCACAGTCGCATACTCAATATTTCAGCAAAAAAATCATCTACTCCGAGCAAATGTGTTTTGGCAAAGTTTCTCATGTTCTATTGAAAAATCTGGATGTGTGTTGGAACAATATTTTTGAGCCATTTCTTCTGTGCAAATAGAGCCTTATTGATACTTACATTCTGCTTAATTATGCTTCACGTTTTGGAGCAGTCTGCTCAACTTAAACACGAGTGAAATGGAGAGAAGTAATCTTTTGGGTGATACCATCTCATTTGGATGTGATCTGTAGCATGCATCTTTAATAGTGGTGTTTCACTCCTCAATTCTGCCCGGACCAAAATAATTTGTGCTTTTTCTGGTCTTTGCACGGATGAGTTGTTATGGAGTGGTGATGAGCTGTCCTGTCTGCTACCATAGGAGGAAACTTGCTCCCAAATTCCCTCCTGCTGACAATGCTTGCGTTGCCATATAAGTTATATGGCAAATCCTATTTTACACACTACTGTTTCCAAACAGGAGGACGTGCATGTTAATGAACAAAACAAAATCTTCTCTCTTATTTTTGTAATAAATGCAGCAAACCCACACATGTTATCAGCTTGGGAGAAATAAGTATCTCTGTTTTTTTTTTTTTTTTTTAAAAAAAAATAACCAACAAAGCTTCATTTCAGAAACAAGCAAACTGATGGTAAGGAATTGAAAATTAAGGTCAAATAAGAAGTACACATGCCCTCTCTTCAGGGTGAGAATGAAGACATTCTCCCAGTCCAGAACAAAGAAATCTCAGGTGAGGCTGCAGCTTTGTCGTCCCCTGCAATCATGACCTTAAACACTGTATACGTGACTGAGAGCATCCGATAAGTAGTTGATGTAGGTTTGGCTGGGTTTGAGCCTTGCACCGTTGTCTATTCACCTTCCTCTTCCAAATATCTGCTCAGTTCTCATGTCAATTCTGAAGCCAGTGCCAAGTGTGTGCAGTCTCACCTGTTTGAAGATGGTGCCTCTGAGGGGCAAAACCAACTTAGTAGTTAAAACCTGTTTGAATGCATAAATATAAAATTCTTTTTTTCCCCCTAATAACCCAAGGATAACACGTCCTTGAATTAGGCACTGAACTAATTACTATTTCTGATTCTCCCACATTATATATTCATTGCGTATTGTTCTTCCAAAAGCCTTTTTCTAACTCAAAGCTGGAGCAATCCACTGTTCACGGAAATCAGCACAGTAATAAATCAGGGTCTTGAAATGTCTGATTTGCTTTTCAATGAGAAAAAAAAATTAACAGCAATAATTTGTCTCGGAGAGAATAAGTCTGCTTGTAATGCATTGTCTTGGCTCATCAGAGGTTTTTTGATGAATAACCTAGTCTAAAAAAAGAAAAAAATTTAAGTTCAGCTACTTCATTTATAATTCAGAAGTCTCCTATGACAGTTTCATTTATTAAGTGTCCTCTGAAGAGTTTCTGATATTTCTTCAGGAAAAGCATCACGGTTTGATGGCTTGATGTATTCTCATGATTTTCCTTTTCCTCTGCTGCCTCAGAATCTAATTCTTGCCTTGGTCCTGGCTCACCCTGTGTTTCTCAGGCTAGGGGAACCCATTTAAGGCAGTGGCTTGGTGCTGCTTTTTTTGCAGAGATTGCTCCTTCTGTATCTTTAATTTGCCTTCCCTGCACCTTACTAAAACATATGTGGGAGACTTCCACAGNCCCCCCCCCCAAGCGATAATTACTGATCTAAACTAGTCTGGTAAAAGTGTAGTAAGGTATTTAAGCAATTAATGCTGGGAGTAGCTGTGGTAGGAATTTTCTGCCAGGCTAGATACCCACTAACAAGAAATGGGTCTTCTGCAGAGCAGGTGTTTGTCGAGATGTGGGGCTTTGTGCCCCTCGCTGGAAGCTGGGGCTGCCCCCATGCTGCTGTCTGCCATGTCTCCAGCTACTCAACCAGAATGAGCCTGTGATCCTATTACAGACTAGGCAGTGGAAAAGGACATTTCAGTGCAGTTAGCCAGCTAGTAATTTTTCAGGAAATAGGATTTGCATGAACATTTTTCCATTTTCTGCTCTTCATCTCTACCCAGGACCAATTTAAAAAAAAAATAATTTCTGAATTATGACCTTTAACAGTGGGTTTCTTCTGCCCAGGTGTGACTGCAGGTATCTCAGAGTACATTCAGCTCTGTCCCAGGCTCCCTGTGTGACTCTGAGTGAATCTTGTGACAGAGGGGCAGCTGTAAACCACATGCTTATGGACCAGAGCGGCCCAGGCTGCCGCAGCCTTGGCATGCAGGCAAAGCTCCTCTGCTTCACTCTTGAACAGTTGTTCTTGATAGCTGAACTGGAAAGAATGCTCTTCATGCTTTGTTTCCTGCTGAGATGACAAACCTTTGCTGTAGGAACTGTCCCTACTGTGCATTTGTGCAATGGTGGGGCTCTGCCTTTAGGATCACCGATAGAACTGACAGAGACTAGAATCAAGCCAAGCTCCGGATGTGAGCTCAGCTGGGTGCTGTAGAGGTCTCAGCCACGAACACTGTTGTTCTCTGTGGTGATGCTCAGTGCTATGCAGAGCAGATAAGCTTATGTTATACTTGTGCATATTAAGAAAGTACCTCTGCTCAGGATTTACTGAAGAGCTGTGCGTTTCTTGGGTGCAAAGACATCAGGTCTGGATTGGGAAATTTTGCTCCGATTGCTGGAGACCAAGACAGGGCTCTCGGGGGTGTCACTCTATCTTCATCTTGTTCTTATTTTATTCCCTGGTCAGATGAATTTTTTGGTCTGATGGGAGACAGCCGTTCTCATGTGTCATCTTTCCCAAGAAGAAAATCCTACAAGGTGTGAATAGGTTGATAGACATGAGGAATTTTATTAGCTGAGAGTAATGCTGAAGGGCTGTTCCCAGGGCGCACTGGGCTAGACTGTGAAGTGCCAAGAACCACTGCTTTTTTGAATACTGATTTATTTATTAATTTTTTCAGTCTGCAGATGGGATGGTATTTAAGTTTTGTTCTGCTTCTGGTTTGCATGGGAAAGGATTCTTGCTAGCTGGTGTTTAGCAACTGCCCCAGATCTAGAGAGAGCCTGACTTTGCAGCACAGAAAAAATTCTGTACCTTGAGCTCTCTTACTGAGCTGAGCAGGCAAATGTCCCTGCCAACAAGCAAGCCTGGTCATGGAATTAACACACCTCTGTCATGAAAGCTCATCTCCCTTTTGGAAATCACCCTGGGTTGCTCAGCTTGCTCTATGAAATATATGCCAACTCAGGACAAGTTGGTGGTGCTGCCGTTGGAAAGAGGATGAATGAGCATGTTATGTGTTGTTTCTTAGCTGTTCCCTGGGGGGTCACTATGGCATGGCAGATGCTGGTAAAGTAGACTAAGTGCTTTCTACTCTCTGCTAACTGGATATTTCCCTGCAGTACCAGCCCTGAGTTGAGCTCTCTTCTGTTATTACACTTTCCCCCATGGCTGATTCGTGGCTCTTGTTATGAAGGCTTGTGATGGAGCATGGCGTGAAAGGTGTCTGCTTGCCTGCTTAGGAAGCCATGTGCCTGCTTTTCTGGGGAAGGCAATAATGTGTTCATACAGCAGCAGCCATACTAAACCTGATTTATTATACCAGCACTGGAGTCAAAAGGAAGCTCAGCAGCGTGTGCTGCCAGTAGGTCTGGGAGTATGGCAAAGCTTTTGCTTGTCTGCGAGTAACCTGTGCCCGTGTCTCACCACCCTCATAGTGAAATATATCCTCCTGAGATCTAATCTCAATCTCCCCTCTTCCAGCTTGAAGACATTACCCGTTGTTCCATCACTACATGCACTTGTAAGAAGTCCCTCTCCAGCTTTCTTGTAGGCCCCCTCCAGATACTGGAAAGACACTTCAGAGGTCTCCCCAGAGCCTTCTCTTTTCCAGGCTGAACAACCCCAGCTCTCTCAGCCAGTTTTCCTAATGGAATGCACGCTGGCTATCCGTTCTCCTTGATGGTCATCTTTTTGGCCTTGTCACTTCCTTACCCTGGGCTGTTTCTTAAATCGCTCTTTGAAGTATTTGGAGTGGTTTAGAAGCACACACTTTACTTCAAGCAGTGCCTAACTATAAACCTTGAAAAAAGTCAAGTCTTGGGAAAGTCTTTGCTGTAACTGGAGCGCAACTTTGTCTTGTGCAAAAGCACAAAACCAAAGCACAAAGTCAGGTGTATTTGTAACAAGGAGGATGCAATAACTGAGGGCTAATGAAGTTGAGGGGACTTGCGTGGAGCACTGGGAAAGCGTATCTGGATGTGTAAGCGTTATTATTCCCATTTTACAGATGGAGCTTTATGAATTACCTTTACTGCTTCCTGTTCTGCTGGAGAGCTGCTGAGGCGTGATTCATTTCTATAGCAGGGCTGGAAATAGATTCGTAAGTGGTTGAATGCTGTGAAACGGCGCTGCCTGGTTGTAATGCATTATCATGAGCAGATAATGCTGCTGATGCTATTGATGATCGTGATGAGGAGGTTGAAAGAAGCTATCAGTGCTATCAAGCAAGATAACTTTTAGGCTGTCTTGTGGTTCATGTTAGACATTCCTCTTCTTGAATGCCTGGGCTCTGCAGTCCAAATCCTGCTAGGGACATAAGAGCTGATTTACATAAACTGTTTTGTGTTTCCAGCAAAATGCTGCAAGTTCTGCAAAGCTCCTCTTTCAGGGGAATGGTGTATTCCAATACTTGTTTCTTTGATTCCTCTAAAGGGCTGTGACTTATTGTGAGTTCTGCTGCGAGGTCCTTAATGTGCCAGGAGGATTTTCTCGCTGGGCTTGAGGTTTCCTGCTGAAGGGCTTCTGAGAAGCAGCAGAGAGTTGGGTTTGGGGGTTGGGGTTTTTTGCTGGGAAGCGGGGTAGGGAAAAAGCTTCTTCATCTTTCCCCTTACAATCCTACAGTTTAACAAATAGCCATGACTTAAGTGTCTGGTAGTGATTGAGAGGGATTGATTGCGGGTGTTTGTCCTTGTATTAATTCTTTGCACTGGCTTTTTCAGTGCTTTTATGGAAATAAAATTGTGTTTGAGATGGAGAATCTCCTGCGAAGTTCATTGCTGATGATTGGGGGAAAATTTTACAAACCAAAGTCTGTATTGCAATCAGAGCAGCTAAAGAATTTCTTGAAATTAGTAGAAAACATTGCAAAACCCATAAGCAGTGTTGGTGGTAGTTTGGACACAGGTCCTACAAGACTGCACACTATATACCTATCGAGTGACCTAAGATTGTACTTGGGCGAGATGGCCTTTAATACCCCCAACAAAACACACAAAATAGAGTTACTTTCCGAAGGGGACTGTATGTCAGCCTGAGCCATTTTCTGTGCAGAGATGTTTTGAAGTTGAATTGAAGAAGTGATGCTGAATGTGTTCACAATTTCATATTAGCAGAGTAAAATGGAAAGTGCTGCCAGGTTCCATGGCTTGTAAAATGTATGTATTGCAGGAAATATATTTGTTTAACAAAATGTACAGAAGTTATCCAACTATATCAAATGCTAGTATGTCAATAATTTTCATTTTTCAGTTTTGTTTTTTTTTTGTTTGGGAGTTGATGTATTACCAATTGGCATTTCAGTATCTTGTTTCAATGCTGAGTGATGCACTGTGTTTCTTAGGAAGCACAGAAATAATCAAGAGCACACTTCTCACTTTCTGGTGTGGGTAGTGTAATGGGAAGCTTTATTTGTGGTGTGAATGGCTGTGTTGTGATAGTCTAAGAAAATGCGACTCTTTGAACAGGAGTAATGCTGAGAAATGGAATGTGTTCCTACTGTGCTACTTGAGATTGCTCAAAAGTGAGTAAAATTGAAGTGTACAAAAAGAAAAGAAAAAAAAAACAAACCAACAAAAAAACAAAGAGGCTGTTCATCCTGAGAGGGTGTTTGTACAAATCAGGAGGGATGGGGCAGAGGCGTGTGGTTTAAGCAGGGGCCGTGTCAAGGTCGATGTTATCAGCCAGGGGTGCCTTCAGGAGACCTGAAGGCAGAGCTGCTCAGATCTGTAGAGAATGGAGAGAGATTCCTTTCTGGAGTGTAGGAACAGGTGGCAAGAGGTATTCACTGTTTCCAGTGCCGCAGCAAGCATGCAGCTTGCCCTCCACTGCCACTGGGCAGCTATTGAGATCTTTATTTTTTAATTCCCCATCTCCCAAGTACTTGGAGAAGCAGCAGTTGACATCATTTGAGGAAGCTGTTCAACTGACCTAACTAGAGCCTGCCAAGAGCAAAGAAGCTCCTGTTGTATTTACTTACTACTTCCATAACAGATGTGACACAACTACAGAAGAGCAGTTTTTCCCCTGTCTCTATTATCTTTATGAAACAAATTTATTTCTCCCTGAGGGCAGGGGGGGTTGTGTTGGGGGTTCCCGCATCTTATTTTGGTACCTGCAAGGTTTGTGTTTGGTTTTCCTTCATCTTTCTTTAGGCTATGAAGGAAAGAAAGTAGTTTAAGTCAAATTACATCAAAAAATGCAACTGGATTGGTATGGTTTAAGTAGAGTTTTACATTGGCTTTGTGCTTTCGGTGGTGTGGCAGCTCGCCCTGGTCAGGTACAGGCGGGCAGTGCCATCGCATGTGCACAGCCCTGGTGCACTGGTTAGGCATTACCCGCTGTAAACAAACACAAGCATGTTAGAAATAATCCTCAGAAATGATGAACTGAGTTGCTGCTGATTTCTTTCCCTTTTTGTTAATCTGTAGTTGTTCAGAAATTGTTGTATTTCACTGCCCAGAGAGAAATCTGTGGCCTGGGGAAGGGGGAAAACGTGACACATATTGGAAGAGCGGATGACTACTCAGTCCTCAGTAACTGCTTCTGCGTGTTTTAGGGGAAGAGGTTTTATAAGTAGTGGTACCAACATTGTAGTTTGTATTTCTGTTCAATATGCTAAGTAGACATAAGCATACAAATTTGAAATGACGATTAAGAAGTATTTTGTTGAGCTTATTGAAAAGTGCCATTTTTAAAAAAATAGAGCAATTCAGTGTTCAGTACAAAATGCAGATCGCAAACCAGAACTTCTTAGTTATAATTTTAATAATCTGGAAGGGAATTAATTTGCAACTGAATCCTTGAAAGCTGACTCTGTGAAGTTTTTCATACAGTGAAGAAAAACATATTGTTAGAAGAAGCAGCATTTTTTTATCTCGCTTGAAGGGCTTTTTTCCAATCTCTGTAAAGAGAAAAAGAAAACGCTGTTCCCATCCAGAAGGTATTATCTGCAGTCTAAAGATTGATAAGTCACAAGGTTACCCAATACAGAAAAACAGATCATCTTTCTCTTTTTTGCAGCACATCTGTTGTCTTCCTGCTATCTGTTAATGATCTTGGGTGCATCTTCATCTTTTCAAGTCCAATATTTACCTCTCCACGTTTTCTAGCTCTATTTATTCATTGATTTCACCCTTACTAAATCAGGACAGTATTATTATGCCTTCTCTAGTGCCTGCATTACATTTCTTTGTTCTTGTCAATGGAAATAAGTTTGCAGCTCATGTTAACGTGCAAATTTAGAACTACCCTTATTAGACTTGAAGTGAGAGATGGTGTTTTTCTCTGTCCTCAGGTTACCCAGCAAAGTGGGATTTCCCTGGCGGTGGGTGATTTCATGGGTAACGGTTCAATGCCTGTTGCTTCAGCAGAGATTCGAGGCCTCTTTAAGCAACCTCTCATTCTCTTTATTTATTGTAAACCTGTCTTGGTGGATCGAGAATTATCATGTGATTATACTGCATGTGGTACGGTGGAGTTTATTATATTTTACTGATTGTTTCTATATGCTTTCTGTAAACCTCCTAGTACATACTGCTCCATCTCTAATATGTGTTCTGGTCCATGTATATGGTTTAAACCCGGGGTTATTTGGAGGCTCTTTGCTCTTGAGACCATCTTCTCTTGGAAGTATTTGTGAGGAGTCAGTTCAAAAGGGGAAAGTGGGGAGGTTTCTGTAGTTGTTAATCCTCAGTCAGTTGTTCAGGAACCAGTTCTGTTACTGATCCTTTCACGTGCTTGTTGTCAGTATGGCCACTACCCTTGCCCTGCAGCAGCCAACTGTTGGTCCCTTTCTTGTGTTGGTCTTTGTTTGTTCTTTAATTTTTCCTTCCTTGGGCCAAGAACAGCTGAGACAGACTTAGTGAGGCCAAACACCACAACTCAGCAATACTGTCTGACCAGGAATTTTCCCATCGCATAGCTGATGCTGTTAGGAAGCCATGCTCTAATATTTACTTCTGCCAGTTTTGGTCGTGGCCAGATGCTTTATTAAATTACCTGACAGAGAATAAATTCTCTCAATTCTTGCAGTGTGGGTATTCTGACCAGACCTCTGTGCTTATTGCAGGTTATTGTAGTATTGTGTACCCAGTTCTCCAGTAAAGTATCTGGTGCCATGAGAAGCCTTATACATGTCTTTAAAATATTTATTTTTTTTACTTTTCACCTAATTTGCTAATGAAATATTCTCCTGGGGATGTGTGATAATACAAAATGACCATGTTCCAAGTGATGTGACTGGGAAGAGCAGCAGTTAGAGGCTTCCAGACCACCTGAGACTTCTTCACTCTTACCAATCGCTTTTGTATTTCTACAGGCTGTCAAAGAGCTGAGCTGTGGAGAGGAAGCGGGCGGCTGCAGGCCCCTCTTGTTGCCCCTCAGCAGATATCCAGAATTGCATGCAAAGTCCTCCTTATCCCTTATCGGAGTTGCCAGGATGACTGCTGTATTGCTGTCTTGCTCTACGCATGGATGTTTGCATGGGTGCATGACTCTGTGCATGCTTCCCTTCACACGCTGCCCTGAGTTTCATGGTCATGCAGGGGGCAGCAAGCTCTAACTTCCTTTCCTGCCCCTTGGGGTAAGGAAAGAGGTAATTCAGGGGAAAAAAACCACGTAAAATACATCTGGAAACAGTCCTACTGTCACTGGGAAAGGGGATCCTATGGCACTTGCAGAACACATCCAATGTCACATTAAAATTAACAAAAGACAAAGCTGTGTATGGTTGTCACTTTGTTTTTGTTAATTTTTTTTCTTACTTTTTCCTAGACCCTGCCCGATGGTTTTACGTGTATCAGAGAGGTAAAATTTACACCAGTTTGACTTCATTGGTCATAGAATTTTTGTAACAAGTTTTCTTAAGCCAGGAAACAGGTTCCCTGAGGCTGAGTTTGTTCTAATTTTCCACTCTGGCAGCAAACAAAATTCAAAGTGTTTTAAAATTGCCCAGTTCCTGGGTAAGGCTGCAGCCTGGGGAGCAGCGGAGACCCCTCTGATGAAGGCTACTCCCAGCTTTTACTCAACCTCCGAGTCCTTTTTGTTTGCAGTGCTCCATCTATGTGCTAAGTCAAGTCCTTAGCTGTTGAGGTACTCTCCACGTAAAATTTTGAGGTGGTATTAGTGGGAATTTTCCCAAAGTCACCAGAGGGAAGTGCTTTTCTAACCTTTCTAGGGAGTTGGTTTGTTGTTCTGGTTTGTTGGTTTTTTGGCAAATTCACCTTTGAACAATTGCTTGGAGAAAAACCCTTGTCCCAAAAGTTTTTCTGCAGCATCCTCATGGAAAAGCAGCAAAGCACACGAGTTTTCAGTGATTTTTTCCACCTGCTTTGGCAAGTTCCTCCCCTTAAAAATGCTGCTACAGATGGGTGGGAATGTGTGAAGAAAACTGAAAGTACTGTCCCTGGGAAGGTCTGGTGAGCTGGAAGGATATCCTGCTATCTCCTACCCTGGGAATGGCCACAGCAGAGCTATTTCTAATGAGGTGTGGAGTTAATACAGTGTCTGCAGGAATGTTTAAAGTCAAGTTTGACATTGTGTGGTTCTTGTTCAGATTATTTTACCTGGCCTTAGTAGCATGCCAGAAAGACATTTTGGAGGTACCCGTGGCCTCTGACTATTCCTGCATCTCCTTTCTCAGGGTATAACCTTGTTCTGGCTTCCCCCATGCACTACTGTGAAGCTAATTAAAGGAGTACAGAGGAAGATGCATGGATTTAGAGATGACATTTTGCATAGAGCATTATGAGGATTAGCCAAGAAATCTTAAAATTCTATTCATCTCTTCAATCTCAGAATCTTATAGTGTGTTGGGTTTTCATGTAGCTTTTCTCTGCAGCTAGTGGTGGTACAGGTTCACACAGGCAGAACAACCTTGCTCAGCTTGACTGTGGAATGAATTTGATGTTGCTGATTTAGTGGTGAGAATGGACCAGAAAGAGTCAAAAATCATTTCAGGAAAAGGGGGTGGATGAAGGGACATCAGTTACTTTATAGTTTTATTGGCTGGAGGGTCCCTTTGATTTGGAAACTGATCTCTCCAGCATGGCAATATTATTAATAAGAATAATTTTTTTAACAAAGGACTGTTGAAGTTTAATTAAACATGTTTAATATTTGATGCTTCAGCAGGTACCATTTTTTTATTGGTGTTAATCATGAGCAGGTTTTACTTAACCTTTGTCTTGGGATTCATAGATGTGCAGATAGACGGTTTTAAGTTGTGAGCTGTCAATTTGGGAACACCAGCAGGAACAAGCCCTCAGTGGTATTATCTGCCATGCTGACCTTGTTCACTTGAAAGTATTTGAGAGATGGAGTTGCTTAAAGGCTAACAGATAGATATTTTTTATTATTGTTATTTTTGGTCTTGGTGGAAGCACAGGGAGCTGCACAGAAATATTTGCCTGGTTCCAGATAGCGGAACTGAACTTGGCTGCCTTTTCCCCAGGGATCTGGAACCACAGACCTCAAAGGATTTCACAGAAGCAATATTTCCGACAGCTCCTGCTTCTGCTGATGTGCGGGGTCTGCATCAGTAACACAGCATCTTGCCTGACTCCCATTCCCGTAACTTTCTGCTGTAATGAGCATTTATAGACACAGGCCTTTAGTTATTTCTCTTCATGAAATTTGAAAATATTTGCAATTAGTTTCCCATAGGCAGGATCTGTTTCCTGCGGGATCTGGCCAAGCAAGTCTTCTATCTGGAGATTAATTTCAAAGATATTATGGATAAACTCAATTTTTCTTCAGGTCCTTGCTCCTAAAATATAGCTAACATTTTTGTAATAAAAAATAAGATGCAGTCTAATAATTCTTGCACATAATTTAATCCCCTTCTGCTGTATTTGTAAAATTACCCATTTCATCTAATACTTGTCAGTTTTACAATTAACACTGGGCGCATTAGCTGTATTTTACGTCGTCTTTTTTTTTTTAACCAAAAGTGAATTTATTATAAGCAACATGTTTTCAAATTTCTCCCATTAGCTACAACATTACACAGTTTCACCTCACAGCCTTTGGAGGCCGGGGACGGGGTCATTTGCATTTTTATTAAATCAGCATTTACACCCTCACTTTAAATTCTGTTTTAGGCCTTGGGTTGTCCTTGGCCAGCTCTAATGACGCAATGAGACATTGCTCTTGGTACTTTGCCGGGCACGTAGGTTGGAGGGCTGGAAAGGCTGCAGTATTTTAGGTGGCCGCTGTGGGTGTTTGATATTTCTTGTGTTTCATGAGTGCGTTTGGCCCAGCAAAACCAACCCCCTCTGCTTTTGTGTGAGGCGTTGCTGGTGTGGAGGCAGCTGCCAGCAAGAGGAAGGATGGGCTGCTTAATAAATTTGGGGCCAATGGCTGTTCCAAAGCACACCCAGGAGAGCAGCTGGTAAAAAACACAGGATCGCCTCCCGTTTTATAGTACAAAAATACAACTTTGGCACTGTTTGTGACCAATTTAATCTGTTCTGCTTATAAGGAAAGAATTGTTGGAGCTTGAAGAATATTGATTAGGCGGTTTTGCACAGAAACAGGTCACTAAAGGGAATATTAGAAAGATGTGCTGTCAGCAGAGCATTTTAGGACTCAACTTCTGTGCTGTGACAGTGACACATCATCTACCCTCTGCTGACAGTGCTGGCAAGCTACTGACTGGGTCTCAAACTGGTGTTTTGCATGTAGGAACTGGTTTTAGCCAGAGCCTCAGGCTGTGTAGCTGGGCTTAGATGTGTGTTATATTACCTGCGTGTTTTTAAGATAAGTGGACAATGTTTTTTTCATGACCTGACAGGCAGATATGCCTGTGTCCAAAGGAATAGAAAGATCTGGAAAAGTGAAACATTGGAGCAGGTCATTTTCCTTTAAAATCAATAGTTTTCTTGTCTTTACTGTGGGTGAGAGAAAGACTGAGTCCCTCTGCCAGGAGTCAGCTGTGGCTGGAAATCTTTTTCCTCAATGATGAAACAATTTAGTCTGTAGGCATGTAGATCTACAAGACAGCTTTTTACATGAGTAAACTTAAATTACTCCTGTTTATCACTTGGAAAAATGCAAGTTCTGTTCAGGAAAGTTTACAGCAGGGAAACACGGGCTGTTTGTGGGCAGGCAAAGTATGGAAATCCTCAAATTGTAAAGATAACAAAAGGTAAAATTAGAACAAATAGGAAAGGATGTATAAACCAAGCCTCATTAAGTAATTTCTAAAGTGTATTCAGTTAAAATATTGATCTACCCTAATGAAAATCCATTCTCTGCTCTTGAGCAACCAGCAGAGAAATGAAATACAATATCCTTCATTAGCAGTAATCCATAAAATGTATATCAGGATTATTTTTGTTTTTGTGAAGTGAAGCCAGTGTTTATTTTGTTTCATATACAAAATGTGCCTATCTTATGGGCAAACAAAGACCGAGGATTTTTTCCACAAAGAAGTAAAATTAACTAATTATTATAATCTGGACCTGCTTTGGAGTGAGATTACCACAGGCACTTCTACGAGACCCAGACTTCATACCCTGCTGTTAAAGCAGCCGTGAAAAAATATGGCCAGAAGTAAATTCTAAATGAGCAAGTGCTACTTCCCATTCCTCCAGTTTTAAACACATCGGAAGAAAAACAGTTTAGCAAGTGCTGGAGCATGTTCTGCACCAACCAAACGGTGTGGGTGGACTTAAATTGAGGACGCAAATGGCTGCAGCTGTCTGGGGTGGAAGGGCTTCATCCAGGGATGATTTCAATAAGTGCTGGAGAAAAAATTAAAATAACAAAATAATTTTTTGAGACGCATAATAACAAATTTGAACCTATGTGTTATGGTTCAGGTTCTCCCTAACCACGTGTATAGTACCTAGACCACGATGCTGGTGTCTCTTCTGTGCAAGGCTGGGCTTGGGTCCATCTCAGAAGGGATGCTGTAAGCATCAGCTGTATCTCATCTCTGCTGTGGCTCGTCACACGTGTCACCTCAGCTGGGGAGGTGACCACGAGGATCCCTGCAGTGTCTGCAGTCAGACCTTAGGTCTGTTGGTGCGCTTGCAAATTGAAGACAGTGAGAATTAACTTTAAATCAGTGGTGTGCTTCTTTCCCACCCTCAGAAACCTCTGGGGGTGTTTAATAAGCTGTAAACAAGGCAACACTGAGGAAGAACATAATGTGAGATAAAATAGCTTAACACCATGCTTTCCTAAGAAAACTTTGTATTTGCTTATGAGTATCTCTGTGTATATGCTTTTGCTTGCACTCACCACCCTGAAGTGAGCTTCAGTTTAATAAAATTGCAGTGTTTATAAATGCAAGGGCTCATATTTCATACAGTGACATCCCTGAAGAGCTGGGGAGGGACTGAGCCAGTGTGATAATGAAAATGTAAATAAGAGGAAATACCGTCTACATGATAAAAGGCAAGGGCAGATGAGGGAGTGACAATCTCCTTTTTTTGCCACTTAGGTTACTGTGCTTAATTTATAGCGTGTCACAGAATAGAAGAAAGAAGTTTAAAAAAGCTGACAAGGTAAAACGCCAAAAGGAAACCAATGATAATCCAAAAAAGTCTTTGGGGACTATTGAGTTGGAAACGAGTGATTTGTGCAGAATAGCAGTTTGTGTCCTTAGGTCTCCAGGTACAGGTCATCCCTGCCTTGGGCTTTACCCGAGGAGGGATGAAGAGAGACGTTGTGAAGGGAAATCTTTGACTGTGGGATGATAACTGAGAAAAGTTTAAATGCAAATACCTGATGAACACAAGGGAGGGAATGTTTGAACAGTGAGGCCCATTAATGTGAAGTAGTTACTCCTTAAAATAAGTTTTTGTTATTAAAACATATTATCATGAAACACCATGGAAAATAGCTCTTCATTGGCAAGTGACAGACAAAAAAACCTGACAAATCTTTCCTGTATTTATTTTCGGTAGTGAGGCTCCAAGAAAAGCCCAGGACTGCTCTGTTGCATCGGGGCACGTTCCACTAAAGAACAATTTCTATCCTTTTTACACTGTGTTGACTGGAAAATTTTTGGTCTGGTGTCACTTTGAATGTCCACTTGGCCCGATCTAAAGCTTCACAAGCTTTTTGGTAAGTTTCAAAACCTTTCCCTTGGGAAAAGAAGAGGAAGCAGATGAAAGGATTAACCTGTAGGGAACCATCAGATGTTCTTCAGAGGCTCAGGTTAA
Source organism: Pedionomus torquatus (assembly GCA_013398155.1). NCBI lineage: Eukaryota > Metazoa > Chordata > Aves > Charadriiformes > Pedionomidae > Pedionomus > Pedionomus torquatus. The sequence goes on along the minus strand of VZRU01001529.1, from coordinate 92,752 downwards.
TGCTGGTTCTGGAATAGCCAAAGGAAAGGAAAAATAGGGTGTTCCTTTAAAAGCGATGATTTTTTCATAATTTTCTTTCTGCAGCTTTTTCTAGAGAAAAGAGCCACATTTCTCAGCATGGGAAATAGAATCAAATCTGCAACAATAATCAGGGACCTGTGGGACCGAGGCTCGTGAACTGATTGTTGGAAAACCCTATTCTTGCAGGACAAGCTGAAGATGAATTGCACTCTTTTGAAATAACAATTCGCTGAATGGGGCTAATATTGTCAAAAGACAATGTATCATTATTAAATTACAGTGTTCGCCAAGCAATATTTTATTCAAGAATATTTTGAAAAAAGAATTCCAAGATCCTAATTTTGGGTCTGCTCATGTAGACATCTGGGTAAGCTAAGAGTTTTGAGCTGTAATTCTGCAGATTCTGTTTAAAGCTCTCATGGAGCTACAGAGCAAGTTTTCTATGAGCGAGACGTTTTTCTTTAATTGTTTTTTAGAATTCTAACACAAATTCCAATAAGTGTTTTGGAAAAACAGTTGCTTAAGAATATAATACCCACCCAAAAAGTCACATAAAAATATTTTTGCAAAGAGCGTGTCTTTTCTCAGCTGGGTCTTTCCTGCCTCTGTAGAAACCGTGTGAACAGCCACATTGTAGGAATGTAAATACAGCCAAGTATGAGGAATCCAGCTGGCTGGCTTCTCTCATTAGCCTCACCATTTACATGAGGCTGCATAGATGATTTTTTTTTTTTTCCTCTGAACTATATTATAGGGTATAAAGATTAGACAACCACCCTTTTACACTTAGATTTTACACTGACTGAAGCTCTAACCGACTTTAGAGAGTGACGCTATCAATAAGGAATGTCAGTGGAAAGCTGCATGTTAGAGAGGAGAGAGAGGCTCAGAGCCTAACTTGCTTCTGTACAGCACATCACAAAATGTGTGGCTCCTTATGGAAAAACAAAACAACTGTCGAGGTGGCATGTAAACTGCTTGCTGTTGAGGGACGGCGGGGGGTGCAGGGGAGGGAGACTGAGGTTACACACGTTTTGTAAAGGGGTTAGGTAATGTATGGTTAGCCAAAGGTAAACAAGGTAGTTCCTACACAACGTATGGATGGGTGATGAGTCTCTTAGGGAGACTCCTGGCTTCCTTCTAAATGGGATTCCTCTCTTTTTTTNTTTTTTTTTTTTTTTTTTTTTTTTTTCCAACCACTTATTCCCCTTCCTTCATATTAAGGAATTTCTTCCCCACTTTTTTCTACAGCTGCCTCTGCATTCCTTCATTTTGTGAAATTTTTGTTTTTTCTCTTTCAAAGACAATGCCATTTTCCCCCTAATTTCACATTATCTTTTCTTTTTCTTGTAGCAGATGTCCTTTTTCATCTCCTTTTCTCTAAGAGGAGCTATAATTTCTAAAGTCTCAATGTCCCCTTTGTGTGGAGAAGGTATCTCCTTCAGATCTCTTCTGGCTTCTTGCCAGCATTTAGTAATTTTTCTCTCCATCTGTCCCATGCTGTTGCAGTCTCTTACCTTTGATCCCTGCTGTCAATGCTGTTCTCCCTTGAGAAACAGTATTTAGGTATGTATTTTCACTGCTCAAGCCCCACAAATGCTGACTGAAACACCAGGCACAGAAGATTAGGAGGATGGCTCATCCTGAATTCACCAATATTTCAAACTGATTTCTTAATATTGAAACACTGAATCAGTTAATTAAAGATTATGACTCACTGATGTGTGTCCTCCCTTAACCTTCGTGTATATGTACAGAATAAAGCTCATTTATGAAAAGATAGCTTTGTTCTAATTCATTCTTTCACCAAGCCCCTCTGCTTTGAATTCATGCCTTTCCTCTATTCAGAGTGACTCCATTTCCTTGTGCGCTTATTGTGAAATCCTTGCTTTTCAGCAGGAATTTACTATTTTACTTGAGCCCAAAAAACCTAAAACATTTTTACAGGGGAAAAGTTGCGTGGTTTGAATAATAAGGAGAGTATTAGCCTTTATGCCAAACAACTTCTGGATGAAGATGGGATTTTCATGTCAACTCAAACCTGCATCTGGCCCTTGAAGTTTAAAGACTCTCAAACTGACATATGCTAAGCTTCTGTATGCGTTTTGGTATTATCTATACTGCTGGGTAGATGGGCTTGACAGGTAGAAGCCATGCATCAAAAAAGAGGTGAGATCACACAAGTAATACAGGATGGGATATATCTCAAGTGGTTTTCTTCCTTGTGGGAGAGTTAGCCATCTGTTGAGTAAAAGTATTTTCTGTTGTTTGTCTGCTTCCTGCAAAAGCCCATACAAATGCAAGCTGGGTTCATTCCAGAGTGAGTAACTGTGGACATCATTTGAGTTTCTCTTAGGATTAAACTGACCTTTAGTGTCTCCGTAGCAAGGTTTTTGGTTAGCACACCAAAGAGTTTCCTTTGCTGTTTACCCTCAGCATAATGTGGTTGTCTAATATGCTTAAGCATGTCTGCTCTCTCACTTCGATTTGCACAGCTTTTTTCAAACCTAGTACTCTGAAAGGCCTATTCCTCCATGCTGTTTCAATATTTAGGTAAGAAATATCTGGTGTTGTCTTTTGGAGCAACGTATCTGCTGCCTGCCCTTCTGTTCTCACTCCCAATTGTGGCTTTGGTAATGGGGGTGCTAATTGGTAGCCCAGTAAGAAATGTGAGCTATTGCTTTACTAATACAGCTTTTATTCTGCTTTCAAGAGGTTGAAAACAGTTACACAGATCAGTTCTGTTGATGGTTTCTTTTTTCTTTGCTGCTCTTGAAGTCCAGTCGTCCTATCCATTGCGTTGATAGAGCAAAGGTAACAACTAAAGTAAATGTTTTCCTGTCTTCTTTTTCAGATAAAATTGAAGATGAACTAGAAATGACTACAGTGTGCCATAGACCTGAAGGACTGGAACAGCTTGAAGCACAAACCAATTTTACTAAAAGAGAACTTCAAGTGCTTTACAGAGGATTTAAAAATGTAAGAACAACACTGTAGTGAACCAAGTCTAGTATGTGTGTCCCACCAGCCTGAACTTCTCAGCTGCATTTTGTATCATTCCCCTGCTAAACATTAAGACTCTTGTGCTAAAATTCCCTTACCAGAATAAAAGGAGCACAATCTGCCTCTCCATCTAATATTTATGACACCGTAATCTGCCTAAAACTGGGCTTGGGTGAATATTTGGCACGTAATATTCTCATCAAATGTGTTCCCCGAATGTCAGTAAGCACACTGTAATTTCCTTGACTGGCTCAGTACTTAAAGATAACCTGAAAAATAAATAACGGTTAGTTATTTAATTCTTGCTGTTGGTTCCTCGTGTTCAAATATGAGCAGTACTGTTTGCTTGTGATTAGCTGCCTGGGATGTTTTTTTTAATCCTTGTTCTAGCTGGAGAAATCTTACTCTTGTAATAGGATATTATTAAGGCATGTTAGGACTGTAAGGTAGGAAAGGTTGGAGTGGCAGGAACCAAAAAGAAATCAAAAGTAAATGGCTAGCAAGACTGAGGACACAAGAGGGAGGCTACAGATTTAGGTGTAAACCGGAACCATGCCAGATGTATGGACACATGCCTGTGTGTATGGAGCAGCACTGTGCTCATCTTTGTGATCCATCCTTCCAGCCAGATTCTCCCTGGGAGCAGGAAGTCTGCGGCTCCGTGAGCCTCAACTTCTGGATCACCTGCTGGTGCCTCACAGGGACTCATCAGAATGAACAGAAACAGGGTATTTTTGAGGCTAAGTGGAGCAGATGTTTTATGGACCTTATAGAATGAATACACATTATGTGGTTGCCTTAGGGTCTGGATTTCATCACCCAGGTGGTTTGTGCCAGCTGATGTTTTCATGGTGATTAATAGGTCCTGTATCAAGCCAGCTCAGTAAATACAATGTGGATTTTAAGTCATCTTGCAGGACAGATCCAGTGTTTCAACCACCGTCACAATGAAGTGCTGACATTTCTTGGAAAGAGAAAATCGAGTCTGTTGGCTAAAACTTGCCAAAATGAAGCTGAGCTACCTTAAATCTAAGCAGCGTTGAGAGAAACCTGCTGGACATTGAGAAAGGCCTTTCTTTTTGACAGGTTCTTGAGATGTGTTTGAATCACATCTCCAATGTATGCTTCTGCAGGGAGTATGGTGGCTTCATCCTTTATGTCACCACTCACTGGAGTGGACCAAGACATAGCTCACCTTCCTCTACTTTTCGGTTTGGTGTATGTATTGCACGTGGGCAGCCTTTGCTGCACATAGGAGGTTGTTTCCCTTGTAAAGTGTTCTAGCCACTGATATTTTGAAACCTCTTCCTGCTTCGGGCAGCCAGCAACAAATCCTATGGCTTTCAAGAGCCATAAGCATGACAGGTTATGAAGTACAGTATAATATGACACAACTACCTACAGTGGGAGAATAAACCCAGAAAGTTCTTAACCACTGTGTTTTGCTAAGATCTCCAAAATGCCTTCTGTGTTGCCGCCTTTGGTGGGAATCCTGCACGGGAGAGCACTGCTCTGTGCTGAGAGGAGGAGCCAGCGGTGCCAGCAGCTACGGAGGCAAACAGAGAGGCAGCTTTGCCACGCTCTCAGGAGACATGGCATCCACCCCTTGCCCCTCCCAATTGCTCTGTCGCTCTGCGATACAGTGACATTACCTCCCAGGGCAAGAATCACAGACAAGTGTCTTTAACTTGTGACCAAAACAGTTTTCTAAGACCTCACTGAAGGTCTTGGTATAAATTGGCAGTGCTGGCAACATCTTGGTTTAGGTCAGGTTGTTAGGATAAAGCAGTCTGTTTTCCTCCAGCTGCTTTGCACACAATATGTTTGAGCTTTAATATCTAAGGTCTAAATTGAAATGAAAGGGCGGCTTTAGCATTTGCAGGCTGTAAATCATGGTTTCAATGGGATGAGTAATTATGCACAGCAGGCAGACTGACTCAGCTGTTACCAGATTTGTTGTTGTACCGAAACGTCTGCTTTTTGGGATGATGTTACAGTGCCATCTGGAGATTCAAAATCCCTCTGGGAATGCTGTCATTTTCCTCTCTCTGGCTTGTACTTGCTGCTTGCTCTCAGCGACTGCATGGGTTCCATTTAATCATGAGGCAACACCTGAATAATCACGGAGCCATTTACATCTGTTTCCCCACCCCCTCCAAACCTTCTCAGTGTGTCCCTGGTCAGGTGTGGTGTTTCTGCACCAGACTGATGGAGAAGCAAAGCACACTAACCAGACCAGAGTGCTTGCTGCCTGGCCAAATGTCCCCTCTCCCTTTGCCTTTCCCAGTTGTGAAAGGGTGTCGTCGTCCTCCCAACATCTCTTGATGCCAGGACCAAAATCTCGCTTTTATCTTAGCAGTTTTCTCAGTCCCCGAGGTGCCTTCAGTGTTGTGTGGAATAGTCTATTTTGGACCTTGGAGGTAGCTGCTGTCAGGCTGGAGCCAGATTAATGCGAGGTATTTGAATCATAGAATAGATAGCGTAGGAAGGGACCTTCAAGGTCATCGAGTTCCAACCCTCTTGCCATGGGCAGGGACACCTCCCACCACACCAGGTTGCTCCAAGCCCCATCCAGCCTGGCCTTGAACCCCTCCAAGGATGGGACAGCCACAAGTTCCCTGGGCAACCTCTTCCAGTGCCTCACCACCCTCACAGCAAAGAAGTTCTTCCTAAAAGAAAAATTTGACCTGATTGCTTTTGGTTCTGCAAAGGCAAGGCAACAGATATGGCAAAAAACCCAGCATAACCGCAGGTGGATCCTGCCTTGCTTTAGTTAAACAACAAAAATTGTGATACTTTGTCTGTTATACAGAGAGAATTGTTTGAGCTGGAGAGCAATATTGACATGGGAACAAAAAGGCCATGAATAGGCATAGACTGGAATTAAAAGAAAGTTTCCACTTCCCAGAGGAGTAATGTTTGGGGAACAGTTTTGGAATGGGAGGAAGGAGAATGAGAAACTATTTTTAAGGTTAAAATAGATCAATTGATGACTAATGAAGCTACCAACAATGGCAGAGGTTTGAGCTCAGTGATTCAATACCTCCCGTTTAGACAATTTTCTAATGACTTTGAAATTGTGTGCATGGATTTAAAAGGATTGGGATTTTTTTTGTTCAGTTTAGGGGATTCTGTGCTGTTTGAGGAAATGGTTGGTAGCAGCAAGAAATATTTGTCTAATGTTAAATCAGAAAACCGACAACCCAAATAAGTGAGGGGCGATTGGAGACATTCTTCCCTTGCTTTAGTGTGAATATTTTAGCAAATCTGTAATGGAGCGTGCATGTAATCATATGTAACAAAGCAGATTTTGGGAGACTAAAGCAGGCAGTATGAGCAAGGAAGAAATGTTCTGATGCTTAATGATTCTCCAAATAGCTCCAAAGCGGGAGAACACAGTAAGGGCAACAAAATAAGTGGGATTGCTTAGAGAAGCAAATTTGGCTTGTGGATCCTGAAGGAGAATATGGTGAAGTCTATCTGTGGTCAGTTATCTGAGTACTTCAGTTTAGCAAACTGTGACTGAATGCTCCTTTTCATGTGCTGGGAACAGTCAGATGTGGCAGGTTACATTTAGCCCCGCTTCAGCTCTGCTGCTGCTGCCTGGTTGCCCGTGTTGCACATCTTTGAAAGCAATCGATGAAGTTAATTTCTGATTCCAGCAGAAGAAAGAACAGCAAGTGCAACTATTGTTTGAGGGAGGTTTTTTTGTTGTGGATTCAGCTCCTTTGTGGTTTAGTATTTTAAAAGAGGTCTGAAAGGGTAGATTCAATGCATCACTTGTGCTGCCAATGCCCAATAGAGTTAGCTTTTTGAAAATGAGGGGTTGTTTCCATGTCTGACAATACAAAAAAGTGTTCACTGTGCTTGTTCGATGTTCAAAAGAATCCATAGGTTAAAGAAATGAGAGGTATTTCCCTGAAATCTAACTCTCTGCCTTACGAATGTTATGGAGCAGGACCGTGCTTTTTTATACCACCAAGAATTTTTTCTTAAATAAGTAAACCTTTGTTATCTTCAGTGGAATTTAAAGTGGCACTAAACCTTCTTGCTTCTTTTCACAAGAGAGGTTTCTTTTGAGTCAGCTGTATTAAGTCGTTCTGTAGCACTAATGAGGCCTCTTGAGCTTTATTTGACTCTTATAAAAACAAAACTGTGATCAATTAAGTACAAATGAATTGATACTAGCAGATGTGTCTGAGAGCAATCCAGTTATAGAGAGCTAAACAGGCTGATCAATGTCAGCGCTGCCTTTCCCCAGCGCTCCTGGAGGTTTGATGCAAACTTTGATTTGGCTTCCAGATAGAGCATCAAAAGCAATCAGGATCATGTGGAAATACAGAAAATTTCATCAGGCACAATGGCCAAAACTGCTGCAGGAGACCTTGCCTCTGCGAGGAGAGTGCCTGCAGCAGCAGCTTCTCCTCTGTGCCTGCCCTTCACAGACTTAAACTTCGTTCTCAGGCTTGGTAGTGGTGGCCGGGGCTTTTAGTAAACATGGGCTATTAACATAGTTCGGAGTTGATCCAAGGGACTCTGCAGTTATGGAAAGTATAGAGGAAATAATGATCAGTCCCTACCTTTGTAGACTGCCTTGAAGCAGTGAAGTGGTGGTTGTCAGTGGACATAATGCTTGTATTTATCAACATAAGAGAAAGAGATAAATCTTCACTGAGTGTATTTGGCCCATAGGGCTATGCTGGATAGGATGGTTAGGTTCTCTGCTACGCTTGGTCAAATTTTGTGAAGTTCTGCTGAACGACAGTTTGGTCAAATATTGTGAAGTTCTCCAAAGGCCTAGTGTGGATCTTGGAGTAGCAGCACTCCAGTGACCAAGAAGAAAATTTCTGCCTGAGGAATGGCTGTTGATAGGGCTGTTGATATGATCTATGATTAACAGGTACCAGAAATAAATACCAGATGATTTCTTTAACACTCATTTGATTGCAAGCTTTAGGAAACGGGAACTTTGGGAGAATACTTTCATGTTAGCTGTTACCTTCCATTATCTATTGTTCTTCTAATACTTTCTAGCTTATTAGAAGTGGTAAAAACAGATGGAAAAGTAAACACTTCTCATGACAAAGAAACCTGGAAGTGGCTGTTTTTTTAGGAACTTGGGGATGTTTTGAGCGAACTGATGCTGTACACAATTAGAAAGTTTTGTTAGTTTTGTCTGTAAATGGAAAACCAAATCTGATCCTGCAGCCATGGGCTTTAGGTAGTCCAGCTGGTCTTTTCATCCACTTGCTGTTGAACAAGCCCTGAACACTAACAGTGGAGAAGGGATGGCCCTGGCAAGGTCAAGACCCAGCCAGATTTGGGGTTTATTTGGGACGCTTAAACCGAATCCGTGGAAGGACAGTTGTCAGGTCATGAAGACAGACTGAAAGATAATTTCAGAGCTTTTTAAACAACAGATTATCCTTCTATAGCTCAGATCACTCCCAAATCACTGACAGTTTTCTACCCAAAAAGTGAGTAGAAAATGGCAGGATTTCTTCTGTGTTGGAGGAAGGAACTCAATCTAACCACCCTAGTTTCAATAGCAAACAGGTCTGTGGTTAAGGAACTGTCTCTGTCACCTGAAGTACCCTCATGGTTCTACTTCTTTGATTCGCACGGAGTGAAGTGATTTCTCTTGTTCCTTCTGTCCTTTTCCATGGTTAGTGAATGCACATCAGCAGTGGGTGATGCTGGCAGATCAGAGGCTTGGAAAAAAAAAAGCTTTTTTTAACCTTTATAGGCTTTTTGTGGTGGAAGAATTTCTTGTCAAAGTCCTTTTTGTTCTTAAAAGGTATCTAAAGAACTCATCAATAAAAAATCATAGACTAGAATCTTTCTCCAGCTTTCTGTGTCACCAGTTCAAAGGGATTTTCTTAGACTTCCTGAGATTGCTCATCTCAAATTCAACAAGCTATAATGCCACCGGAATAAGCGTTTGTCTTTCTGCAGAGTAGGGTGTAACACACAGTGAGTGTGTGTGCCTGTGGCCGCTCCAGGCTGGTGAATAACACCTACAGCAGCACTGGTGTCTGCCCTGCTTTGCAAACCTGCCTGGGGCCATGACACACCTTCCCCGGCCTCCTCTGTAATGAAGTCCAGGCTGAGCACAGAATTACAGGGAGATGAAGGGGTTTCCAACCCAGGAGCACTCCAGAAGGTGTAATAGTGCAGTAGTGTGTTTGCCTGTAAAGGCTTTTGCAGCTCTGCGCTCTTCTGGCTCATTTCTGTTCATACCCAAGCTTGCCTGTGCTGCCACAACCCCTCACTCTGCACGGAGGCATGGCCCTAGATACGTTAGGACAGAAGAATGAACTTTTAAATGAATTTCCATTACTTTAGAAGTCATCTTGAGCATGGTGTGCAGTCCTGGACTGCCATCTCCCAAAGCATGTGGTGGAAATGGAAGGATGCAGAGAAGGGATTATCAAAGGATGCTTGGTGCCCTCCATGCTTCTCAAGTTTGGGTGCTTCAGACTAGAAAAGAGATAATGAAGGGAAGATCCACAAAATCATAAGTGGAATCACAAAGTCATAGGGTAGAAAAAGGTTTGAGATCAACTTTTTCTCTCTCTTGCCTTGTGCAGGGAACAGACTTGCGCTGTCTCTGCCAGAGGGTATTTCTGAACACAGAAGAAAGCTGACTTTTCTGTATCTATAATTCTGTGTCCTGAGAAAAAGGATCCGTGCTGTGGACATGCCATTGTTTTAGTCTGTTTTCATTTTCAAAATTGGTTGATAGTCAGATTTGTGAGGAAGAGTGGTGTCAGCTGGGAAGTATTCCATGTAATTGAAAATTTCGTCTCATCAGATGGCAGTGCCCGAGGCTCGCTGTGGTCCATGAGCATGTGCTGTAACTACTGAGCTGTTGAGGGGGTGGTAAAACACTGTAGTTAAGCTAAATTTGCTCCTTACTTTGTCTAAATAATTTAAGTTTATAAAAAGAGTTGAGAATAAGGAAACAGGATTCACAAAATGGAAGACAGTTCTTGTGACATTGCTTGCCCAACTATTCTATTGCCTGTGGTCCCACATCCTGCTGGGGAAGATGTGAGGACCTCAGTTTGGATGTCACTACAGGGTAAAACACCTCAGCTCCTTGTAGCTCCCACATCTCCTTTTTCCCGAGTGCTGCCCAGAGTCTGCAAACATGCCTAGGGATCACCTCCCACCCCAGACCACCACAATGGCTTGGATTTTCCTGGGCTGTAGCAGAGCGAGTGCCTTTTCCCTTCCTGAGTGCCAGGTCAGGAAGTTCAGGGCAGAAAATCTGCAACTCTTTCTATGTGTTTACACCTTATTTGAAGCAGCCAAAAGCGAATTGAAATGCCTTACATGCCTGTACCAGAGCTTAAAAATCAAATAATCAAATAATACCACAGGTTGCCAGGTTAGAAAATTTGCAGGGGCGCAGTTTGGCTTCTCAGAAGCTTATGGAAGATTGATCGGATAAACAGGTTAAGAATTATCTGATCTTTTCCAGGCTAATACTAACACTTGTTTGTAAGAACTTACGAGTATAGTATGTACCGTTGGCCTCTGCGGAGCTGCTGTCAGATATCTGGCTGCAGTTTTCTGCTGAGGATGAATGAATTCATGAGGCATTGGACATGGAGGTGTTAGCTGGCAGGAACATTATTTCTAATTATTAGATGAGAGCTTTGTATGACAAAAGGCATGAACTGCCTTTCAGGGTCATCCTATAAACCGGGGATTAAACACTGCTGAAAAGGCTGTTGAAAATGTTCATAATGGTGAACCAAGTCTATGAGATGCTTAAGATGAAATTGCAGTCTGAGTTATTTTAATTTCTTCAGCTGTGCAGCCTGTGCATCCAGAGCGCTGTGAGAACAGGAATTTGATTTGTTTAATGGCTCTCTTGGGGCTTGTAGAGTTTTTCCAAATGAACCTTTATAGAGTTGGGATTTTTTTCCTTGATTTTTCTTTTTTTTTTTTTTTTTTTTTTTTTTTTTTTTTTTTTTTTTCCCAACAGGAGTGTCCTAGTGGGGTTGTTAATGAAGAAACATTCAAACAGATCTATGCACAGTTTTTTCCTCATGGAGGTAAGCGGTATTAATTTGCGTCTGTTGGGTTTATTGAAGCATGCCTTAACATTCATTACTGCCAGCTGGCTGCAAAACTACTTCAGATAATGGAAGAAATGTGCAATGAGCTTAAGCTTGGCAGGATCTTCAACAGAAACACAGACAGCAAGGTAATATAATTGTTAGGTCCTTTGAACGTTGATTTCGTGAGAATATAGCCAAAGCCACATGAAGTATCATCCCTGTTAGCTCTTTATTTCCCAGTAAACAGTGCACTAGTCTGAGAGAGAAACTGGGGATTGGTGGTTTTTTTTTCTGTACTGACTCTCTGGATAGCAGCAAGCTAAATCACTTCCCCTCCGCGTGTCTCGCTTCCCTGCCATCGGACTGCTGTGTGTGTCACAGAAGACTCAGACCTCATTTTGGCCTGCAAATTAATCAAAACTTCCCTTAAATCATTAAAGCAGTTCTTAGTTGATGTGTGCTACCTGAAACGATTGTTTCTGGCGTTGGTGTGACTAATTATGAAACGGTCACATCATGCTTTGGAATATATAAAGTATCGAACTAAAACTGTCAAATACTGTGTTCTTGCCTTTTAAAAACATCAGGAATCTGTATGTTCTTCTAAGTTGGTATGTTCTGTGGGGGTACAGTTCTCAAATTGAAATAGATGAGTCATATTGAAATAAATGAGTGGCTTTTTAGTCAAAGATGCTGGTTTTGTGGCTTTCTGAATATATCCCACTTTGGAGTAGCTGCAGGGTGCGCTCGCGTTGGAAACACTGAAGTTTCTGCGAGAGTGATGGGTGCACGGGCGTTTACTTTAAGAAGGTCGTGAGCAGGTGGTTTCACAAATAGATGTCAAGATAAGACGTGTTACGCTTACATTTCACAATGCATGTGACTCCAAAGATGTTCACCTATAAAAAGTTGATATTATATTTCATTATGGACTTGACTTCCTATTGCTGTTGCTTTTGTTTCTGCTCGCAGAAAAGTTTGGGTTTGAAAGGTCATCTAGTCCAGTCCCCCTGCAATAACCAGGAACGTCTTCCCAACTGTTTAGTTAATTTTTTTCACAAATATGCAAAAAATTTAGTATTTTTAATCATAGAATCATAGAATGGTTAGAGTTGGAAAGGACCTTGAAGATCATCGTGTTCCAACCCCCCTGCCATGGGCAGGGACACCTCCCACTAGAACAGGTTGCTCAGAGCCCTATCAAACTTGGCCTTAAATACTTCCAGGGATGGGGCATCCACAACCTCCCTGGGCAGCCTGTTCCACTGCCTCGCCACCCTCACAGTAAAGAATTTTTTCCTAATATCCAATCTAAATCTCCCCTCTTCCAGTTTAAAACCATTACCCCTTGTCCTATCACTATGCTTCCTGACAATGCCCTTCCCAATCCTAATGTGTTTCTGGATGTGTTTGGTGTTTTCAACCGAAGTTCCAGTAAGTCCAAGGAACTGCAGTTACCTCAAGTAACTGCCCCTGAAGTGACACCCCTTGGGTGACTCCTTCCTTCTTGTGTGCAAAAAACAATCGGGGACAGAAACTCCATTTTTCATGGATAGATAACTTTTTTTTCCCCCCCTCTACTGATGTGGAACAAAGATTTGTTTTTTTCTGTTTTTTGTGTGTGTCCCCTTCTCTTGAAATGTGGTTCTCCCTTGGTTAAGGATGGCGGTAGTAGAACCAGGCTTAATAATAAATCAGTTTAACAGCAGACATGATTTCATATCTTACACTGTTTTCTTTCACTTAGTTTCTAGACTGTTTGTATAACCTTAGCATCGTAAATTGTGAGATTTCAGATTCCTTGGAGACTTGTTCACTTTTATGGCTCTCCATACAAATAAACTTGTGCATTCCAGATGCAGTAAAGTACCTCTGATTTATAAAACCTTTGTGCAGTGTCATCCCAGGCTTGTGATGTTTCTGTTAGATAGGGCCCCTCTCCTTGACAGGTCTTCATTTTTTGGTAATCAAATAATGATACTAGTCATCTCTGTACATCATTCATACACTATTGAAATAAAACCTCTAGTTTAATATTTTTAGTTTGGTTAGCTTAATAGGATTTTTTTTTTTTTTTTAGCAATGTCCCACAAATGATTCTATTATTTTCTTCTGGACCTGTTTTATTTCATAATCCTTCTCTTAAAAGTGTAGCAGCCAATTATTACTTTTTTCCTGAAGTCTGATATATTCAGTCCTCATGAATGAAGTTGACTTAAGTATTTGATTTTTCTGCACACTGTTACACCTTCCTGGATTTGAATAATGGGAAAATATTCAATCATTTTGCAGAAATCGGATTAAAAAGGTGCTGTGTCTTTCCACCTGACATAGCACAGGGCCTCACCTGAATACCCGAACATTGAGTACAAACACTCAGGCTAGCCTGATGCTAGAAAAGACAAAAAAGCGTGTGTCTGCTGGAATAGCAATGAAATAACTAAGTGAATTTAATGTCAGTTGCTTCCATCTAGAAAAGCTGGGCTCTGGTATTGCAGAGAGCAGGCCGGAGAAGGTCATAAGGTCATGCATCTGTTTGATTTATTTTATTCTGTATACTATGACTGTTTTTCCCAGTTAACAGCCATCCTTTACATGGCCATAGAAACTGTTCAATAAAAAAGATTTTCTAAAACCAGCAGCTTAAGATTCAAAAAGATGAAAATAGGAGATTGGTGTTTAACAGTCCTGGGCCAAACTCGGGTTATGGGAACTAGACCCTTCCCAAGTCACACAGTCTCAGGGAGTCGCTGCTGCGTCCCACGCAGAGCAAAAAGGTAGGGGAAGAAAGCACACGTGCTGCAATCACTCTGGTGCTTTTGCTACATTTCCTACCAGAGTTAGTTTCATTTGCCCTAGAGACACTCTTGGGATATTTTTTTTTTTTTTCCTCATTCTTTCAAGTGCAGCCCCATAATTGGTTCGGCTGTAATAAAACCTTTTACTTTTCAAGGCTTTTTTAAGGGAGGGCATGGGGATTATGCAGGACCATGCTGACATTTACTAGATCACAGAGTATCTGGTAGCGCTATAAGGTTGGCTTTTTATGCAGGAAAGACATAAGGCCACAAATGTTGTGTAGATCCATTAGCGTATAGTCAACTGTTGTACCAATCAGTGTCCTTTGTGTTTTTCAGATGCCAGCATGTACGCACACTATCTCTTTAATGCATTTGACACTGCACAAAACGGCTCAGTGAAGTTTGAGGTAATTGTTTTGCATCCTTCCTTGATGACTCTTGGGCAGGTTTGTGTTTTTAAGCTTCTCCGTCCACTCTTCGTTGTAGACTAAGAGGACTTGTTAGGTGATGGGTTAGAGGTTCCCGTACAAAATCAGTTGCTGTTTTAAAATCTGGTTCACTTTAGTTTATGCAGATAGATTTGTGTGTTTTCCTTCACTAAAGATACAGATCGTGTTAGTCGTTACCAGAGGGAGAAAGCACAGAGATCTATGTACCAGAGAGGGTGAACACAGTTCCTTATGAAAAAGAGACCAGTGATTTGTACAGATAATTTGCATGTCAGAGGAAAGCCAGTACATTGTGTGTTGTCTGCACTCATCGTGCATTGCTGGATTACATTTGTATGTTCCTTGAATGTGGAGATTTTTAAGCTTCTTTTAATATACTGAAGAATTTCAGGTACTTTGTTCCTAGGGAAACCAAATCCAGCCTTTAACTAAAAAGCCTGTTGCTGTGGCTACAAATAGCCATCCTTCCAGCTCACACGTATGGCTGTAGGAGTGCAGCAAAGGGATGTGTTAAGGCATAGACTGGTGAAGGATGAACTTCATAGTTTTGAAGACAGTTTACTGTGATCATAAAACTAGAAATCGTAGCCAGTCTTGCCTTTTCCATCAAAAGGCCACAAACTCTGGTAACTTCCAGGTAAAACTGAGAAATTAGTTCATTTATCAAATGTAAAATGGGAGTGTTGGGATACATATACATATGTCTGTGTAGGTACGGCTGTAGTGGGAGCTTTGTGCCTGGCAGCTACTTGATAGTAAGAGGCTTCCAGAAACCTAAACAGACAGATGTGGAAAATGCTTAAATAAGTAGTAAAAAAGAGAAAAGTGCTGAGCTTTCCTTCCTGGCAAACCTGTCTCTTTAGTGGTTGTCAAATATAAGCATTTTGTCCCCTTTTTTGCATTGTTCAGCAAATTCAAATTCCTGTGAGCCTTGGGAAAAAGGAGCAAAGGTTTCTAAGGAGTGATGCAGAACTCGTGGAGATAACATAGGAAGGACCAAGTCCATTAAATGAGGTATCAAGAACTCTGTACCTCTGTGGGCTTGAAGCTCTGCCTGTACTAATAAATCCCTGTAGTGGTGCTGCTTGCAGTGCCTGAGTCATTGTATGGTGTGAACAATAGTTCAACCTATTAGATGTCAAAACTTTACAGTAAACAAAAAAATAAAATTGAAATGCTGTGTCCCAGACTGAGTAACTAGTGGTGGGAAACACATATGGTAAAGTCTGGCAGATTCTGCCAAAACCTGAGGATATCCCTGTTTTAGAGGGATATGGGATGTCTCCATCTCTCAAGGTGGGCACAGAAGAAAGGCTGGATTTTCCTCCTCCTTCAGTAGCACCCCAGATGTGTGGGTACGAAGCTGTGTTTAACCAGGCGGTGATAATCTGAGTGGTGACTGCTTGCAGGAGACCATCTCTAGGAGAGGAAAGGCCACTGGAGCATATGGCAGTGCTCTTAAAAACCAGGTGTGTATTTTGCCATGGGGACAGGGAGCAAGGCAGGTGTCCTGTCTTCTAGCCTTGAGTGTACTGTGCTGCTCCTGTGAGTCCAGGGAGCCAGAACAGCCAATGTCCTATTGACTTTAAGATCTGGGTCTACCTGTCTTGGACTGGATCTGCTCTTGCTCTCCTGCTCTTTTCACACCCCTCGCCCCAGGACTAGGAGAGTTTAAGGCTGCAACACCCATTAGGTCTTTCTGCCCTTCCAGCTTGGCTAAGCTTGGCCTTTACAGTGGCTGCAGTTGGGTACTTGAGGACTTCTCCAATTTTGCTGGTTCTCATATGCATTTATTAGTGTGACTGTACTCAGATCATAGTACATTGTACTAAGAACAACTTAGCAGATGTTGCATCCATTGAGCTCAGTCAGAGAGGATACGTTTTTGGAAAAGGGAATCGGGAGAGGGTGATAGCGATATGCTCTGTTCTAAAAAGATGAAGGTTTTTGACTGGCATTATATAAAGAAGATGAGTTAGAAAAGGATGTGATGAAAGTTCACATTTCTCTCTCTGCCTTGAACCAGGATTTTGTGATGGCATTGTCCATTCTGTTGCGGGGAACGGTTCATGAAAAGCTAAGATGGACGTTTAATCTGTACGACATAAATAAAGATGGCTATATAAACAAGGAGGTAAGGCTGTTCCCGACAAACGTGGCTGATTTCTGAAGAGTGCCAACTGGTTTCTCTTGCAGAGCACAATGAATTTTACATGTAGCTAATTAAATGTAAATTAGACTGGACTTGAGCATTTATCTGTGTGTAAGTAAAGTGCCCAGTCATCTTCCATTGCGTGGGTTTGTAGACATATTTTCCTATATTGCATTATCTTTAATGGATTGCCTTAGTCAGGAGCAAAACCTGAGGCGCAGCTATGAGCAACGTAACCTTTGCAAAGGGGAGGGTGAGAGTGACAATAGGTGTTTGGTGACTGAGTTGCGGGGGGTTTCTGGCTGCACTGGGAGGTATGATGGGGGTTCACCTGAAGCATTGCAAGCCCCCAGCACCGCTCCCAAATCCTGCATTATCATGTGGTTTTATCTTCTTATTTGGGTTTGCCTGTTCCCTTTATGGAAGCCTTGGCTTTTGAGCATAGTAACCTGAATATTTGGGAAAATGGTAGCGAAAGAAATGTGCCATCATATCTATTAATTTCCCTTTTGCCTTTGTGCTGACATGCCACTACTGCAGGAAATGATGGATATTGTAAAGGCAATTTATGATATGATGGGAAAGTACACATATCCGGTGCTCAAGGAAGATGCTCCAAGGCAACACGTAGAAGTGTTCTTCCAGGTACGTGATTTTTTTAATGTGGTTTTCTTAACACATGAGCTGTGCACTGATAGTTTCTATCCTATGGCCCACTATATATTCCAAAATAGACTCTAGCAGCCATTCAGCCTAATGGTGTTGGGTGATTTCCTGGCTCCAAGATATGCCAGTTGTCCCTTAGCCCAATCCTTGGCATTGGGGTGTGCCATATCCAACAAGTCTGAAGCCTCTGTATGTGTTGCAGCCCTTCTGTGCTTCTTTCAACCAAGCAGACAAGACAGACGTGAATATGGGTGCTGGTTGGTGAGGCAGTGAATAAATAAACGACGTAATAAGGGCAGAGGATGATGCGTGTGTCAAAGAATAGTTGGAGATGACCTCAAAAATGCTCCAAATACCACAGTAAACAAGCCCTTGGCAGTCGGCAAATTTGTCAAATAGACACCGAGTCTATAATCTCAGCTTGTGAAGTCCCCTAGGTTTATTCAGGTGGCAGCAAATAGCATATACTATCACTGTATTGTTACCTATGGAATTAAATTGCCTTTTATTTTATTTTGCAGAAAATGGACAAAAACAAAGATGGTGTTGTAACTTTAGATGAGTTTATTGAATCGTGTCAGGAGGTAAGGCCAAAATTATAACTGTAATGTCTAGCTCATGCCACAGCATATGCTTTCCTTCCGGACAAACTGCATGTGAAACAAGATGCTGCTCAGGATCCCAGGTTTCCATTGCTCAGAGAAAAAGCCAGCTTCAAGGTGGAGTTTCTGGTGGTGCTCTGAGAAGCCTGTGACTGAATGGAGAAGTAGGGTCAGTGGGAGAGGCCTCTTCGTTTCCAGTGTTTTTATTTTCCTGGGTGAACTGCAGTACCTTCATCTGTAGATAAGCAGATAACTCAGAGAAGGCTTGTAATGCCCTTAACCTTCCTCAGTAGGTTGGGGTGGTTTTTTGTGGGTTTTGTTTTTTTTTTTTTTTTTGTGTGTTTTTTCATGTGTTTTCTTTAAGTGGCTAATACTGTATCTGTGTGCTACTCCTGGATGTCATCACTAGGTACCACATTGCTTAAACTGTCTAGAGCCTTAGGGTCTCTCAAAATCTTGTAGTTACAGCACGGACTTATAAAACCAGTTGAAGTTTTAATGGTCAAGCATTAAAAGCAAATGCTGTTATCATAGCAATGATTTATTTTTTTTTTTAACTGCTTTTTGGAAATAAGCTCTTTCTTGCAAATTCCAGGCATTATTTTGGCTTCAGTAAATATTTGCTGATATTTTTAGCACTGGCACAAAGACATCTGCATTAATGTGCAATTGACCAAGTGTCTATTGTCTTAGACTGTAATTGACGGTGTGAATGTTTGTTCAGGTATTTCTAATATTTCATCGGTACAACAACAGCTAATGCATTTCAGAAAGTCTGCAGTGGTGCAAATACTTGCATGCCAGCCCTTTTATGCGTTTTACTTTCCCTGGAAAAAATCTTTCCTGTTCTGCAGAGAGCTCCTCTGTAGCTGAGCAGTGGGAAGATGCTCGCTGTGGCTGGCTGGGCTGGCTTCCCGCTGTTCCTGCCTTAGGTCTGGCTCTGCCAACACCCAGGTGACTTCTCAGTCAGGGACTTCAGGCAGCAGAATCTTTGTTAGCAGACCCATAATCAAGACGATCTTTTTTCAATTACTTCATTCTTGGTCCCTCCTGATTGTTTAGCTTTTTTTTGGCCTCGTCTATAATTGGATTGTTTGTGTTCTGTATTATTCTTCACATAGATAATTTGCATTCAGGCTGAATGCGTGTCTATGATTAGTGGTCTCCATATTGAAGCAGCTTTACCTGCTGGAGTGTGTTTAATGCTCTTCCCCAGGTTGGGTTTTGTTCCTTCTGTTGCCATTCTTGCTCCTGGAGCCGTGCAGTCTGATCTATTGTCATGTGCAGTGTCCTGGCAGATAGGAGAGAGCCCTGCAATACTAAGATGTGGTTTAGTTTTGTTTTTTCTTATTTTTCTTCATGGGAAAAAAACCGAAGTGCGCTACAGTGCTTGCCTCTGCTGTTTCTAAGGTATGGCTCACGGGCAGTCAACTCCTGGCATTGCTCTGGAGAGGATGATTGGTTTCCCGTGCAAGGCAGTACCTTGCACTAGTACTCGCCAAACTGTTGGAAGCAAGATGGATGAATGTAGCCTCATAATGAGAATGAGAAGCAATAGATCTCTTAAGGTGCTCAATGTGGAAAATTATTTTCATGTCACAGGCAAAGAGGTATTCTAAGTTTTGGAATACTGAATTCCTGAGAGGGGAAAGTCATCATTATGTTTTTGACTATTACTCTGGTTATTGCTGTGAAGTACAATATGAAGACTTCACAAGAAACAATCTGGGAACCCTTGTGGATTTCCAACTTTCTCATTTTGATTTAGGAACCTCAGAGAGGCCGAGATTGCATATATCTTGAGTTTGAGCCGGTTATGTTTCGGGAGTGGTGTCCTTCAGGGCAGCTTGCTTATCTGTTCAAAACCTGCAATTTCATTTGGACTTTTCAATAGTAACTGTGTGTGTATTTGCATACTCAGGATCAATGAAATGCAGTTGGACGCTGAAGCCTGAGGGTTCAGCACAATCACTGGATCAGTGCTGGTGTGGGCGGTTTAATTTTTCAGTAAAGTACAGCCCAGGCTGAATGTCAAGCTCATGAGAAGCTCCTGTGCTTGCACGCCTTAAACCAACTAAGGTGTCCAAGTAAGAGACTGTTGCTTTGCTGAATCGGGACCCAATCACTGAGTCAATTCCAGCTTTTGGAGGATGAAAAGCATTATGAAAGCAAGGCTGTTGCCTGTGGTAGCAGCTGCAGAGCCCCTCCTGGGCCATGCAAAGTTACGAGTCCTGCCTGTCAGTGCTGGTTTTATGAAAATGTCTTCTCTTTGCTTTCAGGACGACAATATCATGCGATCCTTACAGCTCTTTGAGAACGTGATGTAACCTTGTCTGGGGAGCACTGGAGGAGTCAGAGACGTTCTGTGTAACAAAGACCTCCTTTGTGGGTGAAAGCTTTTTACAATTCAGCCATGTTCAATGTGTGAGGATTTTATATGACATCTCCAACCAAATGGCAACCGAATGCAACCGATCCCACCTCTTCTCCCCAAGAGAGCGCCGGTGGACCTTTGTTTCGTTTTGGAAGCATGTGAATATTTTAATAAAACCTGAAAAGAGAGAACTGCTGCTCAAAGTTCAATGAGTAATATACAGCATTGTTTGCTAGGCACAAGTCCTGCTTTTAATCCAGCAAGCTTGATTCCATATGATAGCACATGTCGATAGCTTACTCGGCCATCTATTAGAAGTGAAAAGCTCTAAAAAGCTTTCAAGTCTATACTACCATACGACAAAATCTTTTATGAATGCCTTGCCGTTAATCTGCTTTGACAAAAGTCAAATCTACAGGGCAGTCTGTTAAAAAACAAACAGTAACTGTAGCCAGTATTCCCATTTCTGCAGAGATCCTGTCTTTCCTCTCACATGCACTGATGTCACCACACAGTTTGTTGGAGTTTTTCCTGAACACATTAACTAGAGGATTTTCACATCAGGGTGAGCCAGGAAGGGGCAAAGCATGTGTTGCATATACAAATTTCAAACTACAGAACAAATCCTGTTCAATGACAGTAAGTTCTTGCAAGGGCAGGTTTATAAGGGCTGGTACAGGAAAGTGAATACCTGCTGTGGTCCCAGCCACCTTCCGCAGTCCCAGCACACGGTGGGACACCAAGTGGTTCTCCAGTGTGTGTCTCAGCAGCGCCGTGGGCACGTGCTATGGGCCTTTTGGTGTAGTTTGGCACACGCTGCCTAGATTCATCATTTGAACATTTGTATTTTTGCACTGGTAGTTACCCACTTCATAGATTTATTTAAGCTTTCCAGTTTTCCTTAGTGCAGAAAAGGGCCCAGATGATACCACTGTGCTTCCACATGCAGACCTTGGCACCCACAAAGTGTCCTGTAAGTAGCCACCCGGCCCGTATGTCTCTCTGAGTAATCTGACATTTTTTACAGCAAAATCTTCTTTACTACAAGGCAGTTGCATGACTTGTAAAAGTCCCATTTCCTTCCTAATGCCAAATAGAGCATTGGTTTGAGGTTTTTTTTAGTAAAACAGAAAGAATCGTGTGGTGAATTTACACCAAGGTCGGATTTTGCCCAGTAGATTATTTTTTTTCAGCTGAGGAGCATGCCAGAGCCTGCTTTGCAGAGGACTATTAAAGTTAACACACCAGAGTGCTGTTGTAGTCTCCAGGCAGCTGATGGCTGAGAAACCCAGGGAAGGAGAGAACAGCCAACTTTGCAGCTGCTCAGACCACACAGAGTTAGAGTCCCTGCTGTAGTGCTACATCACTCCCATCCAGTAAGCATATATTTTTATTATACCAGATACTATATTGCCAATATACTGTTAGCAATGAAGATATATTTTAAAAATTATGTAAGTGGAAGCTTTTTATAATACAAAATATATAGAATGCCTCATTTCTGTAGCCCTATATTTTATAAAAAATTAATCTACTGAAATATTCCTGATTATAGAAGTAGATCTAGTTAGTACTAGTGTAATGCTATACTAATTTCCCAAGACGGGACGTTCTCCCCTTTTACTGTCCTCCTCCAATATATGCTTCTACGTAGACTTAACTTTGTTCTTTTCAGTTGCTCGCTCATCTTCAGAAGTGCTATTCAAGTCAGTGAAGTTACACATATGTAGGAATGGCACCCTAGTCTATCCTGTTCATTACCTTTCATACAAATACCATTAATTAATTCTTTCCTAGCAATGACACAACTCCAGTAACATGCTGTGACTTGCAGAAGCGATGAGATGCTGTGAGAGTAGCCTTGTCCTCCAGTTATCTGGTATTGTCTATTTAGTTTTTATTTAACAGGCACTTAATAAAGGCATCGGTTGTAGCTGAAATAAGGCACAATGTTTACACTCTTCCTTCTTGATTCTTCTTGCAATGGTTTTAGCAAATGACAGAATTTAACATACTGAAAAACTTGCTTTTTTCCCCTCACCAAAAGAGTGTCTGTCTATTACAAGTCTAAGCAGTTAACTTCAACTGAGGGAAAAGTGGGCAAGATAATGGAAAACAAGCGTTTGCATCAGGCCAGCATAGTGCCTTTCTCCTCTAACAGTCTTGCTCCAGGTGTGCTCATGAGATGGCACATACAGCCTGAAAAGTTTCAAATGTGCCCTTTTCAAAAGAAAACATTACTAGTTACATGAGACTGTGATCCCTGAAGGTAAATTAATTTGTGGAGTTACTGTGATGAAGTCGGGCTCAGCAATGTTTTCTGTATCTCCAGTAGCAGAAGCTCTATATGAGTGGTGCAGGGGTACCCGGCTCACGGGCGCTATAACCGCTTTCTGCTGAGTGTGGCCACAGTTTGGCAACGTACTTCAAGCATTTGGATGTTCATCTCCATACGTGCTTAAGTGCATTGCTGAAATCGGGGTCTCGTCAGTGACCCTGCAGTTTTGGCATCTCCTTATCTGCTCCACAGCATCAGTTTCCAGCTCCCAGTGTTGGGCAGAAAGGGAGATGCTGAATGCCGGGTCCCGATTCTGCTCTTCAGGCATAACTACGATTGTGGTCTTGCTGGAGTGCAGACCCCATCTGCGCATACCTGGTGGTCAGCCCTGGGTTGCTACCTCTCTGCTCCACCCCAAGTCCAGTGTAGCTGATACAGGAGGACTGGCAAAGTGACACACAACGGTTGTATTTGTATTTCCACACAGCTCTAAAGCATTTGTGGCAGACTCATTGCCTTTGCGAAAGCATGTATTATTCTGTGTTTGCCTCTGGCTGGTGTCAGTGGGATCAGACCGGTATGCATCAGTGCACAGAAGGCCTGTGGGTCTCCCGTGAGCAGCATACATGTGTATGGCGTGTCTGCTCCAGCCACCAGGTGACAGAGATCCAGTGACTGAGAGAATCGTACTCTGCATGGAAATGCCTCTGGGTTTGTTTTTTATGTTTTCCGTGAATGTTACTTTGTAAACCTGCAAAGCCTCCTATCGCTCATAAACAGGGCTTGCAATATTTATGCCAAACTTATTACTGCAGCTTTCTAAATAAAACATAGTATGCTATTCTAATCTCATACCGACATAAATCCTGCTGCCGGTACGTGGAAGATAGTTACTGTGCTGGCTTCTAAGTTACAGTTAGACTATCTGTCAGTGCTATCAGCTGTGCACATTTTCTCAAAGTTGTGGATGTTTAAATAACGTCTGAATCATTAGTCTGACTGTTTCATTAGTTACGAACATTAGTCTGCATTTCATGCCAGCATTTTTCTAAAAAAAAAAAAAAAAAGCCTTTCTAACATGCATTTTAGGCAACAATCTGTTGAAAAATAGGAATGTGATTAATGATAATGCAAAAAAAAATATATATATAACGTGCCTGTTACTGTCGATGTTTGTTTTCCTGTTACTTTGAATGCATTGCAATATTGTGAGTAATCACAACTCAAGCTATAATCCTGAGCAATGGATATCCTAAGGCTCGAGTATTGTGGGCAGAACTGTGGTGGTCTTGCCTGACTGTGACACACGTTGAGAACAAGCATCTTTGTGTCTACGTGAGACCTCTGATAAGACGGTAGCAGCAGTGTAACAACCTTTACTCTGTCTTTGTGGAAGTGCCGTGAAAGACCTAAGGAAACAGGCAAATAATATCAGTTGTGAAAACTAAAGCCATGTTAATGGAGCAGCGATGCATAGCTTCACGAATGCTATTCTCCAACAGTAATTTGTATGAAATTTTGTCGAATGGTTTTAAAAATGTTGGTTTTAATAATAAAAAGACAATATCTATAGGAAATGTGTCCTTTCTTAAGCCAGTATGTACTTTTTTCCTAAGGGACACTGTCAGGTTAAAAATTTACAGGAAAACTTTTCAAAGCAGGACTCTTACACACACATATCTGTTTGCACAGAGGCTGTTAAACTGCTGAACTATGCTGTGAGTGTTAATATTTCCATGCTAATGATTTATTTGCATCACAAATTCAGGGGGACTCTTATATTTGGTGGGATGACATGCCCCTAACTGATTGTCCAGCCCTTGTGTAACTAGGGGTTCAAAAATGTTCTGCCTGCATCACTGATAGGATCTCAGAGTAGTAAAGATTGAAAGCTTGTAGGCGTGTGTTTTCTCTTCAGCATTTTTGCTTAAGTGTAAGCAGGAGAACAGCCAAGCGAATAAAAAAAAAAAAAAAAAAAGGGCATTTTATTTTAGAGATAAGAAAAACAAATAAAACCTGGCTGTGTCCCTTTATCTCTGATTTGTTGTAGACATCCATTCTGACACGTGGAAAAATGCAGAAGGAATTTTGCGAGTCTATATATATGTGTGTGCATATATATATAAAGAAAGAATTGCTAAACTCAATTCTGTAGGGTATAGTATGTCTACCAGCACATCCCAGGAAAAAGAACTTTCTCTTGCATACATGCAGAAATGTGAAAATAAAGATGTCTGTGTGAAACGTGGTGTTGGTCTCACTCTGGTGCCTGACCAGGGCGCGTGGCCCAGCTGAGCCCTCTCCCCGGCCAGCTCTTGGCTGCACAGACAGGGAGCGAGCAGCCTGGGGACAGCTGCCTCTGCCACCCAGGCACCAGCCTGCTCAGAAGAGACAGCAGTGCCCTGTGGAAAATGCCAGACCGGACTTCTTACTGTCCCTGCAAGGAAGAAGTGTTGAAGCTGGCTGTTCAGCGCCTCTCTCTAGCTCCAAAGTGCACCCAGGTCCTGTTAGGCCATGTAGGCTTTGGCTCACCAGCACGTGCGTATTCTTTTTATTCTATTTATTTCAGCATCAAGTTTGCTCAATTTAGTTGTCCAAAGTCTTAGTGACTGCTGTCAGATATTAGACACCTCTGGTTTTATTCTCAGCCCATCAGCACTGCAGGCTGAGCATCCCGTCCTGCTGTCTGCGTGGTCTGGGGACATTGCGTCTGATGGTTTGAAGGGACAGTGGGGAAGAGGACAGGCATGAGGTGGCAGTGAGGGCTGTCCCCACAGCATCCCTGGGAATGTTCTCCAGAGTTTGGTAAGGTGAAACTGAGGCATGTGCTGCAACTCAGCATGTGAAAAAGGTTACTTTTTAATGTAATAATAGATTTTTTTTTTGCTGTGAGACTAGTTTTGTAATCTTTGTTTATCCACACAGGTCCAGCAAAGCTGGAAACGGAAGAGGGCTAGATACGTTGGCACATGAAGAGCTACTTCTCTGCACAAGCAGAAGTCATCCACTACCTGGTTCTCTTGCATTTAGGGCTGGAAGAGGCACCTAAGACAGAGAAACATGGAGGAAACTATACAGCATCTTGGAAAAATCAAGGCTCGTGTCCCTCTAGAGTGGAATGTGACAGGGAGCACTGTGGGATAACAGGTATCTATTTGTGTCTATCTGCAACCTCGAGTTAATTTAAAAAATTTCATTAAGGGAAGAAATCTCCGATTTTCATACTCTCTAAAGTCAAATACCCAGGATCAATTCTGTGAGTTCCAAGCCTCAGTGGAGCTCAGCACTCCTGCTGGAAAGAGGGCTTGTTGACTTTCTGCCTCCTGTCCTGAACTGTCTCTTTAGCTGGAGTCTGTGAAACCACAGCATGTGCCCCTTGATTCAATGCTCAGGATTATTTAAACTCCTTTGCCTTTGTGAAGCAAATTCAAACTGTTGACAGGCAATAGAGTGACAGTAGACAAGTACAGAGGACATGAACAAGGCCATGGGAGGAGGTGACTTTAGCATGATGCTCAGTCATTTAGGCCAAACGAAAAGAATACCAAAGGAAGTCTTTATAAATAGAAGTTATTAAAAATAAATAGAAATGATTGGACAGATTTGAAGACACGGCTGCTAATTGTCTGCGTGACACTAATTAAAGGTTAAAGAATAATAAAAACGCAGTTGAAGTAAAAGCAGATTGGCAATGTATTGGTAATAGGGATTTTAAGTCCTGTTTAAGTCATCAAGTTAATGTGGGAGGTTATCAGCCAAAACAGGCCAGTCGAGAATAGACATCCCTTTCTAAGCTACCCACATAGTAAGAACAATGAATTTGGTGTCAGCTGAAGTCTGACATTTGCTCGTCTCCAGGTGACAGCATTAGTGCCGGCTGAGGTGATGTATCCTGACGTGTCCAGGTGACAGCCAGCGGGGTCTGCACAGCACAGGTAAGCACATGCAGGTTTCCAGTGGCAGTTCTCTCTTGAATTCTCTCCCAAAAGTGTGCATCTTGCAACTCAAGAGTTCGGGTGATTTAGACGGAGGGGGTCAGGCACTGTCACCTCCCCGTTGGGGTCTGTTCATACTCACAAATTGTTCTAAATTCCTAAATTGTCAGCCACATTTTCAGCTCCTGAAATCAGCAAGCAGTGGCATAGCTCTCAAATACTTCAAAAAAGAGAAAGAGAGGTCAAGATAAATATGTATGTACATAAAAGATTTAGATAATTACTCTTTAACAAATCCAGGCATGTTATATCTGTATATATGTGTACTACACCGATTTTAAGATGGGGGAGGGTGGAGAATAATAATCCAAAAAGGCTGAGCAGCCTCTTGTTTACTCTAAATTCTGCTGCTGGGATTTTTTGTGTGTGTATCTCATCATAGCACAGACCCTGGTGCCAAGTTAGCGATCAGAAGCTGTCCTGATAATGATTCTTGTTCTTCTCAGAATTAATACGTTAGGTCATTAATATGTTACTTGCCCCATGGACTTTCTCTGAGATAGGAGAATAGATTTTTACTTCTGTAAAAAGTAGTCACCCTCATCATAATTTTTACCTCTAGCTTAAATAACTTGTGTTTATGAGGCCAATAAATAGATGTCTGGGTTTCAGAAGACGGGGTCTGAGGGGGAAGCCCATGTGCATGGGGTGTGCTGCCTGCTGGGCTGTGACAGGGAACGCTAGATGTCACCGAGATCCCTCCCTTCGTGCGCAGCCGTGGCCAGCCAGGCAGGCTCCAGCCTGGACTGCTTTATCCCAGGGGCAGGAAGTGTCTGGTGTCACAGTGTAACCTTGACCACTGTCATACATAAAAAATCTTCCACGGTTGGCTTTGAGAGTTGATTAAAGTAACAGGGGCTCGTGATACCTCTTTATAAATGTGGTCGTTAAAGATATGTCTAAAATGCAGATATAGTTAAGGGTAGGGAAGGTGAACTTTGAGGAACAGAATCTAGAGGAAACTAATTGTTTTTAATTCACAGAAAAGGAACTGAGGCAAAATGTGGTGCCCTGTCATCACATCAGGTGTCTACAGCAGGGGATAAGGCATGGAAGCCACATAAGAGTCACAGAATCTTCATGGCTGGACGAGACCTCTGAGGTTGAGTCCAACCATATGCACAGCCAAAAAAAACCCCACAAAACCACAAAAAAAAACCAAAACAAAACCACCAAACCCACAAACCAAACAAAAAAAAAAAA
>VZRU01001529.1:39494-65052 GCA_013398155.1 Pedionomus torquatus | reverse complement strand
CCAAAAAAACCCCAAAACAAACAAAACACAAAAAAAACCTACAAAAAACCAAACCCCACAAAACAGATCATCCAACCCAATGGTCTCGGCCACTAGAAAAGCCTGAAGTGCCACATCTACTCATTTCTTAAGTAACTCCAGGGGTGGTGACTCCAACACCTCCCCAAGCAGGCTGCCCAGTACCTGACCACTCCTGCAGTAAAGTCATTCTTCCTAATATCTAATCTGACCCTCCCCTGCTGCAACTTCAGACCATTTCCTCTGGTCCTGTCCTATTCCCTTGGGAGAAGAGGCCAACACCCTCCTTTCAGGTACCTGTAGAAGACAAGGAGGTCTCTTGTGTCTCCCCTCAGCCTCCTTTTCTCCAAACTAAACATGCTCAGTTCCCTCAGTCTCTCCTCATATGACTTGTTCTCCAGACCCCTCACCAGCTTGGTGGCTCTCTTCTGGAGAAATCTGGAGAACAGCAGAAATCCTGCATGTTCTGACTGACTGGAGAGCTGGCAACGGACCTGGCCCTACTGCTTTGCCAAGAGGCCGGTTCTTTGCAAACAGGAGACCTGTCACACTCACTCTCCAGGAGGTCAAAAATGAACTGAGGATCTCCAGATCCTCAGCTGATGTGGTTATTTCCAGCCTGTTTTGTTTAAACTTTCCTTTCTGTCTTGTAAATGAAAAGTGTGTCTTTCTCCATCTGTTATTGTAGAGACTCCATCACCGTTGGGCTCTGGCTGGAAACCCCCATGGGGCAGCACAGAATAAGTTGCTGGATTTGCTTGTGAAATCCCCCTGGGAATACATCTGCTCTCCTGTCCCTGGGGCTGTGTTTGGCCAGCATTTGCAGCTCCCCACACTGCACGCAGAGGCCTGTGGAAGAACCAAGGTGGTTCCAGAGTGATCTGTACTCCCAATTCAGGTCAAGGGCTTCTGCAAGAGGCTGGCAGTGCTTCTGGTGGTGGGGAGAGGGGAGTATTTCCTATAAAAGCCTGGAACACTTTTAAAGTTATTTCTTGTTGGGATTTGCAGGCACAGCCAGCTACTGTGAAATGGAGGATGGGACAGGGCTGCAGCACAGCAAAGCAACATGTTGCTTGTGGGAATGAGTTCTGATCTAAAGTCTGGCTGCAGAAGAGAATCAATGTGGGTGGTTACTACCTTCACCCAGGGCCAGGAATTCAGATTAAAAAGTATATATAAGAATGAGTCATTTCTGGTCAGCCTGAACAGTCCTCATGAAGCCCTGTGACCATCCGTCCCTGTGCCACAGGCTTCCTTGTGACCGTGTCCACACTGTCTCCAAAACCCAGGCTGTATCTTGGGTTCCTCTGCCTGCAGGAGAAGGGGCTGTAAGAATGAGGCAGCCACACTGCCACTTTCCTGTTGGGTTTATTTTGGTTGGTTGGTTGCTTTCAGAGTATGTATTTAGTTTTTCTGTTTGCAGGGAAAGTCAAGGAGCATGTACACGGATGTAAAGGATGGAGGTGAAAGGATTGCTGTGAGTTACGTACAGGCAACTCTTTTGTTAAAGGGTCTGTGAAAAGTTAGTGCTGACCCAGAACTTTCCAGAACAATGGGAAGTTATTGGAAAGTGTTGATTTTAAAAAATCAAAGATTGGTTCTACAGTCCCAGCATTTGTTGACGTTTACACAGAATCTTATTTCACAGAAACTTTTTGTTCTAATTACTCCACTGATTTACTTATAAATCAATATAAATTGAAAATATATAAAAAGTATACAAGGAGACAGTTTTCAGTCTATACACACTAAGTTTTAGAGAACTTGAACGTGAAAAAGAGACTTACATTTCTTTCACACGACATAAACTGTTGTGGAAAACCATTTGCCATTATGTTACCAGCCAGTTGTATGTAAGAAAAATAAGATTAATTTTAGTCAGAGACCGTTGCACTGATGGGAGAGAAGACTTATCTATGCTGTAGTTGATAATTAGTAGAACTCTTTGGGAAAACCTATGTATTTTGTGACAAAGTGAGCTGCAAAAATTATTCTAAGTTGTTTTCCATTTTTGTTTCATATTTTTAAAAATTATCTTAAAATAATTGATTTGGCTTATTTTTATTTGGTATTAAGCAGTGATACTGTAATGCTAAAAGCTTTAAGGACATCTGCTACAAATAAGTTCTGTCTCCTTTTGTATTCTAATGAAACTGTGGGACACAAGCAAACAAGAGACACTGTAATGGATAAAAAGGTAAGAGATTTCAATCAGAGTAATGTCATGCAGTGATTTTAGCGATAAATTAAAATTAACAGACTATTAAGGCTTTTAGTTTACATGTTACTGTAGCAGTGGCTGTCTAGTGCATGCCATAAAGTCATGTATCAGAATGCCAAACCAGGAAAATACAGTCTAGATTTTAGCAGCTTTAAAGAAAAAAAGCAGAATAGAACTTGAAAATTCACATTTCTGAGCGCACATTTAATGCCCATTTAGAACAGAAATCCCAGTACAGCCTGTGAAGGGGATATCCGAGGGCTTGAGCAGTCCCTCCAGCAGGGCAGCAAAAGATCCTTGCAGAAATCAGTGTGACATTGCAGAGACCTGTAGGTAGAATCGTAGAAAGGTTTGGGTTGGAAGGGAGCTTAAAGATCATCGAGCTCCAAGCCCTTTGCCTTAGGCAGGAACATCTCCCACTGGACCAGATCGTTCAAAGCCTCATCCAGCTGGTCTTGCATATCTCCAGGGATGGGATATTACTTCCAGGTATTTTTAGGTATGGTAAAAGCCATGTTCAGAAATTCAATTGACAAGGAGAGTACTGTTCCTTCAAATACATCAAATACTTTACTATGGGTCTGGTACAGTATTTATGACACTTGTGTGATCTCTACGTGGGCAGTACCTGAACACCTTGCCATCCTGTATGTGTTTCCAAGAGTCCCCAGTGAGGCTGGGAGGTGCTGCCTTGTGCCCACGTTTGTGTAGGAGCCAAGAAAAAACATATGATTATGGATGTAATTTTGACAGATCTGGGAACCAAACCAACCTTTCGTAGATTAGATGAGTCCTTATACCTTAACTATTTCTTCCCTCCAAGGACAGGTCCACGGAGTAAGAGGATGCCCTGTTGTAGGGGGTTGGCAAAAGCTAACAGCAGTGGGCTAGAGGTCCCTTGGGGAAGGGCCCAGAGGTGCTTCGTGGTACTTGACTGGAAGGGACAGACAAACCCTGCCTGGGTCTGTGTTAGAGACCAGAGAGAGCTAAAATATGTGGCAAAGCTGGCCAAACCTGTTTCCCATACTGGGATTTTTCTCCTTTGGAGTTTTTTTTTTAGCAGCACTTGGCAGAGGGGAGCAATAGATGTTGTTTGGCTGGTCTTCTATGGTTTCACTCTCAAGGTATTTTTAGCCTACTGATATATGGGCACCTGGACCCTGGCTGGGCAGGTTTCTTCCTTGTTTTCAATGAAAGGCAGCACTACAGGTCTCCCAAACCCTCAGCTTCCACCCACAGCACACGCAGGGTTGAGACTTAAGATGACGGTTGGCATTCAGATACGGTCATTATTGTGATGATGTAATAGATTTTATAGTCACCAACTTTGTCCAGGGGATATCACCACATGTGCCAGTATAGTCTGAATTTGCCAGTACAGTATTTTTCTTTCTTAACACCAAAATATCATTCGTTAAAATAAAACAGCCCTCCAAGGCTCCTGTACTTGCACTGTTCACATTGAGTTTTCAGGAGCAGCCATCGGTACCTGGCACTGACCTCCCAGTGTTCAGGGGTGTTATGGGGTATTGTTGGGGTTGGGTAGTCAGGTGAAGCAACAGGCATAAGAGTGGCATGACAGTGTCTTAGGCCAGGAATAGAGGCTCTTGGGCAGTTGTGGTAATGTATTTTAGCTTTTAGAGCAATAGATAACAGAGGATCTGAAGAATGAAAGCAAACCAATATAAGAAGAAATTATAAGACTTTTGCTGCAATGTTTTAGGGGACTGATTTAATAATGTGAGAATTGGACTGTAAATCCATCTGATCTTTCAAAAGATCCTCCTTCTTTCCTTGTACTATTATTTTCCTTGTCACAAAAGCACTATACCTTCTGCCTGATCCCTGAGGAAGTCCTGCATCCCAAAAAATTACCTTCAAGGGGCCTTGGTGAACCTGTGGTGAGCTGAGTTGGCCGGGGAGGAGCCAGGGGAGCCGTTGTGCTTGCAGAGCAGTGGCTGACCCCGTGCAGGGTCCCAGGCAGCAGCTTCTGGGCTGCTGTGTAGATGGCCCCAATGTGGGAGGGTGTTCACAGAGGAGAAAGGGTAATTTTTCTTCCTTTCGGCCACAAGTAATTCATGCTGCATTGCTCCAACTTTGCAAAGCAGATTTTTCTTCTAGGCAGAGGCTGTTACAAGACATCTGGGGATCAAATTGTTTGGAGTACCTCAGTACAGGAGTCTATAGTGAAAACATAGTGCTCCTGTAGAGCAAGAACTGGCTCTGCCTCACACAGTCCCTGTCTGGCAAAGAGGAGACAAAAGGCCGTGTTGTTTGTTCAAGGTTGCTGAGAATGTTAAAGAAAGACAGTTGAAAAAATGGAATGGTGAGTCCCTATGTATTAATCTTTATTAGAGTTAACTTTTCCCTTGCAAATGTGACATGCCATCAGGTTTCTGTCTCAAGAGCGTGCTTGGTGGGACATTACAGGGAAGAGTGTGCAGTGCTCCCAAAGTAGCTATTCATTTCCACAAAGCGCTTTTAGCAGACGAGACTTAGAGAGAGCCAGCTAACCCAAGCCAGGGTGGCACCTGAGCCAGTGGTGGGAGCCCCTGGGGACAGTGCTGTTACTCTGTCATCCAGCAGCTCTGAACAGTGGTTACAATTCACCAGGGCTGCTAGGCTGAAACCAAAGCTACACAGTGGATTTTGGGGGGGTGGTGTAGCTTCTTCCCTTAGCCATTTTTATTTGAGGTAACCACTTTAATGTGGCAGCAGAAATAAATCGTAAATAATCACAGCGTCAATTTGTTCCTTCTCATTGTGGTCTCCCTGTAGTGCACAGGCAGATACACAGCCCTACACAAGCAATTGCCCTCTGATAATTGTACTGGGGCTCTGTCAGGGCACCTGGGTACCAGCAGTCCCTTGGGGACACCGGTGAGTACTTTTTCAGCTGCCACATACCTTCTTCAGGGGTGTGTGATGATCTGAGGTGACTGTAGCTGGAGCAGGAAATAGGCTATAGAGCTTTTAAGGACATCAGACATTTTCTGGCCATCAGATCAGTATCACCAAAGGTCATGTTCTCCATCAGCCCACAAGTGTTTCAATGGTTTTTGGGAAACAAGAGCATGTTTTTTTCCTTTGTACCAGAGCTGGAGGCACTCTACACCGTAACAAACATAAATGGTAAATAACCATGAGAGAGAAGATGTTGCATTTCTTCCTCCTTTTTGGAACTCTGCTATTGGTTTGGTGTGTGTGAACAGGTATATATGTCCCTGACACATTTTAAAGTTCAAGAATGACCCTGAGGAGGAGTGGCCTGGAAGCGACTTTATCCCAGATACACAAGGAACATCGATCTGGCTCTGACCCAGAGCATGTGGGAAGCCAACCCCAGCTCTGTCACGCAGAAGGAGCCAGGAACTCTGCACTTACTGAACTATTCAACTGCTGTTAAGACCATTTTTTATCTTTTGAAATGCAAAACCGAAGGTAAATCTGCAATTACCTCTTTTTATTCCTCTAAAATATTTTCATAGTCTTTTGGGAAACCTCCATTGTATAAAATTTCTGTCCTTTGCCTTATTTCTGCAGTGCTTAAAATAATCTATTCCAAAGGTAAACGTTTCCGTGAGTATTTCAATAAGATGAAATGTGATACCACTGAAACTCAGTTTTGAAGACCTCTACGTTTGTGCCCTCAAAAGAAAGCCCAGCAATGTTTTTCTTCAGGCTATTTTATATCTCCTCATAATTCAAAGCTAAGTTAATGTTTCACCTCAGGCTGCAGTAAATTAGGTAAAACAGTATTTCCTCATTCACAGAGCAGCAACAGTTACCCTTTTACTTTGTTCACATTGCTCTGTTGTGCTGATAAAGGGGAAAAAAACATTGCTTAATCTCTTCTAAACAACAGTTGAGACTATTTTTAAACACAAAATATGTTTCTGTAGCGCATTGTCTATTACTGAGGCATTTTTAAGACTGCTAAGCCTGAACCTATCCTAGGTGAGGAGAGCTGCCTTTCTGGTGGCAAACCTACCCCTGCTATTTTATAAGCTAAACATACAGCTAATCTTAAGGTGATTTTTCCCACCTTGCTTTCTTTCCCCCAAAAGCAGAACTTTCTTGTTCCTCGGAAATGACTTCAGTGCCCTATGAGTAAGCTTGTGAGAGATGTCCTTTCCAGTGGAGACAGGGAGCGTGCGCACGCCTGGGCCCTGGGCAGCTCAAAAGTGGGTGCCTGAGTGACTTTTTGCTGAGAAGTTCCAGTGCCCGCTGTCCCGGAGCCGCTCTGGGCTGTGAGATGGGACACGGCAAGTGACAGAGGGTGAGAGCTTCTGGTAAGACATTGGTCTGCTCTCTTTTACTCACCCACTGGCAGAGCGCATTGCTGCTCTTCGGATGGATAATGGATCTCATGTCTTCTGCTAGCCACAACTCCTCAGCTCAAAAATAACAGAAAGCAAGAACCGTTATTCCCTAAACAGTGAAAGCAACAATGTAAAGTGTCTTCCTGTAACCAACATCCAGCCACTTCAGAAGCAAAACACTGAAGTGTGTCCATAGGAGCTCTCTGTGACTCTTTGGGATGAAAATGGAAAAACAGAAGATTTTGAATTGGGTGCGTTACTGCTGTGCTCCGGGAGCCACACAGAAGGGCTGAGGGCTCCCTGCTGCACCGTCACCTCCCCGAGGCTCATTGGCTGCTCCAGTGGAGATGCTGCTGTGCTTCAGCGGGGATGAATCCTACTGGTAAGTGCCCTCTCACTCGGAGGGAAGCATAAAGCCTTCATGTAGCAATTTAAAGTGTTTGTCCAATTATTTTGACATTTCTTTTTCTTAAAAATATTTCCCCTTCAGTCCCCTTGAAAGAAAACAATACAGCAATATAGACACAGGTCCTTTAAGGGGGAAAAAATCTCATCTTAAAAAAAATCAGGTCTCTTAATTAAACTGCTTTGATGTTTGTGGTGTTCAGAACAGTTCCATAAACCATGTACTACCATAGAGACAGCTTTCCTTCTCATGAACATGCAAACCAGAAACTAATAGTTACAGCAGCCTGTCTGATAAGTACATCTTGATCTAATCTGCTGTGTTGCAGTGTATTTCATCCTATTAATACAAAAATAAGCAATCCTAAGCTAGTGCCAGTTAGAATATCTGCCTGGCTTCTGGCAGCTGAAGTCACTTACACAGAAGAAATATGTATTCAATAAGTTAAGGAGCAGAAAGGAATGACATCACATCAGAGCAAGAGTTTTGGCCAAAGATTAAACCACAATTGGGCATTAATCTGAGATAATCACAAAATGTTGTGCTCCTGAAACTGAGTATCCGGTTAATTGTCTGTTCCCAAACTCACTCTTGTACCTAACAAGAGGTTACGGTGACCTTCTTTTACTTTTTAAGTTTATTCTTTAGTTTAAAGCCGAGTTAGAAAGCTGTATGAGAATCTAAGCACAAACGTTGGGTGGTGATGTGCACACAGATAAAATCATGTTTTCAGGTTATAACAGGCAACGTCATCATGGAAATAACTACATGGATTTTCAGATGGGGAAAACATGCTTGGTACCAGTCCAGAAGTTTTGCTCCTGCTTGAAATCTGGTTTTGCTTCAAGTGTCAGCAGTGTTGGTATGTTAGACCTCTTAAGAACAAGACAGTATTGGTGACAGAGAATTTGTTGTTAGCATTGCTTATTTTTCAAAGAGCAGATGGAACCTGAAATGTGTCTTAGAGTGAACAGCTGCCTGGCCATGGATAACTGACAGCACTGGGTGACACCAGGCTCCTTGGGGCTGCCCAAGGGTGTTGGGCTGCTCTTGGGGACACATTGGCTTATGAAACCACGGTGATGGTCAGCTGTCCCTTAGCCCGGGTCCCCTGGGTCCTGTGTCACTGGTGGTTCATAAAGTGTTCATGCATCTTAAGGGTTTTAAATACTGGAGAAAAAGTAAAATGTCACCTATTGCTTCTGTGACACAAATTTTGGGTTGAAGATTTTAGGATGTCTTGCTGCTGGGACCAGTGTCCACAGGCAGCCTGGGCTAATGCCAAGGCTGGATGGGGCACCTGGCTTCCCTGACCTTGCAGCGTGCCAGAGCAAAGAATAACAACTCCTGGTGACTGAGAGTAAAAAATAAGAGAAGATCAACGGAAAAGCATGTTTGGGTGAGTCTCTGCCTTTAGAAGTCCCTGGCAGACACCATAAGCAGCTATTAGTGCCATTTTTCATGTGGGTAGCTAAGGCATGGAGCAATGATGGGCTTTTTCTCAGAGGCTCACTCTAACCTCTGATGCTGTTCAGCAGCTCACATCTCTCTTTTGCCCTGCTCTTCTCCTGGAGGATGTCTCTGTCCCACCATGTGTGTGCAGCATGTGTGTTTGAGGCACGGGGAGAAAAGCACGATTTGTTTGCTTGTTTTCCAGTTAATCAATTAAGAACACATTAGAAGGTGGGGCAAAAAAAGCGCTGTGTTGGATCTGCCATGTAATTGGTAGGAAAAAAAATATAGCCACGCTAATTACATTTCTCAGCCCTTTGGTTTTCTGAGACGTAGTAGGTACCTTCTGCATTAAAGTCTCTTTCCCAGTGCAGGAGGAAACTGCAGAGCAGAGGTGATGCAGGGACAGGAGCAGAGGGTGCTGGTATGTCCTGCTGTGCTCGCGTCAGAGACCTGGTGAAGAGAAGTGGGACAGAGAGGGTCACTGCCTGGGCTTACATCTGGTAAAAGGCCTGGGACTATGGTTGGGGCTGAGCTGCAGCACAGCCAGGGACTAGAGCCCTGGGTGGGAAAGCACCCACCAGAACATGGTTCTTGGGCAAACTGGGGAGTCTGGTTTCAGGTTTGCATTTGCTTTATTATTCCACCTAAAAAGAGCACACTGGTAAGGACTGAGTGTTTTATTTTCTCTGTTGCTGTAGACACCGTAGTCAAGTCACAGAGTTTCCTGTAAATAAGGCTACAGCAGAAAATTACACTTCTTTTTGCACAGTATCAGTTTTCTGCCTCCTCTTTCTGTCCTGTCTTTCAGGCATTTATTTTAACAAAGCTAGAAAGATAAGTTTTACAATGGGTCTGGATTGGCAGTTGCCTTAAATGCAGAAATGAAGCAGAAATACACTGCTGGCGTGATGGTGTTTGGCTCCGGGTCACTGCTGTAGCTGTGCCACCAGCTTGCCCTGCCTGCTGGCTGGGCAACCGCTCCTTTCTGCAGGTAGTCTTTGGCAAGAGCCTGATCTTTATCTCTCCTTGTAGCAACAGTGGGTGTCACTGCTGTTTTAAGCTGCCAGGAGCCCAATGCGTAGCTACAGAAAATAAATGTGGTATGAGCTGATTGATTTATCTGCGTTTTCTAGCCCAACAATTACTTCTGCTTTTGGGAGGCAGAGCCCGAGCAGCAAGCCCGCTGTGATGCCAGATCAGAGCTGATAATGTATCCCTCCCTTCCGCTGTCCTCTGCTAGCACCGAGATCAGCCTATTAAGGAATAATCTCCCAAGGCATCAGCCGGCCTCGGCAAGGCTCATCGCTGGCTGCACCGCGGCAGAGCAGAGCCTGGCTGGCGGCTGGAGACAGAGCGGGAAGCCACAGGTGCCAGGGACAGGAGGGAGGTGGCAGCAGGGGCTCAGAGGGAGGGTGACCACCACAAGCATCATGCTCCCAAGAAGCCATGAGGCTGCAACCTGCTGCACAGAGCTGGGAAGTCACTGCTACAACCTTAACCTTTTGCCAAATTGCTTTGAGACGTTATTACTGCAGACAGACTTTTCCCCATTACCTTAAAAGCCAAGTGGCCCTAACGTGATGGAGCTGGTTGGTGGCGGGGTCTGCGTGGGTTGTCTGTGGATGGGGCCAGCACGTGTGGTGTACTGTGTTGAGAGCAGCTGCAGCTGGAACCTGCCTGTGACTGCTAAATGTGAGGTCTGGGGAGAAACTGAGGCAGAGGGGGTGTTTCTGAGCTGGAAGTAGTGCTGGGTGGTGCCAGAAAGCACCATGGTAGCACAGGCAGAGTGTGGGCTTCCAGTGCTGGGGATGGGGGCCTTGGTGAGGGTGGAAGCAGGGGAAAGGAGGAGCTGTTGTCCCCTCTGCTTGCCTCCCCCCAGCCCCAAGCAGGCTGTGCCCCATCTCCCTGTTCGCACGCCCCCGCTCTCTCTACGTCTCCCTCCTGTGAGCTGGGGGTGTATTTACCCAGCCCTCCAGAGCGGTAAGAAGAGAACTGAGATGCTGTAATTAAAAGCTGCAGCACATAAGCAAGAAATCCTGCTGGGGAGTGCTTCATGTCAGCAGCCCAGCAGCGCGCTGATGCCTCAGCTGGGAACGCAACAGGTACAAGGGCAAAGTCAATGCAAGGAAGAGGAGACACGGAGGAGGCGGCCGCTGCCACGGCAATCTCCCTGATCCGTCCGCCAAATTCCCTGCGTCTGTGTCTCTGTGGGTGGCTTTTGATGGAATTTCTCTCCAAGGCAAAGCAAGTGAGTTGAATTTATGTTCCCGTTTACAAACCTTTCTGATTGAGTCCAGTGGAATCAGTGGGGCTAGGTTTTTTTCATCCTGACTTGGGTGTGTTACGTGTATCCTGGGGTTTGGGACTGAACTTTTCACGTTTGTACAAATGGAATAGTAAGAACTGAAACATTGCATCCATGTTTGAGGCATGCTCTCATCTTCTTAAGCCCAGACCAAGAAAGTTATGTGAGCTCTTAACCAGCGAATAACAGTGCTTTGCTTATCAAAAATCAGAATCTCATAAAATTGATACCTGAGCACAAAGATAAAGCAGAGCCTTTATCTTCCCCGTGGTCTCCCTGTTAATTATTATCTGCAGAGGCACCTGCTTACCTGCATGTCTTAGGAATGTGTGTCTGTACACTGGGTTTTGAGCCAAGGCACATCCTTTGGGGAAATGCGGTGCTTGTTCTCTGTGCCGCACAGCTGGGAGCGTGTCCCCCCCGCTGTAGGACATGGCTGTGGATGTCCTGTAGGCAGTGACACCGGGCAGCTGCTACAGGCAGATAACCAAGCCGTGGGGGGGGCTACCTACACATCTCCCAAGGCTGCAGAGTGCCTGCCCAGGGCTGTCCTGTCCCTGAGGCTGGGACAGAGAGCAAACTGGGATGCGCTCAGCTGAGAAAATCCATTTCTCAAGTGATGCACTGGAGGCAGTGCAATAGTGCACAGAAAAAGCTGTGTGTGTGTGTGTGTGCTATTTCCCAAAGAAAAACATGGCCAAAAATGGAAATGGTGGGAATGTGTACAATGGAGAGCCACGGTGTTACTCTGCTGATGCTTCGTGTTTGTCTTGCCAGCTCAGAGATTCATAAAAGCTGAAACATGGGGGGCCTTTGGGGTGAAATACAGCTCTAATTAAGCCTGACAGCATGGCTTTCGCCTTGCTGCAGTCGATTCATTGATAGGAAGAGGGCAAATGCTTTCACAGGAAGCTGGGCTTGTGCTGCTTATGTTTTGTTGGAACCACAAGCACCTGTTTAGGCTGAAGCTTTATTACACCTGATGAAGTGTGGTGTCTTTGGGTGTACGTAGGTAGAAGGTGATGGGCTGAGGCTGAATGACTCCCACTGAATGAAGCAGTGCCGTGGGAAGCCACATGGTTTTCATGTGCTCTGGTCTTGGCTCTACCTTAGGTGACCTAAGGCCAGGTGGGAAAAGCGTAGCAGAGTGGTCTCCAGCCTGGCATCTATTCTCAGCGTTGCGGAGACAGTTACACTAAATGTTTTTCCGTGTTGTCTAACCCTGAGTAAGTAATAGCCACCTCAGCTGGCTGTGGTACAGGAGCAGTTTTTCAGGTTTGAGAGGCTGCTGCACTCTGTGCCCTGGGAGCAGCTCACGGCTTCTCCCCAGTGCAGGCATCCCTGCCTGGCATTTCTTTGCAAAGGTTGTGTGTTGCACCCGAGGTTAGCAGCTGCTGGTGGGAGCTTCTGGCTCAATTTCCACACAGTCCAGGTGCCCCCCCAGTGCCCCCAGGACATGGTCACGGCTGCAGTAAGTGAGTGAAGTCACAGAAAGGTTCGGGTTGGAAGGGAGCTTAAAGACCATCCAGTTCCAACCCCCTGTCATGGGCAGGGACACCTCCCACTGGACCCGGTAACTGAGAGCCCCATCCAGCCTGGCTAAAAGAGCTCAATTGTGCCAAAATTCAGCCTGGGGGCCAGAGCACAACGGCTCCCTCCAGCCTTGGGGATCCAGCTGCAGTTTCTTGGGGCTGGTGGCCTGTCTGGGCTGCCAGCGCTGACGGGAGCACGAGTGCTGCCAGCTGGGGACACCTGCCCACTCCTGGTGTCCTTTGTCCCCACTGTGCCCTGCAGGGGTGCGGTGCTGATGGCACTGGGCAGCCCCTGCCGAGGCTGGTGTGCTCATGGCCCAGCGCTGCCTTGGGTTGAGCGGAGATCTGTGTATTGCAGAACGGAAACTGCGCAGCCCAGTGTAAGAGAACGTAACAACTTAATTTTCTAAATATTTCCCCCTCCCTTCTGAAAGGGATGCCTTCAGTGTTAAAAGGACAAGTCCATTTAAAACAAAAGAGTAATGAATATGGTAGCCCTTCCTCTTTTGCAAATTTAAACACCTCATCTTTCCTCAGAGAACAGCTCTAAATCATTTTATTTGCAAGCCCTAAGCAGGAATTTGTATTCATGGTAAGACATTTATTGAGTTAATTTATTTAAGGCTGGGGCATAATTTCTAATAATGGAAGAGTCTCTCAGCCCGGTGAAATTGTCTGCCTGATAGGGCATTCATATTTTAAGGGGTTATAATAATCTGTCAATTGACCTGCTTCTTCTAGGGAGTAGGTTAACAGTTATTGATGATTGCTCACGTGAAGGATTATCTTAAATAAAGGCTGCCGAGGGGCGGCACCACCACGCGGCTGGGAGCAGGGGGGATCGGGCTCTGGGTAAAGGAAGCGAGGAGGAAAAATAGCCCTTTGAAGACGTGTAGGATGGGGTCTGCTCAGGGGCAGCATGGGCAGAGCCCGCGATGGCTCCATGCGTCCAGGCTCTTGCTGCCCATCAGTGTTTCCTGAAGAGCTGTGGGGTTGGGCACCGCGTGAGGAGCGTTGGCACGTGTCCTATAGGAGCCGCCTTCATCTTGGCAGACAGTCTGACTGGTACTGGTAATAGTTAAAAGACAAATAACTTGGCCTCTTGCTTCCTTAACTTTGCTATTCTTAGAAATGGGCAATTAATGCTGTTCCTGGAGTGATTTAAAAAGAAGAGGAAGAGTCCAAATAAAAAAAAAAAATTTGTTTTGCTACTGTATTAAATCATAGAATCATAGAATGGTTTGGGTGGGAAGGGACCTTCCACCACCCAGTGCCACCTACTGCCCTGGGCAGGGACACCTCCCACCACACCAGGTTGCTCCAAGCCCCATCCAGCCTGGCCTTGAACCCCTCCAGGGATGGGGCAGCCACAGCTTCTCTGGGCAACCTGGTCACCACCCTCACAGCAAAGAAGTTCTTCCCCAGATCTCACCTCAAATCTCCCTTCTTTCAGTGTCAAACCCTTCTCCCTTGTCCAATGACTCCTGTCCCTGATCCCAAGTCCCTCCCAGCTTTCCTGGAGCCCCTTTAGAGACTGGGCTCCATGGTCTCCCTAGAGCCTTCTCTTTTCCAGGCTGAACCCTCCAACTCTCAGTTGGTGAGAGGTTGGCCGGAGAGGACTCTTCATGCCACAAGCTCTTGGTGGCTGAGAGGTCACACAGTCAACAGGCACTTGGGGACCAGCCTGCCAGTCATTGCAGCCAGGTAATCCTGCCTTGTCAAGGTGCTGGGACAGCTTTAAAAGTGTAATAAGGAAAGGTAAATTGTTTGTCCCGAGCTGCAGTGGCCTGTTAGTGGGTGTGTCCAATGGCTTTAAGGTTTTATTTATTCGTCTATAAATTATTCCTCTTATTGCACCAGGTATAAGGATTTCTCTGCTAATAGCTAAGTGCTGGCACTCTGTTTTTCTGTGTGTGTAGCTTTTTTGTGGATATTGAGTATTTATAGAGGAAAAGTGAACATGCAGCTGCAGCGCAGCTTTGACTGTGCTGGCTGTGAGAGCAAGATAAATGCGCTGGGGAAGAGTGGGCTGGCGGGGCGATCAGCGTGGCTGCTTTTCCCCTAAAACTGACTGTGGGGAGGAGCACTTCCCCGCCCCACACAACTTCAGACTAATCTATGTGTAAGATGAATGGTTGCGTCTGAACCGTGCTCCTTGGGGCCCCATCTGATTTTTTTATTTATTTTTAAATTTTTTTCTTACGTGCTCATTTGTCAGAGTCTTGTCAAGCCCTCAATTAGTGAGTTACTGGCTGCTGTTTTGAGCCACGCTGGGTCCTCTCCTCCCCCTCCCTGCCCCCGGCAAGGTGCTGCTGAGGTGGGCACCAGTGAGAACGAAGACAAAGGGAATCTGCCCATTGCCCCTCTCCTGCTCAGAGAGGGCAGCTGGTCCCTCAGCTTCTCCCACTGACGGGGTGGGCTGGGGCATGGACCATCATACACGTTGCTTAACAGCCCTGCAGGTCGGCAGGGAGGGGGTGGCACACAGAACCCTGTGGTGGCACCGGCCAGCACTGCCACGAGGGAAACGTGTCCCACCATGTCCCTTTGTCGTGGCCATCAAAGATGAGCTAGGAAAGCAATCCCAAACCATCCCGTGCAGCTGCGGGTTTCTTATTTTACATCTGCCTGTAGTCTGGAAGAAAAAATTCCAGGTGATCACAGTGGAGTTAGTGGCTGTGTGTCTGCTGGAGCCTTTTGCTGTACCCACCACGGCCTTGGTCTCCTAGAATGTGAGAATAATTGGAAACATGTTGTCTCATATATTTTCTCTTTGTATTCCTTTATTTTAGCTTTATGCCCCTCCAGTTCCTTCCTGTCTAAACGACACACTCTCATTCTTTCCAAATTCTGCTCACGTTAGAATCTTTCCATAATAATTACCAGTTATTTCCCATTTCCTCCTCAAGCGCACCCAGAACTGAGCAAGAGCCCTCAGCAAAGCTCCTCAGCAAACCACCTCTGCTTTATTTACCATTAAGGTAATGAGCACCAACAGTCATTATCCTCTTCTCGGCGTGTGCAGTTCAGAAGGTACTCGGGGTGCACCACTCTGTGTCCCGTGTGCCGGCCGGGCTCAGCCCACGGGAGCGCGAGTAATTATGTCTCACATGAGATACCCGCACACACAATGGAGGAGACCGGGCGAGCACAACTGCTGAGGTGGGAGGGACCCGATATATAGGGTTACGGTTACGGGGCTGGCAAGTAGAGAGCAAAATCATAGAAAGCAGCGCCGCTGGGCTGGTGAAGCTCCTGCGCCCGGCGCTGGTCCCTGCCGGCAGCGAAGGGCAGGGCTGCCCGGTGAATGACAGAGGAATGGCCCAAGGTGACTGAGCACAGAGAGCTGTGAGCTCACGGATCTGCAGCCACGGGAGAGTGACGATCGCAGGCAAGTTTAGATTAGCACTAGAGTTAAGCTTCTAGTGCAGGAGAAAACGAGTTGCCTAATTTCTGTATAAAAGTGTGGTTATTTATAAACCTTATGTATGTTGTACTTGCTCAAACAGAGCGGGTTAATTGACCAAGCAGAAGCCAAACTTGACATTTTGAAGAAAGAATTTACTTATTTCACGTAAGTAAATCTCAGAAACCTTGATTTTGATATAATGTCAGACTTTCTGAATATATTTAAAGAGCTCAGCCCTGCTGTGCCACGTTGGGTGGGCAGACGTGTGAGCATAAGCTGCCACATACCACAGGCAGCTTGAAGGATGAGAGTTTACATCTTGAAAATAGAAATGCATTACTCAGGTGTGGTTTTCACATTCTTACATAAGGGCTGAATATAATTTTACGTAAACCCTGCTTGTAGCTTGGAGTTTCAGACTCTCATTGGTGTCTGCATAGGGCCTGCAGTTTATGGGTGTCATGTAAATAACAGGCTGGTTCCCCTCTCTCTTTTGCTGGCAGTAGTGCCATGTGGGGCAGCTGTGTGTGTATAAATGGGTGGTACCACTTGTGGTACCAGCACATAGCAAATTGTATGAAATTAGAATCCCAGAATGGCTTGGGTTGGAAGGGACCTTAAAGTCCATCCACTTCCAGCCCCCTGCCCTGGGCAGGGACACCTCCCACCACAGCGGGTTGCTCAAAACCCCCTCCAACCTGGCCTTGAACCCCTCCAGGGATGGGACAGCCACAGCTTCTCTGGGCAAATTAGGAGTGGGCTCTGTAATTTTCAGTTAGCTGGTGTTGGTTGGTCCCTGGGAGTCTCTGGGCGGTTGCCGATGGCCTGTGGGTGCAGGTGCCCACCGCAGGGGCTGGCTGCCACACAGCGCTGCGGGCAGGTGGGGCATCGGGACACAGGGAGGGTCGTCTCGAGTGAGCACCGAGGTGTGCTGGGCCTCGGGAGTCACCTCGGCAGCACCTGTGACTTCTGCAAGTGAGAGGTAATTTCTCATGTGATGTAATGACAGGGACATGGATGGAAAGAATCTGTGTTTTTTTACCAAGAGCAGAAGTTCACAGAAGTTCTTGAAAAATTTCTGTAAATAGCAGGAAGTCACTTGTTCAATTGTCTGTGATTCCAGAAAACCACTCCAAGCAACTGAAAAGAAAGAAAAATCAGAATAAATCAGTTGGCGTGTGTCACCAAGGTCTCGGCACTGGTGTCACATCCCACCACAGCCACCACGTGCCTTGCCGGGGCCTGGGCGCCC
The DNA here is from genome assembly GCA_013398155.1 of Pedionomus torquatus. Classification (NCBI taxonomy): domain Eukaryota; kingdom Metazoa; phylum Chordata; class Aves; order Charadriiformes; family Pedionomidae; genus Pedionomus; species Pedionomus torquatus. The sequence goes on along the minus strand of VZRU01001529.1, from coordinate 48,132 downwards.
ACTGCGACTGCTCTGACACACACCTCCTGCTCTTCCAGCAACCATTGGCCAATGGTGGCCTTCTAGACTGGGTCAAGTTGTTAAACAACCTGCCTGAATTTCAGTTTTGTCTCACAGGGAAACGAGCAGGGGAGGAAGAAGCTCAGTTCCAACCCAAACAGAAACCGAGGGAGGTTCTGACAGAATACAAAACCACAAATGACTTAAGTCAACAGGAGGCTTTCAGTTCAACCCAAGATTATGCACTTTGTTTCACCTTCTCTTACTTAACAGACTTGAAGTCTTTCTCACTTTCTTGGTTTGGTCAGAAAATATTATGAGCAGGAAAAGAAATGTTTGAAGCTAAAAGATGAGAGACAATAAATGTCCATATCACCCACCTGCTGGTACAGGCGCTGCTTCCAGGTTCTCCCATCCCCTTCTCCTTCTGGCCTCCGGTGCCCCTTTCTGTCCTGAGCAGCCAAGGGGGGAGCTCGTTGACACCTGCTGGCACGTGACCGGGTCCCACTGGCTCTTCAGTTCTGTGATAACAGCGTTAGTTCTGTATAAATTGATTTTAGTGTGAAATAGCTAAAACCTTCAGTAAAGCGGCTCGCACAAAAACAGTACCCAGAATTGTTTCCCTGTTCTGAACTCCATTCTCTTCCTTGCAGTTGCTTCAGGTTTCCTCCTGGCCTGCCAAAAGAGATTTGCAACATTCAAAAATTAAAAAGATAGTGATTATTTTTTGGGGGAAGAGGGAAGAACAAGTTTAAACTTTAAAAAAGAAAAAGGGAATTTAAAGTTAAAAGTTTAAAGCTGTGGAAATTGAGAGGGAAGTAATTTTTGATGAACTGAAAAGGAAAGTCTTTAATGATTGGTTTGGTCAGAAAGTTAAAATTTGAACAGAATCCTCAGAATCCCCGTAGCTCGTGTTCTGAGCCTGTCCTCACAAAACCCCTGCCCACGCACATGCCCAAAGTCCTTGTCTTTCAAGATCAGAAAACTGCTCATAGTTCAACCGGGACAGGGGGGGAAAGAAACAGTGAAAAAGGAAGACAGATTATATCTCTCTTAAATCACTCAAAACCTCTTTAGATCAGTATGTTGACCTTGAAGTGACATTTTGGCAAAGCCAGTGAAGTCTACTCCCGGGGTGTACGACGCTTTTGCCTCTTTCATCGTTTCATAATTGTATTTGGCAAGTAGTGCATTCGTGTCAGTGGCCAGAGCAACCTCAGTGCGAGGCGGCTGCGGGGCTGGAAACTCCTGGTGAGGATGTAGCGATGCTACATCTCTTGGAAAGTGATTTCTCTTGGAAAGTGATTTCTTAGGATTGAATACAGGGAGCGAAAGGGGAGTCCCTGACTCTGCAGCACCACTCCTGGGTGCTGGCCAGGAGCGAGGAACGTGCCTGGGCCCGGGCTCGGGAAGGGTTATCAAAGTGCTGATGGGGCTGCGCTGGTTCCCCAGCAGAGCAGGGCTATGGCGAAGCAGATGATCCACCTCGCTCCGTGGCTGAGGTGAACACCAGTGTTCTCGTACAATGCACGTCAAACCTTGTCCTGGGAATCAAAGCACTTGTGAAAACACCCCAGTGAAAACGGTCGCCTAAAGTTTCCAGGTATGGCCTCACCCATGTTTGGTGCAGGCAGCTGAGGTTTTGGGCACGAGGGTGTCCCAGGGGTGGTGTGAGGACCTGGCCTGTGGGACACAGGCTGCCCAGCAATGTTCCTGAACTGCCCCTGCCCCCAGTGTAGGCAGCCAGGGTGTTTCTTGCAGAGCTCTCATTTACAGCACAGAACATTAGGAAAATCTTAACTTGGTGTAATAAATAGAGGCAACACCTAAACGGGGCAAATCAAATGCAATCTGGTTTTACTTCAGCACGTGTTTTGCTTTCTCTGTCTTCCCTAGCCAGGTTTTATTCTGAGACACACACGTGCCTACTGTGGCACGTTCTGCACTTACAGTAATTCAGCTCTAGTGACATCTGACCCTGTGAATTATTACCTGAAGCTTAGTGACACTGGTCAAATGGATTTGGTGCTCTGGTGGCTTCTTAGATTTTCACAAATGCACCTGTGGCCTGGCGTTGGGATGTCATCAGCTGGTAGAAAATTGGACATTTTGTTCATTTTTTGCTCTGTGCAGTGAGACACAGATGGTGCTTTCAGCTGTGACATGGGAGGTGACACGGGATGCTGTCCTGCTGGCTTCCCTTGTGGCTTAGGGCTGCTGGAGGTGGAGGAGCTTGTCGCTCTGGGATTACCCCGGCAGGGATGCAAAGGAGCCCGGGTACCGCTCTGAGCCCATCGGGTGACAGCCTGCATCTCTGTCACCTCACGCTCCATTCCCTACAAAAACAATCATTGGAGCTGCCACGGATTTTTTTTCCTCCTTTTGCGTTTTCCCTCGTAGCAGCCCTTCAGAGAGGAATGCAGCAGAGCTGAGGAAGCAGGGGTGAGCTGCAGCGGGGACGCACGCTGCTGGTGTTGCTCAGGGTAAAGAAGTTTTATTTCATGAATTCCAGCTCTGGAAGTGGACACAGGCTTCCACGGGGGACTCTGGCGAGATCTCTTTTACTGTAACACTTGCATCTTTGGTATCATTGTCACAGCCCATGGGGAGAACGCAGAGCCAAAGCAGTAAGCTGCTATATTCTCAAGGTTTTCATTATCTCTTAGTCTACATAATGAATGAATTTTATGCAACTTTGGCCCTGGAAGCGGCCTCCCTGCCAGTTGTACTGGTGCTGCTTTTGTGACTGCTGCTCTTCTGGTATTGCCCGGGCTGTGCTTTCACCCCCCATAGGAAATGGCCAGGTTGAACAGGGTTTATGCTTTGGGTTTTTTTCTGTTAGAGTAAACTGAGATGCTTTACTGGACAGAGAAATGTAAATACACAGTCTTATCATAATTTCTTCCCGGTATACCCTCCTAATGAATCTGGTAACCTGTGATGAAGGCTCCTGCACAATAAAAGCAGCACTGCAGTTGTATGAACTGAGGTGCTGAGGAGTGAAAAAACTGCTCTGGGGACTGGTGTCCCCGTTTCCCTGCCTAGGGGTGCTTTGGGAGGGCTGGTTTTTAGCTCTGTTCGAGATCCCCCTTTCGCTGCCTCGCAGTATTTGATGTATTTATTATCTTCGCAGCCCCCCTAGGAGGGGGGAAAACAAGATTTTCCTGGTTTTGCAAAGAATCAGCAGAGTCCCAGAGAAATTTAGAGTGTGTGGTTGACTCAGGCCTGTGGCGGCAGCAGCAGGTAGGGCATTCATCTGAGCTGGTTTGTTCCAACTTTACAGCGGCAGCACACCTGCAGCGCACACTTCCCTTCCATTGACTGGGTCATGACAGGGTCCCAAGAAGTCTTTTTTTCTTCATAAGAGGTCTTCATCCATTAGTCATCAAAACAGATAGAACTCGCTTTGCTCTTTTCAAAACAAGGTTGAAGTATCTGGGACTGGATAGACTAAAGCTGCTTGGAAACTTACACCAAAACGCCAGCACCACAGTCCCTGTGCGAAACATGCTCCTGAGCAGCTGTTCCTCAGCTGAACTCCATGAATTCTCATACTTTAACAAAACACTAATTTTTAGAATTATTCTTTCTTCCTCAAAGCTTTTCTTTAAGCTGCCTGGACTCATCCTCCTCCTCTGCCCTGAGCGCTGTGGTGTAACGTTGCTGTCAGTGGGTCAATGGTTCTCTCTCTACCCTGCGGGATCCCATTGTAGTGAGGAGCACTCAATGTCTGCAAACATCTGAACACCGTGTTCAGAGAAAGGGCTAGAATTGCAAAGACTTGTTAGGAATTCACATTTTGAACAGATAAAGAGTGTATTTTATTTTTAAAAACATCCTTTCTCCAGTGGAATGCCCTGCATTTGTCGTGCTTGAATGTCCAGGTGTTTTTAGTGGCTCTGTCTGGACCGAGATGTCCTCCTTGCCTGGACCCCCCTCTGTCCCACAGCACAGCACCAGAGCTGCACAACTGAGTTGTCCTCTAGTGAACTGCTGCAGGAAGAATCTGACCCAAGCAGAAAATTCCTGATATTTGGGTTTACTGTAGATCAGCCAGGTTTGTACTTGAGGATGTGGAATCTGAAGCTGGGATCTTGCCAAGGCAGAGGGACTAATGATTTGCACAGTCACTCTCAACTTATACCAGTATAGTAAAGAAGAAAACTCATATCCATCCAAAAATGACGTTGCCTTGCCAGTACCTGCAGGAAAACTCGGACACAGAGGGCCATAGCAGGTGGAGCAGTACTGTGTTTCTAGCTCAGCTTAACAGTGGCAGAGTAAGGATGTCCCCTGGTTAGCTGTGCCAGTCGCATTCCCCAGCCCATTCCATCCCACAGGGTGCTCTCCCCCTGCCCAAGAAGGGGTGTTTGATGGATGCAGCATTTCAGGCAGAGAGCAGAAATGCAGAAGAGAGCAGATCTCCCTTGAGAGTTGCCCGTGGTGGCGCCTGCTCCGGGGCCAGCACGAGCCTGTGGGAGTCTTGGGCCAGGAGCCAAGATTTGGTTCCGCTCCCAGAAAAGTCAACGAAACCCATTTAAAGTGGAATGATTTCATCCTGTACTGCATGCTGAGTGACTCGCCAACATTACTATTAATAGCGTGTGTTTATCCCAGGTACAAGCTAATGGAGCGTGGAGCGACAGCCTTGCTGTGTGGCTGGGTAGCGGAGCCACGGACTGAAAGATGCTGAATCTGTCCTCTCGTGGGCTGGGTCTCGCTTGGCTTCAGAGTGTGCCTGCTTTTGGGGACTGCAGAAACAGGAACCCCTTCCCACGTTGCCGTTCTCAACGTTATCTGTCCCATTCTGAAAGAAGAAAAGCCCTACCTAAAATGAGGTGGCAGTTAAAATTTGGTGACCCTGTCAAGGACTTTCAGGCCCTGGTCTGTCACTGGGGTCTTTTATGTGGAAGGCGTTAAGACGGGACAGTGCTGAAAACTGGTACAAGCTAGAAAAAAGGGCAGGAGCCGCTACGTGTTGAGAATGTTAAACATCACCCAGTGTGTGGTTCTGACTCTGCAGGATTTCTTTTCCCCTCCCCTTCCCTTAAAATCCCATTTCTTAACCCACAAAACTTTGTCTTTCTTTTCTTCTTCACAGACAAGCAAAGCGAATACAGAGCTAATCTCCAGAGATGTTCTGCAGGCACTTTTGCTTCTTCAGTCTGTGTCTTTCCCTTCTAACCCAAAGGTAAGTGAAGTGTTTGGTTGGTTTTACAGGGAATGTCTGAATCGTGTTCCCTATAACGACTGTGGGTCACAAGGAAACTCTGCTCCCCATCACCCTGCCCATCCCACGAGAGGTGGGTGCAGTGAGGGAGGTGGCACAGACGGGAGCAGCCTGCACAGGGCCCCATGCCCTGGTGTGTCCGTTAAGGGTGCAACCTCCTCCCTCCTGTTCAGGACCAGGGCAGTTCGCAGTTCTTGCTGGATATGGGAGTGTCCCGGCAGGACGCCCAGCTGTGTCATTTCTATCCCTAGACCTACAAGCCACTAAATTTCTTGGATGGTTTATGTTTATGCTGTGCACAAACTGCTTCAGTTCTGCTACAGGCTGCTTTTAGAACCTGCAACAAAGTTCCAAGGAGCAGTAACCCAGCTTCAGAGGGAACAGAAGGAAAAGATTAATTGGGGCTTTGGGTAACTGTCTTACTGAGGGTCTTATTGCACAGACCGGTGGCCCCGAGACTCTGGGGAGAGGCAGAGGCACTGCCTTCCACTCCCTTCAGCCCTTCACAAGGCAGTGACATTCACTCGTTTACATTTTCATCAAGTGAGCACATGAGCACACAGGGACCTTGCACCATAAAACCAAAAGCCCCGTCTCTCCAGCTGCCTGTGCCATGGTACAGACCTGTAAGCCTTATGTTGCCAGGTCCTAGCTTCATTGTCCATCCCCAAAGGGTGAATTTTGAGGCTGTAAATGAGAGTCGAACCCTCTGCCTGCACAGCGGCTCCAGGGTGGTGAAGCTCTGATGGTGTTTGAAGCGCTCAGTGCTTTGCCTTTCCCCTTCAGCGTGCCCGGAGGTTTTACTCCTGGCAGCAGCTGTAGGGATGCTGCTGACACTGGTGTAGCTGCAGGCTTCTTTAGGGGACTAGACATTAGGGAGGAGGAGCTGTTGGTCACCAAGATTTGTCTCAGGCTGTCACAAGCAGGAGGAAAAGAGAAATGCATGTTCCTTATAGAGACTGTATGGGGAGGAGTGGGGAGGGGGAGATTGCGGGTTTTTGTTGTGATTTCTGATATACAGACCTTGTCTGATTTGTCTGGGACATTTTAAGAATGTCCTTGATCTACCATGTGCAAACCTGTAGCTATCAGCTGGGGTGATTTGCTGTTCTCCCACCTTGCTAAGGTGCCAGCTATTCAGCCAAGATAAGCAAGGTGAGCAAGTGCTTGTAATTTCAATGATCTTATTTTTAATAACCATTTTACACAGTTTGTTTGCTTGTTTGAGGATGAGCTGGCAGCACAGCTGGGGCTGCACACCAGATGTGCCCAGCACACCCAGCCACACGTAACAGTACCTGCTTGTGTCCCCAGGAGGTGTTCCCTGGCTCACGGTCCCAACTCGCACGGTGGCGACACAACCTCCCTCCCTGGATTTGAGAACCTCACCATGGGATACAACAAATACCTCCGGCCCTACTTTGGTGGTAGGTTGGCCCCGTGCATTGGACCGTTTGAGAGCAGCCAGCAGGGCTCGTGGGAGGGGAGTGTGCTTTAGGCAGTCTTCATGATGCCCTGGTCACAGAACCACAGAATGACGTGGGGTTGGAAGGGACCTCTGGAGACTGGAGATGACCTACACCACCCCCCCTACCAAAGCAGGTTCACTCAGAGCAGGTTGCACAGGAATGTGTCCAGTCGAGGTTTGAACGTCTCCAGAGACAGAGACTCCACCACCTCTCTGGGCAGCCTGCTCCAGTGCTCTGCTACCCTGACAGTTCCTCCTCATGATTAGATGGAACTTCTTATGTTCAAGTTTGTGCCCATTTCTTCTTGTCCTTTTGGTGGTTTTCGTTTTAAAACCAGCAAGTAGCCCAGGATGCCCTCCTTTCTTGCGCATCCACTGTTGTCTTGAATAGATGGTGGGTGCACGAGTGGGGCATGGGAACATGCCCATCTAGGAGACTAGGAACAGTCCCTGATGGAGGGACTAAATTCTGCTCTAATTGTACACGCTTTTTTTTAGAATCTGACCCCTTTGGTTTTCTGCTTTATTTTTGTTCACGTATATCTATTTAGTAGGTTGTGGCTACAGAGGAGTAAAGTCTCTCTTCTCACCAGAAATACTGACTTTCGATGGATGCTTTCACTTCACGCTGACACACAGACTTAAACCTGCGTTAAACCCTGGTGAAATTGAGGGCACAGGGAGCACCTGCAGGACAGTTGGGTATTTTGCAACTTACCTGAGGCTACTGCCCAGTTTGGGTGCCAGCTCCCACGCCTTCCAGGGCAGCGCTGGAACTGCTGGGGGGAAAGGGTTAAAGACATTAAGCTCCTGAAAAATGTTGATGAAGGTTTTAAAACCAGCTATGAACGTTTTTATTTTTATCCGTTTTGCTTTCCTGTTAGAACTCATTAACACAACTGTGCTCAACAGAACAATTCCCTATCAGCTTTCACCAGGACTTGGATGTTTCCCATTGTAGCTCCCACAGATTGACCTTCAGCTACCAGCAGCTTTGATCTTCTTCCTTTTCCTGACTGTGGTGATACATTTCTGGGACAATATACAATTTACCAGCTTGTTATGCCTAGATTGTCTGATCTCATGCAAGAACAGAAAAGCTTCTCTAGATCCTGTCACATCAGTGAACAGATGCTTCTCAATGGTGTAACGGAGATTTAACTCCATCTGTACCAGCTGATGCCTACCTGAGCCACAAATGTTAAGCAAAAATGGTCAGGATTGTGGTTTGACTTTCTCCAGAAGCCCTGAGTCCTCACAGACCTCTCATCTGGTCATTAATTCGGGTGGGTTTCAAATATCTAAAACCAGGAAGGACATGGACCTGTTGGATCGGGTCCAGCAGAGGGCTACGAAGATGCTCAGAGGGCTGGAGCCCCTCTGCTGTGAGGACAGGCTGAGAGAGCTGGGGCTGTTCAGCCTGGAGAAGAGAAGGCTCCAGGGGAGACCTTGGAGCAGCCTTCCAGGATCTGAAGGGAGCTCCAGGAGAGCAGGAGAGGGACTCTGTTTCAGGGAGGGGAGTGACAGGACAAGGGGTGATGGTTTTAAATTGGAAAAGGAGAGATTGAGATTAGATCTGAGGAAGAACTTCTTTGCTGTGAGGGTGGTGAGGCACTGGAAGAGGTTGCCCAGAGAAGCTGTGGCTGCCCCATCCCTGGAGGGGTTCAAGGCCAGGCTGGATGGGGCTTGGAGCAACCTGGTGTGGTGGGAAGTGTCCCTGCCCAGGGCAGGGGGTTTGGAACTGGATGATCTTTGAGGTCCCTTCCAACTCTAACCATTCTGTGGTTCTAAGATGGAGGATGTGAATACTTTAAAAAATAAACATATTTTGCAAATTAAATACATTTTGGATTTTGAAACTGTTTAAAACAAACAAAAAAGCCCACCCCACCAACAAAACCAAAATCAGCTGGACAGAGATGTAGAAAGTGTGACTCTTG
>VZRU01001529.1:1457-39416 GCA_013398155.1 Pedionomus torquatus | reverse complement strand
GTCCCACAAGGCGAGGCGCGGCTGTGCTGTCACCTAGGGAGGGAGGGCTGTCTTGGAAAGTGCTAAGTCCTACTCGGAGCCCCAGATTCATCCCGGGGATCACACAAACCAAGCACAGCCCAAGAGCAATGTTGTGTCTCTCTGGCCGTTTGACAAGCACCCCCTGAGAGCCAGCCCTGCGCTCCCCGGCAGCATCCCCGAGCCCCCTCCAGCATCCCCGAGCCCCCTCCAGCATCCCCGAGCCCCCTCCAGCCCCCGGCTCTGGCATTTCCTGGGGAGGAGCTGCCCTCTCGTGGTGGATTTTAAGAGTTAGTGTTAGAAAACAGGGGACTGACAAGATGCAGGACTTGAGTGCTGAAAACGTGCTTGTAAATAGGAGAGTAATATAGTAAATAAAAGGAGGCAAAGGCTGTCGCACTTCTGGTTGTCATGCAGCGTGTGGTCTCAGGAATCACCTGAGATTTCTCTGCCTTAGATTCTTCCTCTCTTTTCTTAGATTTTTCCTCCCTGATAAACAGGGATACCAGTTGCTACAGAGAGTCTCCTGGGAGCTGTGCAAGACAAAGCTCTGCTTTGTACAAAGTTTGCCATTCTTGCCGCTGTGCGGGTGCTGTGCACTGGGTAACGGGGGATACGCTGGCCCTGCCTGCCCATGGGCAAATGCTGCTGAAACAGGGCTTGTCATAGGATCACAGAATGGTTAGAGTTGGAAGGGACCTCAAAGATCATCCAGTTCCAACCCCCCTGCCCTGGGCAGGGACACCTCCCACCACCAAGTTCTTCCTCAGATCTAATCTAAGTCTCCCCTCTTCCAGTTTAAAACCATTCCCCCTCGTCCTATCACTCCCCTCCCTGACCAAGAGTCCCTCTCCAGCTCTCCTGGAGCTCCCTTCAGATCCTGGAAGGCTGCTCCAAGGTCTCCCCTGGAGCCTTCTCTTCTCCAGGCTGAACAGCCCCAGCTCTCTCAGCCTGTCTTCACAGCAGAGGGGCTCCAGCCCTCTGAGCATCTTGGTGGTCCTCTGATGGACCTGATCCAACAGGTCCATGTCCTTTCTCTGTTGAGGACTCCAGAGCTGGACACAGGACTCCAGGTGGGGTCTCACAAGCGCAGAGCAGAGGGGCAGAATCACCTCCCATGTCCTGTTGGTCACACTTCTTTTGATGCAGCCCAGGATGGGGTTGGCTTTCTGGGCTGCCAATGTGCAGAAACTGCTATCTAAACTGCTGATCTTCGTAGCTGGGACAGGTGGGTACGTGCTCTCTGCTGCCATCACCAAATACACAACTCTAGCTCCCTAACTGGCGCAACTTCATTCTGGATCACGATGTCATTTGTGTGAGTAATGCTCTGGAACTGCGTCTAACCCTTTGGGCTTCTGAGGTTCCAGGAGCAGCACGGGATGCTGTGAGCAGAGCCCACACCGCACAGCATCCCCACGGATTTTACTGTGCCCTTTGCTCTTGCCTGCTCTCTGCTGAAGCTTTTCTCTCCCTCTGCAGGGGAACCTGTGCAAATAGCCATGAGTCTGGACATTGCAAGTATTTCTAGTATATCTGAGAGCGACATGGTAAGTGCAAGAATTTTTATTTCATAAGAGATAAGAGTAGAATCTGCCTGAGAGACTTGTCATACATTCCTGCGTGTCAGATTTAAGCAGCTTTTCTTTCCTGTATCTGTTGACCCCTTTTCAGAGGTGTGATGAGAACAGGGCTTATTTGGGACTACAGACTATGTAGATACCTTAGAAAAAAATCCATCCTGTGTGGCATTTCTTCTCTCTTACCTTTCCTCTGTGTAGGAGCCATCTGTGTAGGGAAGGGATGGTCTCTGTTGGATGTTCTGGCGCTGACTGAAGACACAGACAAGGTTTCTTCTCAAGGAGGAGAAATGACGTTTTTAGCTGTGGCACCATCTGAGCCTCAATGGACTGATCATCCCAAGAAACAAAAATAAAAACAATTTTCAAATATATAGGGAACTTTCTCCCAGCACTGTTGAGTCTGGTTCCCTCCGCTTCTGAAAACAGCTGCATTTCAAACACTGGCTGCTGAAAATTCCTGTTTGGGGTTGACAAAAAACACGGGCAACTTGGGTAAATTCAGCAAGTAGTTTCAGTCCAAACAGTCCGAAGTTCAGTCAGGAACAATTTCCACACCTAATATCAGTATATCCAAGACCACCACTTGGATATTTTTCCTTTCCCTCATAATAATTAAACAAGTTCATTAAAAGAAAAAAATGTAACTTTGATAAAGCTGTTAATTTTGGGGAAGTGGCAGAACCAACAAAATCCATTATGCCCATACCTCTAACTCAATGAAAGGGTCTCATAAAATAGCTCTCATTCTGGAGTTGTTCTTCCTGATGGTCCATCTAAATTGCTCTGACCACGTGGAAAACACCCTAGAGGCTTGCTCCATACCTCGATAAAAGCTGGAAATAACCAGGATTTTTCATTTTTGTCTCTTTATAATTCACTGTATTGAAAGCCTAAACAGTGTATTACTTGACTCAGCTTTTCCTCTGTCCAGGCTGAGAGGAAAATGTTAAAAATTGCAAAAGCTAAATGCTGATACCCAATATTTACTCAGACCTTTTCTCTCAAAGTTTTACGAACTGTAGATCTAGTGAAGCAGAACTGCTTCATCCTCTGGAGACGGGCAGATTTTGAAAGGCTAAGCTCAAGTTAATCCTAGCATCCTTAGATTCAAAACTCATATTAAAGAAGATGCTGCAGGTTTCTTTTTCCATTTGCCGGGAGGTTTTTAAGACCTCGGTGAAGTAACAGGTTGGATTTGCTTACCTTTTCCTCTGAAGTGTTGATGTCTCTTTCATGATCACATTTATAGCATATGGGTGGTTTTTCGGCTGTAGGCAATGACTGATTTTTCATGTAAGCAACTTGCTGAGCGGCCTCACGTGTGCATTTCCCATCCATTTGCTTACCTGCCAAACTGACAGACAAACATTGATTATAATAATTACTCATTTAAAAAAACCCAAAACATTATTGTGAGCATAATCTTTAGTCCTTAAGCACTATTACACCTGAGAGTGTAATACTGTAAATAAAGCTGTGATGAAAATGGATCAGATTTACTGTGTGCATTTCAAGCTGAGTTTTTATGGCTTAAATGTGTGTCTTGCCTCTTGTCCCCCTCTGCTCTGCAGGACAGCTGTGCTGTTCTGGACACCCCTCCTCACGGGTTTCCCCTCTTTCCCAGGATTACACAGCTACCATATACCTGCGGCAGCGCTGGACAGACCCCCGCTTGGTCTTTCATGGCAACAAGAGCTTCACGTTGGATGCTCGCCTGGTGGAATTGCTCTGGGTACCAGACACGTACATTGTGGAGTCAAAAAGGTCCTTCCTGCATGACGTCACTGTGGGGAACCGCCTCATCAGACTCTTCTCTAACGGCACTATCTTGTATGCCTTAAGGTAGATCAGCCTTTGGCTTTGTTGATGGTGGTGGTTCAGAATAGATTTCCAGGATCGTGCTGCACAGCAGATACCAAGTATCACGGGTAATGAATTTGGGGTCAATAAGCAAACTGTGACCATTCTCTTCTGATCCATTGGACCTGTTGGAATGGGTCCAGCAGTGGGCCACCAAGATGATGAGAGGGCTGAAGCACCTCTGCTGTGAAGACAGGCTGAGAGAGCTGGGGCTGTTCAGCCTGGAGAAGAGAAGGCTCTGGGGAGACCTTGGAGCAGCCTTCCAGGGTCTGAAGGGAGCTCCAGGAGAGCTGGAGAGGGACTCTGGGTTGGGGGGGGGAGTGACAGGACAAGGGGTAATGGTTTTAAACTGGAAGAAGGGAGATTGAGATTAGATTTTAGGAAGAACTTCTTTGCTGTGAGGGTGGTGAGGCACTGGAAGAGGTTGCCCAGAGAAGCTGTGGCTGCCCCATCCCTGGAGAGGTTCAAGGCCAGGCTGGATGGGGCTTGGAGCAACCTGGTGTGGTGGGAGGTGTCCCTGCCCAAGGCAGGGGGTTGGAACTGGATGATCTTTGAGGTCCCTTCCAACTCTAACCATTCTATAATTGCCCGCTGTTCTGACCACCTGGAAATGCCAGTGAAGGATCAGGATTCGGCATCATGGTGTGCTGTGTCCTGAGCACAGTGCCTGCTCAGAAAGCTGAGTGAGTTCAGGTGTCACCCAAGACAAGTCAGATGGAGGCGGAGGAGGAAGGACTTGCTAACAGTAAAAGTTTAACAGTGGGAAACTGCTTGCCCAGTGCCACGTAGCCCTGACTTCTGCTTTTAGCAAAAAGCCTATTTGTACACGTGCGGCAGAAAAGTGCACCGTAACTGTGTCAGCAGTCCCTACAGTGGTCTCTCTTTCCAGCTCACAGCAACTGCCCCTCATTTACCTGAGCTGCAAAGCAAACCTGCTACAAACCCACTCAGGTACCCTCCACACCAGAGCGAGCCAGAGCGTGTGTGCAGGTGGCTCCTGTGCCTCAGCTCACAAGTGGTAACTTCCTAAGATGTGCAAACCGTAGTACTGGCAAACGTGTGATTTTATACTAAATCTCCCATCACAGCAAAGCAAAATTCCTCCTTTTAATCAGTATAGCTGCAGAGAGCGTATCTTCTTAGGAGGGTTCTCACTGATGTCTGTCCATTTCATAGGTCAAAATTGCCTAAATGACTGAGCAGAGTCGTTACAGTCTAGTTTGCTGGAAAAAACAGAGATATTTCATTACAAGCTTTTATTGCAACTTTTGAGTTCCTTCTCTTCCTACAGAATCACCACGACTGTCGCTTGTAACATGGACCTGTCAAAATACCCCATGGACACACAGACATGCAGACTGCAGTTAGAAAGCTGTAAGTACAGCACTTTAGAAAAAAATGACTTGACTTTAAATTTGTTTATTCCTGTGTAAGATGTGATTTGAATATTTGGATTCATCCCAGTGGCTTTCTGGAGCAGACTTTTATTCCTGCGAATACTGATGTCCCAAAGAAATGACTTTGCTCCATCGTTATTCAAATGCTTGTGTTGTGGTCCACCGTTTAGAGGATTCCTGTCGCACTGCAAGTTATATAAAAAGAGTGCTAGCTAATCATATTTTTATTAAAGTTCAGTTTTGCACAAAAAGGTTGAAGTAATAATGGCTGGTTTTCTAAATTTGGTCGCTTTTGCACAGCTTCTTTGAAACTAACTTGTGGGACGAGTGCATGGGAAGGTGAGTCCAGCAAGGAACAACTTGTGACATTTTTAGGTATCTGCCACCTGTGTCTGCACCTCCCAAACCTCCACTGTGACAGGACAGCATGAAGGGTGGTTCTCACTAGAACATGAACAGAACGTGCCTCTCAAGCCCAGGAACTGAAACTAAGGCCAAACCCAACAGTGTGATACTTGCTTCTCCATGAGGGCTGTCTCTTACAGTGATGATGGGACCCCCGTCCACAGGAGGAGTCTCAGCCTTGGAGGTCTCAAGAAAAGGAATAATCAATGAGTTCTACTCTCAGTTATGTGGAAAATCTAGCAGGGAAGGACTCCAGGAAAACTTAGGACACTACAGGGCTTTTACAGAGAGGAGCTCAGCAAGAGCAGTGATGCTGCTCTGTGTCTGTGGAGCTCCACAAGAAGCCAGAAGCCAAATCCCACTTCATGTCCCAGAAAGAAAAGTCTAAAATCTCAGTGCTGAAAAGACCAGGTTTTAACTTCAGGGGCTGCAGCACGAAGCACCTATGGAAGCATGTATTATTTCCACATTAAAATCATATTAGTTCACCGTGGTTAACTTTATTACAAAGAGTAGCTTCTGAAATAACAATGATTGGCCTCTTCTGCTAAAGCATAGCTTGGTCGGGCCTGTTTTAAAGGTGATTGGGTCCTACATCATGCTCAGTTGCTGTATAATTCCAATGAAATTACATGCACATTGCCCACTGGAGATTTCATTAGGATAAGTGCCCAGAAATAATGCTGTTTAAACACAGGCCAGATGAATTAACAACAATCTATCATTTATTATACAATTTTCCTGAGTAACCACAATTTATAAAACGGCTTAGAAACTTTGAAAAGTCACGTGCTGAGGACTCTACGCACGGATTCATACCCTGGACAACTAATTTAGGAGTTCATCACACTCAAGCTCTGGTAATTTGTGTCTAATAAGAAAACACAATTAGATAAAAATAGAGCTGCAACTGCATCTTACTCCTTCTACCAGGGCAAACAGGTTATTATCAGAATCAAAGCATCCCTACTCATTTTCTCAAAGAAGGGCACTTAATAAAAGAATCAAATTAGTGAGATTGATGGGCTTGTTTCCTAAATTAAGTGATTTTTTCTTCTAAAATGAATGGCAGGCTGGTGGCTTGATACAAGCTTTATCCCTCAGTCCAACCTGAGGTCATGTAATGCTGGCGTGTACATTCCTGGAGGCAATTACTCAGCTGGTTATATGGAGTCTACTGGTAACTGCTTGATCTTGTCTATCCCACTGTTTTGAGGCAGGAATTCAGTGCTACGTAAACGTTGGATGTATTTATTTGTCCTCAGTAACTTAAAGCCTTTGAGAAAAGGAGGAATGGTTTGTAGAAAAGCTGCTTTTATGAGCAAGTTTTCTTGGCAGTGCATATATAGTCAGAAGATCTTGGTTCACAACTGCATAGCAGTCTAAGCTTC
Organism: Pedionomus torquatus; assembly: GCA_013398155.1. Lineage (NCBI taxonomy): Eukaryota > Metazoa > Chordata > Aves > Charadriiformes > Pedionomidae > Pedionomus > Pedionomus torquatus. Next base: position 32,762 of record VZRU01001529.1, on the reverse strand, counting down.
AAGCTCTGGACCAACTGAAAACACCTTTTCTGGTATTTTTAAGCACTTGAATGGCCACTGCGATGTGCCTCTGCTACCTGTTAAGGGGCTCAGTGGGATCTGTATTCTCTTCTTTTAACCACTATGTTTCTCCTGTCCTCCTCTAATGACCAAGAGACTGTGTTTGAGGGTTGATGACTGCAATAGCTTTATCCTGTTGCGTGTAATCAAACTGTGGGTGACAGGAATATATTATCTCTTAAAACGTTAAAATACTTCCAAATAGAAGTGTCCCATGTAAACAACTGAAATAGGTTCTCGGCAGGCTCGCACGTTGTGCATCATTCACTGTGGTGCGTGTTCCTACCGAAATGGGAACCTGAAGACGGTCAGTACAGCAAGGCAAGAACAGCCAACTGCTACCCACAGTCTGACAGAGTTAAGAGGGTCTTTGTCCAGCCTGCAATGGCTTCCTTCTGCTTCTATCCCCATCCGGGAGGTGGGGCAGGACAACAGCTGGGTGTTTACTGGCTGAACCACAGAAATACAGGTGTTTATGTTCTCCATAGGGGGCTACGATGAAAACGATGTCATCTTCACGTGGCTGAGAGGAAACGACTCTGTCCACGGCATAGAAAAGCTGCGTCTCTCTCAGTACACGGTGGAACGTTACTATACCCTGGTCTCGAAATCGCAGCAGGAAACAGGTAAATCGGTGACACAGAAAAGCTCTCAATGATTTCCCCTCCCACCTCCCTCCCTTCTGTGGGCTGGTATCTTCCAACTTAAGCCTGAAGTTGCGAATTCTTTAGCAAACCTTAAGTTCTCAAAAAGAGGCAGACAGAATGAGGGTGAAATTCAATTGACTGCAATCAGGATATTCTGTAAGATGGAAATCTACAGAAAGGTGGAATTTTTAATAAGCCGTATTCACTTGATGGATTTTCAATTTACTTTTTTTTAAGTTCTCCACTTCTTTCCTTCCCCACACATATCTGACTAAACCCTCTCCCTTCCTCCTAGGCGTGCAGACTACAGATACCCTTGTAGAGTACCCTACAGAGACCCTTGTTTACAGTACCTGGGTTTAAAGTTAACTTTCAGAATATGCTTTTTGCTTGTAAATCACAATTCTACCATGTTAGGATGAAATAAGATCCCTGCGTACATCAGAATTTTATGTCTGTTTCATCATCAGTGTAAACATTCTTCTCTCCAGACACAGATGCTATGAAAGGGGGCAAAACTTCCTTAGAATGACTGGATTTTAAAAATAACAATGTTTTGTTGTTTCCTGTAGCATACACAGCCCACAGACAATGTGGGGTTTGTTTCTGCGATTCAAAGGGAACTGTTGTTTAAACAGCTGAAATACCTCCTGAAAATATTCCAAATCCAGCCCCCAAACCCTTATGTCACTATTGTAACAAATTGATTTTTTAAAATTGACTGAATTTTTTTTGAGCACAGAAAGAGACAGTTATCAAAGATCACCAATTACTAACGAATGCAGGGGTTGTAATTCCCTGTGACGATAAGATATTGGGATGGTTTTGGACATGAGCCCAAGCCTGCTGAAACTGAGAGAAAAATGTTTTGTTTATTTCTCAGCCATCAGATAAGACTGAACTTGGCAAATCCCCTTCAAAGAGCTTATTGGGAAAAATGAGCTGTGCTGAGTATGAGAGCAGATGAAAGCATCAGCCCTCCCTCCTCTGCTCTGAGTTAAGACACCGGTATAACGTATTTCCACTGGGAATTAAGTTGAGGAGCCCCTTTGCGAGCCACACATNTCCTCTCGCCTGGGGCCCGTGAGGTAAAGAAGAGCTCTGTGGGAAGTCAGGCAACAAGTAACACCCCTCCCAGCACCGCAGCACCACTGTGCTCTCCCAGTTGCAGTTCAAGGGTCCTTGGGAATTCTCACGTTCGCTGTGGTTTCTTCCTGTCCTGAGCAGGCAGTTACCCACGGCTGATACTGCAGTTTGAGCTGAGAAGAAACGTCCTTTACTTCATTTTGGAGACCTATGTGCCCTCCACTCTGCTTGTCATGCTGTCCTGGGTTTCTTTTTGGATCACGTTGGACTCAGTGCCTGCAAGAACCTGCATTGGTGAGTTCTTGCCAGAGGAATGGAGAAGACTTAAGCAGGGAGGGGAGCCTCTGAGGGCCGGGTAAGGGTTTTTGAACTCTCTGCTGAGCGATAACTTGAATGCTCCCATTCTGATTCTCCTTGTGGCAGGGCTGGCTTAGTGAAGTGTGCTGGGGCCAGCATGCTTACACCTGCAGCACGGTTGAGGGCCAAGGCTCCCGCTAGATTCACAGCAAAAGGCAGAGCATGCCTTCTTCGTGATGTGCTTTTGGTGTTGCTGGTGAGGTTGTTGTGAAAGTTTTTCCTGAGAGCAAGACAAATAGAAGAGCCAAGAGCTTCTTGGAGCCAAGCTGTCAAAGGCAGGGAGAGCCTGTGTGACGCTAGTAGCTGGTGCCACAACAGCATGTCAACTGATGGATGATGTGGTAAGAAGGGACATGCTCTATGTAGCTAGCAACAGAGTGACAGCACCTGCAGAAGGATAGGCCAGGCCTCTTCCAAAGCGTCCACTAGAGAAGGTCTTTCCTTTTCTGCTTTCCAAGGAGTCACAACGGTGCTTTCCATGACAACTCTGATGATCGGCTCACGAAGTTCGCTTTCAAAAACGAACTGTTTCATTAAGGCCATTGACGTTTACCTCGGCATCTGCTTCAGCTTCATTTTTGGGGCCCTTGTGGAATATGCAGTGGCTCACTACAGCTCATCACAAAAGTGTGCAGCCAAAGGACCTCAGGAGGTAAAGCCTCATCTCCTTTAATAAGCCTAGATATCTTGGATCGACAATAGTTAGTCCTCCACTAAGAAAGACAGTCTTTCTCTTATGGATACAGTAACAATTGCTTCTCCTAATTGTCATTAAATGTAAATTTTTGTGTGTAACAAATGGCTGGAGAGCAGCAGACCTCTGGGTCTCTGACACAGACATCCATATACCAGCCCAGGAGCAGCAGCCTTAGCTGAGAGTCATGTTAGAGTCACAGGAGCAAACTCAGGAAGGCATTTTGGCCCAGTGTGACAGTCGGATCTGTAGCCCAGAGCTGAGCTCACGTGAGAGCATGAAGCACCTCTGCTCCCTTCTAAATGTAGTCAACGAAGAGCCGGTATAACTCACCTTCTCGCTCTTCTATGGAGTAATTCTGAGTAGGACACTGATCTGGAGAGTAATTTCCTCTACCAGAGGAAAGCTGAGCCCTTCTTCCTCCCTTCCTAGAAGGCAGAAGCAAGCATCAGTCCTGCGATGTTCTGTGGGGGCTGCAAGGGAGGCTGAATTGTTCACAGAACTCTGCCTTAGTGGGAGAAATTAAATAGTTATGTATGGTCGTAGCCCAGTGGTCATCGAGGGCTCAAATCGAGTCAGAGGGAAAAGAGGTTTCCCATGTCGCTGCTGAGCTCCCCAGCCATTAAGTTACTGCGCAGACACAAAGAGACGGATGTCCTGTAGGAGATGGAAATTGGGTTGCTCAGAGTGAAACTCGCTCAAAGATCTCAAAATACCCCTAGAAGTACAGTGGTGGAAACACAGGCATCTCTGGGACTTCTAAAAATAGGCAGCTAAATTAGGCACTGCTAAAAATAGACAGCAGCTGAACGGCCTGTTGGACTGTTGAGCTTTGGATGAACACGTATGACACTGTGTTCTTTTATCTCTATCCTTACGGTGTTCTTACTGATTAAAGCACTTCTCTGCAGGAGAAGACAAATCCTAAGGCTAACTGTACACTTGTTTCCCAGGGGCCCACAAAAGAACTTACAAAAGAAATGGAAGAAGTCAACATCACCAACATCCTCAACAGCTCCATCACCAGCTATAAGCGAAAGATCAGTTTCACAAGCATTGAGATTTCCAGTGATAATGTTAACTGCAGTGGCTTGACCATGAAAACTCATGAGAAAATCAAATGTGTCTTGAGAAACAAAATGCACAGGATTATCGGCTGTTTCACCATTCAGAACCCCAGCAATGTAGACCACTACTCCAAACTGCTTTTTCCTTTGTTTTTCATGCTGGTCAACGTGTTCTATTGGGCTTATTATTTATATTTTTAGTAGTAACGAGTCCCTTCATTCTCCTACTTCAGCAGGAGAGAACCTTGCCGATGGGCATCAAGGTATCTAACCGCAGTGAATCCAACGTGGATAAAACGCTCTGTTGTGTCCCCTGAGGTAGAGAGCAGAAGAGTGGTGAGGTACACAAGATGCAAAACCTTCCTGGTGCTTCAGCACAAGCGACATTGACTCTGGGCAACTGCTTGTTCAGCTGAGTGGCTGTGCTGGGCTCCTGTGTGCATACCTGCTTTTCATCCCAGCATCCAGCCTCCCTCCTGGCCGGAGATGGGGCTGCAGGACTGCACGTGGCAGCCACAGAGCACTACAGGTGGCAAAATTATCCGGGTAGCCTGGAGCAGACTGGAATCTTCTAGTTTAGATCTCCAAGAGGCTGTAGGATTGTTGCTGTTATTCTTTGTTTGTCAGAGACAGCGGTACCGGGGGGGCTGTGATTGCTGTCTCAATGGCCCCTCTGTTGAAGGCAGAGCGCCCAATGGCGGCAGCGTGCCACGCGCGGAGGGGAACGCATCCCAGGAATGGTGCTCCCTGGTGCCAGGGGTGATGCGGTGCCAGGCCAGTGATCTCGGGGCTGCTGGCATCAGCGCAGTGCTGCGCCTCACTGCTTTCCAGAGCTGTCAGACCCACCCAGGCAGCGCTCACTGGCTGAAGTTACCCATCCCCGAGACAAGCAGGGAGCTTTTCATTTGTAGAGCTGTGTGTTTTTCAGAGATTTGGGAACAGGAAATAAAACAACAAAATTGTTTTCTAACCCATCTCTTAGACTCTTCCTGTTGTGCTGCAGTGGAACAGATCCTACCACCTTACACGTCTCCCTCACAAACTATCTTTCACCCTGGAGAGTGCCTCCTCCAGCTTTCGCTGCTCTAAGCAGCTTTTGTTTCTTGCCAGCCAGAGGCAAGAGTGGCCAATTTGTCATCCCCCCTTTTGTGTGGCTGTGCAGCTGTGGCCAGTCGGCAGTGCTGCTGGGTGAAAAACCACGCGTGGGCTGAAGTATGATGGTCTAAATCAGCCTCTTAGGCTGAAACAGTATTACATTTCTGTACAAATTCAGATTCCAAGTGGGCTCTGGAAAGTGCTGGTCAGCTTTGTTTATCCTCCATCAGCAGGGCCGAGACCTTTGTTTTAGAAAGAAACTAAATATGTGGCATACACGCTTAAGTTTGAGAACCAAATGCCATTTGGTACTGTGTACCTTAAGGCTATTACAGGTCTTTATTTTCTGATTTTTAAAATTAATGTTGCATGGCAGGTTCCCCCCCTCTTTTTGCTTACAAGGCAGCGTTTGCTCAGCGTTAAGTGTCTCTTAATGGGGGTTCCTATAGAAGGTGGGAGAAGCATGCGAAACTATAGATTTTTATTTTTTTTTTACTTTAATAACTTTTTATCGAACCACTTTACCGCACTATATTGTGATGGATCTAAACCACATATTCATAAATCACACAGCTTTTACAAAGAGCAGCACAAGAAGACAAAGGGGAACAGCCTGACAATGGCAAGCAAATAAACACAAACTCCAATAATGAAATGTTGGCTTGTATATACTGGCATTTAAAGTCTGTTCCATAAAATGTAATAAAGTGAATGTTTGCGATATGAACACAACCCCCTGGAGAGATCCTCTATTAAAAAAATTATTGCCTTCTTTCTGTGTCATTTCTTTCCTTAAAACCCAACTAAAATGCTGCAATGTGTTCTACACCAGCCACCAAATATTAATGTTAACAAAAGGAATTTCTTTGTGTGTTATAGCAGGCTCTTGCTCTCAAGCCTTGCTTTCATTAGTTGCTGCTTTCATTACAACTTTGCTGCTCTGAAGTTGCTCAGGACTTGTTCTGAGTTATACCTCTGTGCCGTGAGATGGTTTTTATCGACCCAGCCTAAGAAACAGCATGTTGTTCTGAAAAGCATCAGCTCTGTCTATTCTCATTTATTGCTGATTTTGGTAACTTCAAGAAGGAAGGGAGGGACAGAAGACAGCAGGGGAAGGAGAAGGTTTTTTTCAGATACCTTTAGAGAATATTCTTAAGGAGCTGTTGGCTTGGCCAAGGGAAACATCTTACTTCAGAAACTCTTACAATCTAGGAAATGCGGACTCCTGCTTTATTTGCTCCTACACATAATTTTCTCTCTCACCGATGGACTTCAGCACTTAATTACATGGGATATTATGCTGCTGTAGCACAAGGTGTTAACTGTGGTCTCTGTGGGGGGCAGACAGCGTGGTCCTAAGGCTGTTTCAGTGGTCAAAGTGATGTTCAGTGAGGACCAGATATAGAAAGTAAGGGACAAAGTAAGCAAGCCACCTGGGCTCTGTCCTACCATAGTTACAGCAGGCATGTCAGAAGGGCCAAAATTAATTTTTACTAATACATCTCCCAGTGAAGCTGGTCAGCTTAGCTGCACCGGTGTCCTGCAGCAGGCCAGTGTTACTACTGGTGGTGCTGTTGTCCCACATGTGACACTGGGCAGAAGGCTGTGACACACCATACGTTCTTCAGAGCGGTCAGGATGGTGCACTGCTCAATGCCAAGACCTTCCCGTCTCAGATGTTGCCCAACACAAGCTAGAAGCACCACTGAATGCAAGGTGAGACTTTTGTATCCTGACAGGTACGGCGTGTAGCGCATCTTTTGCGCCACTGGTGTGCACAGATAAACCCCAATTACAGACACTGAATGAAAATCAGCCTTTCCCACAAAGGTGTGTAACACGTTGGCTGCAGGTGAGAAGCTACAGGTGAGAAGCTACAGGTAAGCACTGCCCATAGCTCCCTTTTTCTCCACAGAAAACCGGAGCAGGGCAAGTAGTAGCCCAGTCTCTGAAAAAGCCTCTAGGCTGATGGCTGTTTCAGCTCCCACTGACCATGCCTGCCCTGTAGCTCTGAGGGGACCTGGCCCCACAAATCTGGATGAGCCACAGGACAGAGTTACCCCTAACGTTTCCTGCTCCACCACGGTGCCAGTTTGTGCTCTGAGCAGAACGTGAATGTGTGGAGGGAAACACTGACTTGCCCTTTGAGTTAATTCTGCTTTGCAGTGATGTTCTGGTCTGCTATAACCTTTCCTTACACATATTATTAAAGCTGCGGCTTCTGCCATCTTTGTCTCTCTTTAAGAACACTTAATTTAAGACTTTGCGGACAAATGCTTGGGAATGTGTGTGAGCACAGAAAAGCACAAGAGATAGTGAGCAGCAGTCAGGCAACGCAGGTAACTCGAGGAGCTCTCAAGAGATGCAAATGCTTGGATCTGGTGCAACCCAGAGGAACATAAAGCCTCATAATGCGCCACCCTAGCAGCTGGCACAGGGACCAAGTCCAGCCACAGCAGCAAAAAAAAAACCATCTAGGGGATCAGGTTATCTGGTTTAAAACATGATGGAGCTGCACTATAGAGGAGAGATAACGTATGCAAACACATAAGACATATACGTCTAAGAGTGTAGCAGTGAGTGACAGAGAAATACCACCTTTTAATACATCACAACACCCCCCTGCTTCCTTCTATGCCCCCCACCTTGTTTTCCCCCTAACTCTCCTTGTGCCTGCTTCACCCCAGCACAAGCAGGAGCTGGTTCTGCTGCAGCAGCCACCAGGCTGAGCTCAGAGAGCGTTATTTTTTATTTTCAGGAGGATGAAAGGTTCAGCTCAGGAATCCTACTGTTTTGGAGCATGTGGATCACATTATGATTTCCAAGAGGTATTTGTATATGCAAACACTACCATCTGCTGTAAGGAATACTTTGCATTTTTAAAAGGTTAATCCCATTTCAAACCTACTGATTGAATCGGTAGTAGAAACCACTTGTTTGCTTACTGTATTTAGTGTCACAACATGCAGCCATCCAGCCATGTGTTTACAAGGAGCCTCTTTAGTGCTAGTAATTGGCAAAAGTGTTCTCCAAATTCTCACTAAAATAACTTTTCTATTCATTAATGAATAAAAGCTGTTTTAAATTACAGCCTGTTTGTTACACTTGGGATCAGACAATGGGCTTCTTGTTAACCTGAGGTGAGTGTGAAATCTGTAATGAATAAGTTGATGCATTTTTCTTTCTTTCTCCTTCCCCTTTTGAGATTTGTGTCTCAAACAGACTGCAATTTCCCCCTCAAAGTTCCTGTGGTATGAAACTATCTTTAATGGTATCTTTCTCACTTAGCAGTTCACGGGGAGGATTCAATATTGAACTGCAAACTGCTGTGGTTTGGAACAAAAATCTGTCACGTCTTCTTTTCATCATCAGATTAGTGCAGGTACTTATGCCCACAAGCAAGAAATCCATGTTTTGGGAAACTAACATTTGGGTGATGGTCCCTGCTAGTAAGCTACACAGCGTTATGGATTGTGAACTGAGAAGCGGAAGGAAATTTAATTCCAGATATGGAGTGGTCTTTTTCTGCTTCAAAAAGAAAGGCTTATGCGTAACGTGAGCCTACTCTACAGGGAGATCTGCTCCTAAGCATAGGGGAGTGTGTGCTGGCTCCATTTTGAAACTGTCCTGGTTTTCTGGGAGGGACAGGGTTAATTCTCCCCTGGCTCCAGCAGGGCCCAGGTATTCCACCCCACTGAGCCATGCCCAGGGGTCCCTGGGAGCTGCCGGGAAGGGTGCGGGGCTGCGGTCGGACGGGCGGCAGTCGGTATCGTACTGGCGTTTGTATCCGTCTGCATCCCTGCTCCTGTTACTGTTTTTCCCTGTTCTACCTTGTTGTCCCGTTAAACAGTTCTTGTCCCAACCCACGAGTGCTGCCTTTTCCTTCCAACTGCTCTAACGCCGCCACAAGGCGTTAGCCAACTGGGCTGCCGCGTGGTTCTTCATTGCTGTCTGAGGCTAAATCACGAAAGAAACATAAGAGATGTTCAGATTCAGGGTGTACCTGCACAATGAGGTCCTGACTCCTGCCTTTTACAGGGAGAAGGCTTCAGCTGGGACCCCTGGGCAGCTCTATCTGCTTCACATTGGACTGTCCAGAGCCACCACCTGAGAACTTGCCCCTCTGGAAGTCACCTGGTTTTGGTTTTTTTCCATTATGTAGTAGAGGTTTTCTTTTCAGTCACACTGCAGAGTCCCTTCGTTTATCCTCTGCCAGGGGAGACTTGGATGGAAATGACCTGTATTTGTTTCGATTTTTTTTTTTAGTTCCACTGAACTACAAAAAATGTAGATTTGTATTAATTTGGTACTGTTATGTTTTTATTGGATTAAGACCCCCAGAAAACAAATCCTTAAACTTCAGAGAACATGGAACTAAAGCTCCACAGGTAGGGTCAGACCGTGCAGATGCCTCTCATCACTGCTGTAAGACCAAGTCCTCCCACCAGTGCAGAATTTTAAGTTTATCAGACATATGCCTACCTGCAGTGCCTTGGTTTTAAATATAGAAATAATTTTCCTCCCTCCAAAGGAAACAGTAAGTTTGGGCTTTATAGTATCACTTCAGGCTTACCCCAGACAAAACCTGCCACGCTCTTTCCCTGCAGTCCACACCCCCCCTGCTCTAAAGCACAAACCGCAGCGGGTTCACCTTTGCAGCGTGCTGTGGGACAGGAGAGCAGCAAGGCAGCAGTATCCTTTTCACTCCACTGACAATAATAAGAGCAATCCACTCTGGCAGCATCAATGCATAGCATTTGACTGGTATTTCCCGTATTAAAAAGCCTCTTTAGTGCAGATTTAGATTCACGTCAGCTGTCATGAACTCTACTGACAAATATAAGACTAGACCAGCTCTTCAACACAGCTTATGCTTTCAGACAAATGGGTCAGCATTTAATGCAAAACCGTGATGACTTTCAGTGCATGCGAGACGTTTGTGTTTGGTATCGCTAGCCACACTACGGCTGGGACAGACTGAGACTTCAGAGAGTGTTTCATCAGCCTGGAGAGAAGAGCAAATCTGTTGCACGCCCCACTGGACGGGGACAAAGCCCCGCGCCCTGCCAACTCCAGCAGGAAGCTGGCGCAGCTAAAAGCGCTGGGTGCAATCCTGAGCCCATTTGAGGTAATGGGAGTCTGGCTATTGATTTAAACCAACTCAGGCCTTTACTTAACTCATGCCCGCACAGTTTTCATTCATGTTCCTTCACTTAATGCTGTTTCCAGCTTCCGTGCCTTTTACTAGAAGCAAACATGCAAAGCGAAGAGCTGTCACAGATGAACTACCCATGTTACTGCCACCCCGAGAAACAGCAGGGCGGTGAAGGGGCCAGGACCAGTGCTTGGCTTCTGGAAACTGACAAATCCAACCAAGAGTCCTGCCCCATCCTGCCCCCAAGAGCCCTCATTAATGAAAGGTAGGAGTAGCAAATACCCCTAGACAAGCCTCCTCTCTTCTCAGAGGTGCAACCTGGTCTCCAGCATTTGTCATACAGATTCACTGTTAATTTTTTTGCTTGTTTTTTAACCTCCAAGTATTTAGATGAATGATCTTGTCTGGAGATTACTCCTCTGACCAGAGGTGTGAGCTCGAAAGCCCAGGAATGCCAGTCTGCAGGATCCTTTGATGCAGTCCTGTTTGCAGACAACACAGGGAACCTGGAGAACAGCAGGAACTCTGGCAGCAAGAGGCACTGCCTGTGCCCTCAGCCCTTCTCTCAGTGGCAAGCGCTGCCCCTCTGAGCTTGTTGCAAGCACTGCTTTCTCTCCTTACTCGCTCTGAACCTTCCTCTTGCCCTCTCACAGCTCCCATCTGCTACTGCTGCATAACTCACAGGTGTCCAACTAGCCCAGAGGAAAGCCAGCAAAGCTCCCCCCGACACACACAACCTGCATCTCTTTTTCAAGCTCTCTGGTCACAGATAAAATATAAATGTCTGTCAAAAGTGTTAAATTCTGCAGCAATTCCAACTGAAGCACAGTGGTGGGAGGCAGATTCCTGCTCTTTTCTCTAGCGTCTTTGTTGGGTCGTTCCCAGCTGACCACCACTGTCCAGGCAACAGGCCTTCTGCAAGACCTACTGGAAGCTGTATGGCCAGAGCTCAGGGACTCAGCCTGTGCCTGTTGCAGATTTTATTTTCATTTTGTTACAAGGGTCAGAGCTGATTGTGTCTTTGAAGGGGATACGGGAAGGAGGGCCGGAGTCAGGTTTATGGTTTAGCCCGAGGAAAGGGAGGCTTCAGCCCAGCTGGCTGCTCCAGGAGGTCCTGTTCTGCCTTTCCAGTCTTTTGCAGGATGACAGGAGCCCTACCAACACCATGCAGGCTGAGGGCCTCGCCAACAGCAGCCCTTAGCTCCATGCGCTCTACCAAGAGCAAGCGAACCATTTCAGAATCTCCCAATTACACCACTGCTCTGGCACAACCCAAGAGAGACTTGCACCTTAAAAAAACTCACCCGGCCTTGGAAGTTTCAGTGGGGGTACCAGTACCTCCTCCTTAGTCCTTCTCCCGCACACATCTCGGAGCAAGGCTGGTCTGGGTGGAGAGGCTAGCACAGGGGGTGAATCCTGTCTCCTTTGAGATAAAAGTTTTTTATGCAAGATCCACATGCAGTACAGAGAAGCTGCTGCAAGAGGCAAGAATTTTGCTTGATATCAGAAATTGCTTTCTCATGGTTTCTCTAGAGAAGGATCATTACGGTCTATCTGTGCATTTGCTGTAATGGAAAACACCCCTTTATTCAGTGTGAGAGAAAGCAGGTGAAGCTGAAGGCAAATCCTCCATGTTTCCTCTCTGTGCCTGATTTCCTGGCTGCTTTTAGGGACAGGTAGTTTTTGCTAATGAGACTTTCCACTATAAAATTTCCATTGCTTTGAAAAATATTAACTTTGCTGGGTAGATCAAACAGGCCCCGCAGTTATAGTTAGAATATCCTAAAGATTTAGTTCCCAGTAATAACAGGGCTAAACCACAGCACTGCCAGAGGCAAAAACTATATTATTTGAAATGAAACTTCTCATAAATATCCAGCTATGAAGTCATTTTATATCAGCTGCTCTTATATAAACTGGACAAGGCAAACTGTCCTATCCATCAACATTAAGGCTGCCAGAAAAAATGACTCTATATTCATTGTCTGCAAGTTTTGAGATTTCCCTCTGTCAGGCTTTCTCAGGAACACTGTGTTTCACTGTTTTTAAGAACTTCGCTGGCACAGGTAGCTGATAGCACCTCCAGTGTCATCATCTTTGGGCTTAGATCTACTTGTCAGGCTCCACTCACTGTCTCTGTCAAGGGAAGAGGATGGATAGATACACACAAATGCACCTGGTTTTCAGCAGCCACTGGCCAGAGCTAACAATAACTGAAAAGTAATGTTAGGCTGAAAAGACCTCAAAACAGCAGCAGAACCATGTTGGGTTTGAGTTTTTTCCTTCCAGCTCCTCTCCAAATGCTTAGAGCATGTTTGCGACAGGTCCACAACAAGGACCAGGCCAGTCTTCAAAACACTGCTGAAAGTTGCACCCAGGAGGAGCTGAAAGGGGAACACAGGGACATTGCTAACCACTTTCACACTCATATCACCCATCCCTTGGGGACATATCTATGTCAGTACCGCCCAACCGCCCACAACCCTGGGACAGGACAGAGACATCAGGGCTAGGCCCCGAGGCCTCGCTAACCCTTTCTGCTCGCCGTCACCAGGCCCCCCAGCCCACTGCCCCATTTCTGTCCTTCTGCTCGTAGCTGGCAGCATGTGCAAGACCAGATTTATTGCACTTTTCATTTTTTGTCTGTTTTTATGTGGCAAGGTTTCATAGGTTTTCCTCAAGCTCCCATTGAAGCTCCGCTGGATCCAACAGCGCTACTGTGTCACTGCTGATGTAGACAGTAACTGCCTTTGACACACAAATTGTTTCACTCTGCATTAAACTGCAGCATCTGCTGCCGTAAAACACAACACCTAAAAATCCCGTGGTCTGCGCAGGACACAAGTATGCTTGTCCGTTAGCTCTCTTTAAAATTAAGGCAGAAGGTGGGCAAACCGTCATGCCCCCCTCCCTCAAGGGGAAGGAGAATGGCGATGCCTATCACTTTTATATTGCACTTGTGATTAAATTGTATAGAGAAAGGTTAAGATGAGCAACTAAGACTTGCTGGGCTGAAAAGATGGGTAGGACACATAAGAGAAATGCCCCTGTGATACTTTGTGTGCAAGACTGTAAGTCTCATCTCTCATCCTTTGGAAAAATGCTTAATTACCTACTGCTGACTCTCTAAATGTTTCCAGTGTCACCTTCCTGCTAGGGGACAAGAGGCTCAGGTGTTTCTGGGTAAAACTACAAAGCTTTCAGAAATTTGCTCTGCTTAAAGGATAGCAGAGACATGACGCAGGCTTGAAAAGGAGCTTTGTGAAGACATTGGAAGGAGCTTGTGATAAGGGATTTCCAGACTTGCTTGTGTGAAATGGTAAGCCTATACTAAAAATCAAACCGAGGCACTGGTGCTTGGAAAGTGCTAGCAGGCCCTTCCTTTGTCTTTGCAGGTTCAAATTTGAATGTCTTCATTCACCAACAGTGATGATGCAGAAGTGCGAAACAGAAGAAATCTGTGGTCATCCACTGCTGGACATTGGTTCAAGGTGAGTCACCAGAAGCCTAACCAAAGCCTTTCATGGAAACAGTCAACTTTCAGGTAGGAGACAAACATTAAGTTTTTTTTTTTTTAACTAAAAAACAGAAAAGAAAATAAAAAGGCAAATATATAATGGTCCTCCATTCTAACTTCACATAGAGTATAATTAAAAAATATATGTTATTAAAATATGCAAAATTTATAATTTCATTACATAATTTCGCAGCCTTATAGTCTAATAGCCCCACTGTATTTTGTGTATTAGTGAACAATTGCTTTCTTAAAGCTCACAGCAGAATCATTTACTTGATGCTGGAGAATAAGTTAATTACGGAACCCCTGCCTTTGATTAATGGATTTAATAATCATCTTACAGTAGAATTAACTTATACTGCATGTGCTTACAGCACTAATGATGCGATGCATGAAAGCAGTGTGTCAGCAAATAGGACTGGCACCAAAAAAGGCAGTGCTTGGAGATTGCAGGACCACCTGTGCCTGGATCACTGCGGGTCAGCAGCCCCGTTTGGAACCCACAAATGGCATCTGACTGTTTCACCTCAGATGTCATTAATCCCCACCATTTGCCACTTAGTTCTACATATCCAAATATTGTTTCAGGTGAGCTGAGCAACTCAACTGAAGGTCCATTCTGGATACTGGCGGGGGCAGGGAATTATCCTAGGAGATCGGTATAGTATCATCTAATGCACATACCCAACAGGCACAGCCACCTGCAGTCTGCTGTTACCCAGTGTAACAGACTAAAAATTCATTTTCTTTAACGCTTCTTTTGTGTACATAGTACAAATATAAAGTTTCTTGGATGGAAACAGGTTGAGCTAACCAAGATTTACTCTCATTAAGTACCTATTCCTAAGATTCCTCTAACACAAACAAAGGCAAAGTACTGTAGTTTCCAGATTTGACCTCACCTGTTCAAGAAGAGGAAACTTTGCAGGACAGAAGGCACACTTAAAAACTTTATGGGCTTTGCCATTATTCCTTACAGGGCTCCAGTACATTTCTGTGTACTAACCAGATCTGCTAGTCTGGCAGGAGCCAGATTCAGAACCCCCTACTTAAGTAAAACTCACACAAATAAAAACAGAATAAAGACTTGAAGGACATTTTTTCTGAAAGAGCAGCACCTCAGGAATCACTGGCAATAGGACTTCAAATTGCATCAGCCACGTACCTAAACTATTACCATGCAAAGTAGAACAATGCAATACAGGTCAGTAGCTTAACATAGCACCAGGCCCCAAGAAGGCGGCAGGAAATGAACAGAAATACAATTTCCTTAACAATTTACTTACAGGAATTATTCTGCAAGATGTTGCCCATGTCCTGGTGGAAGATGAAGTCTGAGGGTACATGAAGCACTGGGCCATTTTGCCATGTCCTTTCTTTGCCCATCATCCAACTCAGGTGCTGCCCCTTCCATGAGATGCTGGCAGAATTCCATGTGTTTGATCACACCATATGGAAATACCTAAGAAAACACAGGGAATTGCTATATGGCTAGCACTATCCTGCTGAGACCAAGGGGACTCTAACACTGCTCAACCTGCCTGTTAAAGAAATTATTCACCAAGACATTATTTCATAGTTGATGGTAGAAAGCTCCCCTCAAGCACTGCAGCTGGGCACCCCTCCCCTCGTCAGAGGCCTTGGGGAAGCCTAGCCTCCCCAGCCTGTCAGCTCTCCAGGCAGCATTTGGGGGATGGTGTCTGAAAAACAGACAGTGTACTTTGGTGCCTGTCTTGGAGCTCCATCAATTACATTAACCCACTGCTGCTTGTGTTCTGGGAGGTATTTAGGGTTAGGACAATTGAAGGTTTGTGATGAAAAATCAACATTTTTTTCCTCCCAACCCACCAAAGCAAGCTTCAGGGATTAGAGACATACTGAAATAATGCGTATTTTATGACTGAACCAGATGGGACTATGCCTTTAGATGTGCTGCTTCAAGTCCATCTGTATGTCCCACTCTCCTTCCTCACTTAGACCCTGCCACACATCCATCCAGCATTGAGTCACAACAACACTCTTGGCCTGTCATAGCTGGTTTGCTAAAGAAAGCCATTTTAGAGAGCTATCAGGCCACATCGCCATCTCATGCCATGGTGCTTTAACCTCTCCCTGTCCCGATCTGTTCCAGGTGAGCCCAGCAATCAGTGGCCAAATAACCTTCAGCTGGAGATCACCTGCCAAGGGGTGGCTGGTCAAACAAGACCACAGGCATACCCAGCTCTGAATTTAGAGGCTGAACTCTCTAGGAAGACAGATTACAGCAGTCAGACAAATGTCTAAAGTGCCTTCTTGGATTGCCAGGGCACAGGAAATACTTGTATTTCATAGCCCTCAAATCACACCTTTCCTGGAAGATGACAGGCAAAGTTCAACCTTAACAGGGGCAGCAGCTCTTCCCTGCTGTGGCTCCACTTTACATACATGGTTTCACTACTAAAATATATATTTTTACTTTATATGACCCTAGCAAATCATTATCCTCTAGATACACATCTCTTACAGCTGTAGGCACAAATAATAAAAGAGACAGTGATGAGTCAACCCTATAATGCAAAACTAAATGTCCAATTAGAATTTGATGAGGAAGTGTGAAATAAAACACGTTAAACAGAAAAAGATGGTGGGACAAGAAATCAATTTCCCATTAAGTTTAATAGTTACTTTTTTTCCTGACTCTCAGTGTTAAAAGCATCAATCACACATATAATTTACTCCTTCATAGTCTGATTCTGTGTTCAAAGCAAAAACACGCAGAATATGAATTAGCCCAGCCATGACACGGAAATAGGCAGTGCCCTGTAGGTCTCTCCAGGCTGGCTTTAAGAAGTGCTCCCCCAGTGCAAGCCGGGGAAAAATTGCATTATGTGCAGTTTGGGAGAAGGAGGTGATTTTGAAGCTTCCTGCTACTTCAAAGCGAGAAGTAACCTCAATCAGTGCAGAAGGTATGAAGCTGAACTTGGGAAATGCCATGGTTGGGATGGAAAGCAAACATACATCCCCAAAAGATTTGCCTTTGTGGATGTGACCAGAGGATGTGAGACTGGTACAGCAAAATGCATCTTTCACTGAGCTTATGGAAGCAGCACTGTGAATATAAAAAGAGTAGAAAAAGCTGATTGTGGATGATTTCAGGACAGGTAGGCACAAGCACGATTTCTCTTTCACTTCATCTTGTTAACAGCATCTTAGTCTTATATGTATATCTTGAAAATGCAAAGCACGTAGTTATTTTAAGCTAAGAAACGCATAAAGATGTTCTATTTGCAGGGAGTGGTGATCCTTGACTCAAGCCACTGAGTCATTGCAGGGTCTGTACGTCCATTATGCCCCTCTTCTACCTCCAACAGACAGTAAGATGCATCTCTGCTAAGCTACATGTGGTTTGAGCAGTGGTAACAGCAGCCCATGTTCTAGAGACGAGAAATCTCAGCACTGCAAGGGAGGGGAGTTTTCTGGAATGAGGTAGGATGATAGGGAGTGTGCCTAAATCTTGAGATGTACAAAGGAAAGTGCAACACCTGGCAAGAAATGACCCTGCAAACCAATCTTCCTGAACTGACAGAAATTTACACACAGAAAAAGTGGGAAAAGAAATCAGAGTTACCTCTCTCATGCTCCTTTGTAACTCACAGTTTAAGTATATCTTAAGAAATAATGACAGGCAAGTCATTAAGTCATCAATGGATGAGTGATGCATCTAGTACTTCTGAAAAACCTGCCTTTGGTGTGTTCAGAGATGCTGTGGGGGCTTGCTCATGTTTGTGTTCTAAACCTTTTGCACTTTGTTCTTAGAACTAACTGTGGACCACATTATTTTGGGTTGCAAACCACAGACACCCATAAACACGGGAAAGAAGCTAAATGTAGAGAGAAAAATGAGTTCTTTAATGGGTCTAGGCACGTCTCTTCTTAAATCCAAGAGTTTAAAGTCAATTCCAGATTTCTTTGATTGTCCTTTGCTTGCAAAGAGCCTGTAAATAAACTGTTAATTCAGAACCTCTTACCTGTGATCATTAACGGATGAGATTTGGTGTTAAACCTTGCTCCAGTCTCTAGAGCTCAGCTCATGGGTACTGGTATCCTGGGTGCTACCTTGTACCCATGTTTATCTTTTTGTGATCNGGGGGGGGGAGCTCATAGCAGTTCCTTTACTAATTTTACATTAATTTAACCCTATTCCCCTTTCTACAATAGCTGCAATATAATGTCATTTCATCAGAGCAATGCTTTGCAAATTTGGCTGAAGGAGACACTGAGCAAATGGCTTATCAGGGAGCTTCAACTCAGCTGTCAGAAGGGGCAGTTTGGTTTCTGTGCAAAGCAATGCTTGCATTCCAAGCTGCATTACAGAAAAGCCAGTGGGTTTGTATGCATTTTTATTATCATTTCCAGATTAGGAATTCGATGCTAATTTCTTCTTAAAGCCTGAGTTTGCAGTAGAATTTATATTCTAAAACAAAAAAGGATTGTGATGTTTTTCTCTCACTAGGTCATTCTTTTCTTTTTTTCTTCTTCTTTTTTTTTCATTTTTTTTCCTCTCCTCTGTTGGCTTTTCTCCAAGGACCTTTTCTGCTTGTTCGTTACATTCTCAAGATGAAGCACCCGATGGTTACAGCAGTGCTGGTAGTACTGGTGCAGGTTTCTGAGAGTTTCCCTGCCTTGTACCATCGAAGTTGGTGGAGACTGCTACGGGAAGGAGAGAGTTGTGGAAAGTGCGATTTGGCACTTTGCTCCAAGCCTAAAGACTGTCCAGCTGGGACTGTATTGGACCGTTGTGGCTGCTGTCCTGAATGTGGAAATGCTGAAGGTCAGATCTGCGACTTGGACCAGGGAAATCATTTTTACGGGCAATGTGGGAACAACCTAGAGTGCAGGTTGGATGCTGATGAAGCAAGGTTTGGGGAAGTCCCCGAGCCCCAGTGCGTGTGCAAGTCTCAAGAGAGTATCTGTGGATCTGAAGGGAAAACCTATGAGAACATCTGTCAGTTCAACAAGGCTTATGCTATGAAAAGAAATATCAGCATGAAGCATAAAGGACCGTGTGAATCAGGTAATATGTACAGAGGACTTGCAAACAGAAAAAATGATCTAATTCTTATTTTCAGGTTTGTTACTAGACACTGTAGTCTATTAAACTAATATTGCATTTTTGTTCTAATTATCATTGTTTTGTTATAATACTACTTTGTGTGAAATGTAGTTCAGCAGCTGGTACTTAATCTTGTATGTTATAAGCCTCTGTATTAGACTAGTGGCTTTAAATCACATGGTGACTAATAAGCCATAGATCTACAGTCCAGTTCTGCTCTGAATGAGCAGAGTACGAGATATATTCTACAAAAATTAGATGTGTAGTGGGGAGTAGGTAAACACATAGGATAGTCTGGGAGGACTGGACAATTATTATTACATGAGGATTGACTGGATATTAAAGAGGTCATAGCAAGGCAGATCTCATTCATATATATACACACATGTATACATGTACACATAATTGTATATATGTATATGTATGTGCATGCACATGTGGATCCAACTGCATGTATATATGGTCATCAGTGAAGTAGAGGCAATAGAATAACATAGGGCTTAATTAACAGGTCTGTTCTTGTCACAAAAAAAGTCCAAAATAATCTGGTTTTGTAATTGTCATAAAATCTGGCTAACCCATTAAATAGAAATCCAACTACTGGAACAAAATCGAGCTGAAATGGTTTCCCTACACTTACAGTGCATGAACAGTCCTCTGTGATGGTTGTTAGTGAAAGGGCTCTTAGCCAGGTCGTGCAGGGGAATCCTGCCGCCTGCTCATACACTGTTCTCATTCTTCACATTATTACAAGTCTTTATTCCTGGGCACCTTTCACCTAAGTCACATGAATATAAAATGAAAAGGAAAAAGTGAACAGGCTTTTGTTTTCTGAATGAGAATTTTAACTTTCTTCTTAAGTTAATTAAATATTTTCTCAAATGAAGTAAATAGGAGATGTCTTTGGGTCACAAATGGGTCATAGTTCTGGGAATCTGAAATTGCATCTCTGGCAAAGGTCCATATCCACGCCTTGCTAGAAGCCCGTTCCCTCCAATTTAAATTGTATGCCGTGCTTTTATATTGAGTGAGCACTGGATATTGTATACTTAAAAGGATGATGAAAAGCTAATACGAGACTTCTTTCCTCTTTCTCTAGTTGCAAGAGAAACATCCATTAAAGAATCCCTTATTTGCTGTTGGGGTATTAAGCTAAGAAACAAGGCTTGTCAGTAAAAAGACATTCAGAAAATTCACTGTGTACCAGCCTACAGTAGAACTGAAAGCCTGTTAGCCCTCGGGTAGGTGTTCTTACTGGGGATTAAAGCAGCGGTAGTTCTTGCAGCATAAGCCCTTTGGGAATATTTCAGTTAGAAGTGCCACTCAAGTAGCAACTGATGTTAACTTTGCAGTGGAGGTAGCTGTTCAGGCATACAGGCTTACAGCAATGGTCTGCCCTAATCCATTAAACTCAACTGGCCACATACAGAAAGCTTGGATTTGGAAGTGCTCCCACTTTTAACTGCTGGGGCTGTCACCCACCAGGCCTTGCTGTCACCCCTGAGGTGCCTAACAGTGTGTGGAGTGGGAAGAAGCTCAGCTGCTCTGCGTGCAGGATTCACCCCTTTCCCACAGCTTCCTGGGGTCCCCAGAAAGGCTGGGCCCTCCCAGGTTGTCCCCTGTAGGAGCTCACCAGTAAGCCCCCCCTCTGCCACCGCAGCTCTCTGAAGCATGTGAAAGTGCACCAGGACTTGGACTGGTTTTTTGTGGCTGCACCTGATGACAAAAGGCAACGGAGAGTCTGGCTCTTGAGGGGCAACCTGACTGTGGCACTCGCTTTCTGTTGACTCCAATTTGCATGAGAAACAAACACTGAACACTGGGGTTTTGGTACCAAGCTATAAATATAACCTTCACTCAACTCAAAGTACTTTGTTTTGTTATTTCTCCTTCAAAGCATCTGCTGTTTCCTATTGATGCCAAAGGGATTAATTGTATACAGCAACCAATGAATAAATAAATAACAATAAATCCTTTCATCAGAAGAGTATAGCCTTTTATCTTCCATCTATCACCACAAAAAGGGGAAGAAAAAGGCCTAGCTCCCTAAAGAAACACTGAAAAAGCCCTGCTTTTCCTGAAAGCTAGTTTTGATTGGTTTAGCTAATAATGTTCCACGGTTACTAAGTACATTGACTATATACAGAGTCTCCACACTTAATCCATCCCCATTCCCATTCAAAGCTCTCTTGCTGATGATTTAAAGAAGTAACAGAACAATCTAGTAGTGAATCACTTTACATTTAGCCTCATCAAATAATTTATTTTAAATGTAAATTTTGGAGTAAAAATAAACCCAAATAACCAAAGAATCCATTTGTTAAATAACAATTATTTGCGATTTCCAGCAAATCAGCCATAGATTATTGAAAATGAGTATAAGTTAAAAGGGTAAAAAATTGTATTACCTCATTCAGTCTGGAGAGATACTGGGTTAATGTTGATTGTAAATGGTGAAGCAGTATTCTGACTTTTCCTGGCTTCTGGTTTATGTCTGGTTTATGTAGCAAATGAGGATAATTCATGACTGGGACTGTAAAAGGAAAGGAGCAACTACTGTGCATTCAACTCCAGACACTGAGCCACCAGATGCTTTCTATAGGTATCCAAAAAAAAAATTATCTACTCCAGGAAACAAAATGACAAGTTATCGTAATGGTCAAGATCCTTTCCTAAAGACAAGGTGGTGCAAAAAAAGTACCCACAGATATGTGTGGAAGAACTTGGCTGAACACAAAATCTGAAAAATTTAAAAATGAAGTTTATAAATTTCTGTTAGAGTGATACAACATTACTTCAACTTTCTTTTGTGAAATACTGCAAAATGGTGTTGTGAGACATACTATTTTACTTCTGGAGGCACTTCGAGTAGATATTGCAAGTATTTATTGTGTGTTCAGATGCAGAAAAGGCAGTTTGGTTAGAGCAAAACTGTTGTTCTTCCTGCTTACTATGAGTGTGATCTCACGTGATGCCAGTCCTGGTCAGCCCTGGTCCAGCAAAGCCTTTTAACTACCTCAACAGAAGAACTGAGCTGGGTGGGACTCAGACCCTGCCCAGACACTTCCCTCTCAGCTGGCATCTGAATTCTCCTTACAGTTAATGGAGGAAGGGGGATTTCCAGTGTGGAATTCCTCTTGGCGTGTGGCAGTCAGGGCTAGGCATATTTCTCGTAGGTGTGTAATTCAGACTCCCATCTCCTGGAAGGTGTGGATGTGTTTACACGGTCCCTCCACCCCGCACGCGGACTGAGTCCCTGGCAATACCCCTGTGCTGTTCGTGTATCTGCAGGACACCCCTGTTAGCACCAGAACAAAAGTATCAACCGCTCAACATCTGCCTCTTCAAAAAGCTTTTCATGTTGTCAGTGCACAGGAATAATTTAAAAAACTCATGTGAATCAATGTAGACATTTGGGCTTCTTTTTTACACTTTAAGCTTAACTACAGGGGATTTATCACAAAAAGGAGTGTGGTTGCACTGAGTTTTAATATTTCAAAGTATGTTTTAATGGCAGACCCTACGTGATATGTCGATAAGCAAAAAAAATTCTCATCCAAAATATTCAGTTAATGCCAATTCAAGGTAAGACGCAGGTTCTAAATGTACAGTTCTCATCAAAGAACAAGCATGTAAGTGCTTAAGTATCATAGTTTGAAAACCTTACTTTTGGTGAGGACCAAGATTGATTAATAAGGCATTCATAAATGGGGAAATTGATACTTTTCTGCATAATTTGTTTGCAATTCATCTCAATCAGTATGCATTTGATAGTTTCTGCACAGATACCAATTCTGAAAAACTGACAAATATATTAGAAACTTGGAACAGGCTGTTACCGTTTCAAATGCTGAAGCATAAAAGCTGTACGTACATATTGATTCAAATATTGCAAGTAAAAATATATTCATTATTTACTCTAAATTTCTATTTCCAAGTGTCTGGGATCTGTACAAAAATAAATGCAATAATTAAATAAAAGTTTAATGTCCCAGAAAATGCATTCATTTATAAACACTGGCATGGAAATACAGAGAAAATGGACTTTAGAAGGAAAAACATTTCTTGCTGAGGACAAACAGATCAGGAAAAAGCAGAGATCTCCAAAACAGGAAACCTGTGACAACAGTAAAGATGTTATTTTGCTCTCTGCTGCTGAATTATTGTAATTTCTTGTTAGCATTTAGTATGTTCTTACATGCTTACAAAGGGATATGTATTTAAATCACATATGACTGCATCAGGTGATAGTTTAGTTTTTTAGTGTCTCCAGATCCAGGAGCCTGGACTGGCTCCCTCTCGTGGCTGACGTCAGCTTTTTCTTTGGGAAAAAGTGGGAACCGATAATTCAGAGGCAATAAATAAACGGTGGAGGGGGATGAGGGTGAAAGAACAATAGAAAACAAGTGGGAATGTAATAATTATAATAAACATAACACAACCCCTTAAAATATAGAAAAAAACATAACATAAAAAAAACCCTGGATTTCATATATTTTTATCACCTGTCTCATAACAAAGTGGTCAGATGAAATTGATAGCAATTGAGGATAAATGTGAAACATCTTAATGCTGTTATTCTGAAACTTGCAGCAATGAGTTCCACAGGTAACAGAGAGAGGCAAAATTTAGCAAGATCAAGGCAACGACATCCTCAGAAAACAGATTACAA
Source organism: Pedionomus torquatus (assembly GCA_013398155.1). Classification (NCBI taxonomy): domain Eukaryota; kingdom Metazoa; phylum Chordata; class Aves; order Charadriiformes; family Pedionomidae; genus Pedionomus; species Pedionomus torquatus. The sequence goes on along the minus strand of VZRU01001529.1, from coordinate 9,320 downwards.
TCTCAGTATTTTAGCTCCTAAGCTGTGAAACATAACACAAATTAAGAAGAACTAGCATCTACAAAACGTTACTCTGTGATTTTCTGCTACAGAATTTCTTGTACTTTCCTCTGAAGGTCTGCTGCTCCACTGGTGGGCCTTGAGTCCAGTCCACAATGACAGCTCAAGGGACACAAACTCTGAATTTCAGCTTAAGCTTCACTATCATATGCAAGGGAAAGGACAAATGGATCCTTTGAAAGAACTGTTTTCTAAAAGCCTGTTCACCCTTTAGTGAGACACAAGGTGTTCTGAGCTTTAAAAGCTGCTTGGAGTCATGTGGCGCTTCATAATGTGTAAGACAGCAAAGGGCAACCTGGTTTTATCAGGTAAAATAGGAATTAATGTGATATGCTTTTGTGTTTGTGTTGTCTTTTGCTCACTGTCTTCTAAAGCAACATTTGATCGGTTCTTTGCAGCTCCTGTTATTGCGACGCCACCTCAGGATGTCCAGAACTTCACAGGCAATGATGTCATTTTTGGCTGTGAGGTGTCAGGCTATCCTATGCCACACCTTGAATGGAAAAAAAAGGGGAATAAAATGTTCCTGCCAGGAGATGATGCCCACATCTCAGTACAGGTAAAAACCTGCATTTTCCACATCATACAGCTTGGGACGAGGAGTAGGGGAAATAATCAGTGAAATCCCCCTACAGAATACAATACTGTTGTAATAAACAGATTTCTGATATGGACCCTCTGACTATGTAAGGATTCCAATTTCAGTCAGTGCAAGGATCACTATGTTGGCAGTCCAAGCAGGAGAAATAACAGGGAGGGGACCATTCGGCCCTTCACGAGCCTTCTGGTGCTTCTGGGAAAGAAAAGATGGGAGATTCTCCTTATGTAGGTATGACTCTGGAAAACCTTAATTAACAAATAAATGGAACCATTTAGCTACAACTGAAAAGGCAGGGTGTGCTGGGAAGGATGGCTGTTGGCAACTATTTTCCTACTCTTCATGCAGAAGCAAATTCTGGCAGGTGTCTAAACTTCTCCTTTGCGAGATGCTTTTTCTGGATACCTGCCATTTGGGTTCAGTCCCTGAGGCGCTCAGAAGAGAAGCAAAGAAACTTGCTCATTTTATGGAGAGTGCTGTGTTTTAATCTGAGGGGAAAGAGGAGAATGGCATTAATACAGGGTTCAAGCAAATCTAGAAAAAGCCTGAAAGTCTGAGCTAAAGCTAAATAAATCAAAATGCTAATTGTTTTAGACGGAAATAACCTTTCTGAGGTGATGAGCCAATAAAGCCAGATGTAAAAGCAGACTGCAGTAAGGCTCAAGCCTGCACCCACATGCCTTCTCCAATGGACAAAGAATATGAACAGAGACTTTGCAGACAAATGTATGGAAAATCTAGTTTCTGGATACATAACCCAAAAATGAGATGATCCAATGGCTATAGGACAGAATCTGAACAAAAAGGCAGACAGGAAAGGCTAATTAAAGTACCAAAGGTACTGAAGTACTAAGAGCCTAAGTGACTTAGAAAAATTCCTAGAGGCAGTATAAACACAGGTGGGGTTTAAGGATCTAAAAGTTGCTCAGAAAAAAATGGTGCTAGGAGCCTCATCATCTCAGAGGCTAAGCCTGTTAACCATCTCATTAACAGAGTCAGCATGAGAACATCTCCATTAACATTTGTTAAAGGCTTTGTGTTATTTGTTTGGGAAAGAAAGTTCACCCCTTTAAGAGGCTTTAGCTGGAGTAAATTGAAACTGACTGTCAGGAAGTGTGAAAGTTCGTGGTATCTCATGCCATTCCATTAAAACCTGGATAAGCAGGTTGGTCAGGGCCCTGGGTACTCAAGAGCTCACTCAGACCCACCCGCCGCTCTCATCCTGAAGAAATTAATGAGTTTGAGAAGAGGTGGCAATGCTCTGAAGCAGCAGCAAGAGGCAGTGATGGGACACAGGACAGGAGCGCTGGAACAGCAGCATCAGAAGGACCAGGAGGCAGAGCACTGTGAAGGGCACTGAGGTTTAAAGAGCAGAGTGGGGAAAGCATGAACTTGGGAGGCACAGAGACAAGAGGGTGTGAAAATATAAGGCAGTGGAATCAAAGCAAATCAAAGACTGATGGCAATAAACAAAAAGCAAGGATGGGATGTTTAATCCAACCACAACTATCTTGGGAAATACATGTGTCTCCTAGATACTTAATTTCAACTCTCTCTTTCCTAAGGCAAGAGGCGGGCCTCAGAAGCACGGTGTGACAGGCTGGCTGCAGATTCAAGGCCTCAAAAAATCAGATGAAGGCGTGTACATCTGCCACACCAAAAATAAGTATGGTGCAACATATGCCTCCGCAAGACTGAAAGTCATTGATGGTAATTTCTTTTCATTTGGATGTCTAGAATATAAAAATGCATGCAAGCAGGCTGCAAAGGAGGGCTTTACAAGAGTGTAAACAACGAATGTGAGAAATTGCCTAAAGGTGTCCGTATTTTAACTTTTCTGCGTGCCTTGCTTTCAATTTATCCCCAATGGGAGATTCAGTCCTAGGTATTTAAAAGTCGGAAGTGTTTATGAATTCTGGGGAAAAAAATATTTACATGTTAATACTGCACTATTTTGCTGCAAATGATACCACCTTCCAGAAAACAGAAAGCTGTGGGTGTCCACACAGCTGAGGTACATATTACTCCACTAACCTAGCCTAGAGAATTCCTCTGATGTTAGCAGGAGCTCTGCACCCTGAGCAACAGCTGCTGTAGCTGAAGGAGTCTTTGAACCACAGTCTTTCTGCTGAGCTATTTTTTTTTTTCATAGTTAGGAATGAAACAGTTGTTGCTCCTTAATGAGAGTGTTTGGAAAGATTTAAGAAATAGCTTTACTATTGTTTTGCATTGGGCTCAGTTCCTGCAGAATAACATCCTTCCTCCTCTGGGGAGAACTGGGTTTCCAGGCAAATGCAGGATAAAAATGCCTTGTCTTACATTTGCCTCCTGGTCTAGGGGAGTTTGTCACCATCTAGTTTGTCACTGTCCTTTCAGCAAGTGGTTTTCAAAGCTTTATTGGCTCTGGTCATATGTTCAGGTGCATAGGATCTGCAAAGAACTGAACTCATGCTTTACTAGTACTGGGAATTAAAGATATTTTCAAAATCTTAAAATGTGAATGATACAGAAATTTGCTCATATACTGTGAGCTTTGAAGGTACGAGGTCAAGTCATCCAATAAAAAAACCTCTCCTTTAAACAGATGACTGTAACAAGGATTCAGAAACACTGAGCTTGCCATACAGATCCAAACCCATGTTTTCCTCTGTTACTATCTACAACTAATTTAATCTGGATTCAATTATGTATTGCAGGCTCATCTCTTGCATCTGCATTTACTGCCGGAGGCAGAAGCGCAAGCTACAGTGTTGAATATGGGGACTATTATGACGATTCTGATGATGAAGATGAGGAACAATATGAATCTGGGGACTATGAAAATTTAAACGACTCTGAATAATAATTTTTATACATCTGTTGTCCAATACCTTTCACACTCTTGTTCTATTTACTAGTAGTTTCTATGCTGTAAATGTCTCCTCTAATAACACACATATTCACCTGCAACTGTCCACCTTCCTGAAATTCAGCTTTGGTTGAAGTGTATCATGCGACTTACCAGAGATAAGAACAGTTGTAAAATCATACATTTAGACTGTTAAATAAAATTCTTAAACATGCATCTGTCTACTAAGTATACTGAAGGGATCAAATTTTATATTAATTTTTAAAATGTAAATTATAATTTCTTTCAAGCAGTCTACTTTGTCTACCAAAATCGTCCATAGTTAAACAAAATTTGTACCTTGTATCAATTTCCTTTCTTCTATAATGTACTAAGAAATATTGAGACTGTTCACATGGCAACAAGCCTAAGTATGAAGGTTGAAAAGACTCTTTAATCTCCCTAGTTCATATTTCCTCCTATGTTTCAGCAAGATTTTCATTCCAATTTGAAATTTTCCATGGTTAGTCTCATCACGGGCAAATTATCTGTCTTTTGAGGGAGTGTTTACATTTAACAGATACATAAGAAATCACAGTCTAAAGCAAGGAAGTGCTGTGTTACCAGCAATACTCAAAAATACCCAGAAAAGATTTCTTGTGCATTGTAACAGATGAGCACACCGTTTGACTTCTTTCTGTAACAGCTCCTGTGCTACTCGTAACAGTGCTGGCTCCTTCCCACCAGCCTAGGCAAGGGCTCAAGATTTGGGATGGTTATTTTTACTGCAAACAGTATCGTTTGGTGAGAATTACTGCAGTTTAAAAAAGGTGGCTGTTCTGTAGCTCAGTGCATGCCCTTCAGACACACCTGAGATGTGCACAACAGAGCCATGACCTGTCCTGTGTCTCATCCAAGACTTGCTCCTCTACCTGGTCCATCTAGATGTGGCCTCCCGCATTGCCACGCTTCTGGAAATGGCAGACAGAAAAGCAGGCATCGTTTCCTTTCTGCAAACCACCAGATAACACGCACGTTTTTTCAAACTGTCTCAACCACCTCTTGATCAGCAGGAACCAGACAGCAAATGAAATGCAATTCAAAACCACAAAACTTCAAAGTGTAAAGTAATCACCCTGTAAGATCTTTCCAGTTGCTTTTGTTAACTAATTACATGAGGGTTAGCTCCGTATTAATGGCTGGTGGAAGAGACTAAACTATGAAAACCACTTTTGGGAGGCAGTTACACCTATTAGTGTAATCTTATTGTATGCATACACATACTGTGCAGATTATTTTTAATGTATATACAGTTTATCCCAAACTCCTCCTTGAATGTGCTCCTTTGTGCTTTTTTGCCATTAGGCAGATTTTTCCTTTCAATCTGAATTGAAATATACAGTACTGGATATGGCCTGTGTTTACCCTGAGGTGTTATTGATCTGTGTCCAGGTAGCAAACACCCAAAGAATAATATATTTTGTTTTAGACTTCCTGGAGTACTGTGAACTCACAAGTAGAAAGCATGCTGCTGTCTCGTTGAAATGACTTCTTATTTAACTACTGATTTTGCTGTTCCGGGCTCTTCCTGGTCTTCTTTGTGATAGGTCTTAATAATTTTTTTTTATTATCCACTGTCTATTAATTTGAATATAATATTGTCTGGTAGAAATCACTGAATCTTTTTTAAAGTGAGAGAATTTTTATGGAACTATTTAATCTGCAGGCATGTATTCAAGATCAATAGTGGACTGCATTGCAAATGAATGAATTAGATTACTAAACCAGTCACTAAAGGGTGCCAATATATTGGCATAGACCAGTACATGGCACAGAAAATGATCTTGAAATCATTAGCCATCAAAATAAATTAAAATTCTTCAGGGCCCTTTGCTGTTTTTAATGTAAAATGGAAAAAAAAAAAAAAAGAAAAAAAGAAAAGAAAAGAAAAGAATGTTCGTTTGAGATAATGTGTAGCAGAACTATATCCAATACTGTCTGCAACTGTTTGGCCTGATGGACTATGTTGATTTAAAAAAAGCTAACCTTTCCAGAACAAATGGTTCAAATTTAAATGTACTGCATTTGTTTCTGTGTGCATTTTAAAACATTTTTAATAATTTGTTGTAAATTATCAGCCATTCATTTCAGTAAGTAAGTGGCATGTTAGGAGAAATCCTGATGTGATGCAGAAAAAAAGAAGCAACACTGGTACCCTGAACTTTGCTACTTCTTTTTGGGGAGGAACAGAAACAGCTGGTTTTATTTATATGCTTTAATCACATCACNAAAAAAAAAAAAAAAAAAAAAAAAGCATGGAGAAGATTTCAGCCCTCTCTAAGCAGCATGGCAAACAAATGGATCTAATTGTGGATGCACTGCCGGTAGCAACAGATATTTCACATGTCCAAAGTAACGCCACATTCAGGAAGTTGGTTTTATTTCACCTTGCAGAAAACGGGACAGACTTGAGCTGGGAACTGCACATTAACACTGCGGGGAGGTCTCTTGTGAGGCAGATCCAACACCCTTTTTTAATCCAGCTTCCATGGAACATAGCAAGAATTTTGTTGCTAACTCCCACGGAAGCAAGCCTGACCTTCACAGCAAAGCTTCCTCCTGTGGATGTCTTTGACACAAGCAGCTTCATTGGGTCACTTTTCCCTCCCATGTAAAGACAAAGGAATGGTGTAAAAGTTCCTTAATAAATTATACTCCTTAATGCAGCTTTGTCCAATGGACTAGGACTCTGACATAGTCTGGTGTGGTTTCACAATCCAACATTCTTACTTGTGTTAAATCTCAGGAGTTCTGTCAAGTATTAGTCTAGGAATCCATTAATTCTTTAGCTAGACCAATTTTTTTTCCCCTTAAAATAATCAGGCTATAGTTGACAGAAATCGGATACAGAAGTGCAATTGGCTGCATCTGAGAGATTATATGATTCAACTGATGATTAAATCAGGTACAAACAGTCACAGGGCAGCAGCGTGCAGACAGCAGAGCCTGCGCTCCCTGCCTCCCTTGTGGAAAGCTCAACTTCTCTCTGTGCTCACCTGCTGACACAGAAAGGAGACCCAGGAGGGGAGAAGGTGCTTCTGGCTAAGTGGAAACACACTGGCTCACGCTTAGCTACCTATGTTGTCCATAGGTTATGCTCATCTCTTGAACTATTTAGCTTACTGACATCATATATGCATGTCTGCATAGCTTAGTGGCACAGCCTGGGCGACCGCCCACCGGCTTGAGCAGGGCATGGAGCCATTGCAAGAACTCAAACTCTGCTCACTGGGTCAAGGTCTTTGAAGGATACTTAAGAACTTCCTCTTACCTTTCTGACCTGCCTTAGCAAGCAGCTTCTGGCTCCTCAGACAGTTTGTAATTGTTTTGCACCAGAAAGTCTCCCCCACTTTCCACATTATAACTTACGGCTGACTTCTCTCATCCCCAAATCACCACTGCATCTCCCATTCCTCATTCCCCATTTTCTTCAGGGCTAACAGGCTTCACAGGGGGATTTTTTTTTGCAGTGTGGACAATGGAGCAGAGGGGAAATATAGAATGAATAGTTCTACACAAACTGCTCAGGTCCTGTATCATCTGTTAACCAGGATCACAATGACATGGAGAACTAACCACTAAGTATCTGTGTTCATTTCGATGTCACAGACCCTGTCTGTGAACAAGCAGTTACTAAAGATGGGTTTCATCTCACCCAACTACAGACTGAGACAACTCTACTCTCTCAGTTTGGTTTCTCCACTCCTTTATAAGCACCTGTAGAGGTGGATTTCCCTGACGCTGGGATACCTGAGCCATCTCTTCCTCCGGGCGCAGCTGTAACCACCTCAGCACCACCTCTTTGCCTTCCTGCACTGAAGCAGTTCTCACCTATTTCCACTCTCAGTTACCTCCCAAAGCAAAATCAAACTGCCTGGTCCAAAATCCGCCTCCGCACCACAGGCTTTGGTTTGGCTCTTTTCAGCAGCAATGATAAGGCTGCACTGTGCTGGCTCGGTCCATGTTTACTGACTATTGATTTATAAATGTAGGAAATTAATGCAGTATTGAATCACAGCCATGCAACTTGTGAACTGTTGGCTGTAAAATGGAAATATCATTATAATCTCCCACGGAGTACGTGACCAGAAGCTCCCTCGTCCGCTGAGGTGAGCCTTCCCCTTGCTGGCGCTGTCACCATTCTTCGGAACTTGTATCTTAATCTGCACTGTCCAAAACAAAACATAGATTTCCAGCAGCACTTTAATGCGATAACTAGTTAAAAACATGCCCTCTTCAGTCAGGAGTGATGCCTCTGAGGGGAAGAAGGGGAAGAAGAAGGGGAAGAAGAAGGGGAAGAAGAAGGGGAAGAAGAAGG